>JARHVA010001669.1:157500-757500 GCA_037957365.1 Torreya grandis | reverse complement strand
TGTTCCTTCAATTTTATAGATGGAAAAAGTAACTCTTTGACAGTAGTTGTTGAAAGTTTAATGGTATCCAAAACATGAATTTATTCATAAAATGCATTTAATCTCTCATGGCACCACACTAGATCAAATCCATTTATTGGAACCATTGTAAGCTATAGTATCTTATGAAGAATATAATCTTGTGGCTTTTGTGATGTGAGAGGAACTATTATAGTTAGAACAATAATTCATCTAGATATGAATTTTATCAATGATCAATTCATTCTTGAAGCGTTGGGCAATAATCCCAAATGCATCTATACTAGAGTATTTGACAATAAGATTTGGTCAAAACTAATTATTACCAAAGCAAGTAAAATTTGCATTGAAATAAATTTCACATCCAGATAAGCCCCAAAAACTTTCAAGATATTAGTAGCATTTATATTGAGTTTTTTATTTATGTAGGGAATCATCTCAAAAAGTATACTGATAATAATTTTATGATGCTCTCCAAAGGTACAAATAAATCACATGACATCAATCATTTTAGGAGAAGTAGATGAGATCCAAACACCACGTCTAAGTGTACCTCATTGAATCAATGATTTTACTTCAAGTTTCATAGCTAGAAGGCATATGTAGAATGCCAATATTGTCTCTAAGTGAATTTATAAATAATGGAAGCATAACATTATTAAGATAGTGCTTCCCAAAATGCTCAGCCAATGCCAAAAGGAGCCTTTCCATATAGGTTTTTAGACTTTCTTATTGAGGTGGTAATAGAGATGCAAATTGAACCAAATCTAGAAAATAATCCATTCAAAATTTGACCACACTTTGTCTTCCCTTACTTACATTTCAATCAAATACAATGAAAATAATCATACATATGCATTAGATGTCCTAGAAATGTCATACAAATATAGGCATGTTTTAATTTCTATATGGCACACTATAAAAAGTAACTCTATGAGCATATCAACATTCTAACATTCTCTTTCACCAACTACTATAAGGTGAGATTTTGCATAACCTTTTAAAATGCACCACTTAAATCCATCAAAGAAATCCAAGTTGAGATTTTTGAAAACCATATAAAACTGTATAAAATCCTATGGTCTTTAGAGGTCAATTTTACATTGCAAAATGCTTTGTTGAAATTCGGTTTTGAAATGTGGGAATGAAATGTGTTTGAAGTATATTTAGCTTTAGAAACGGGTTTCACATTGCAAAATGTGCCTTTGAATTCCATAATTGTTTATGAAATTTAAAAACTCTACTTAAAATAGTATTTGAAAGGTCTTTAGAATCTATTGATCTACCTGTGGGTTTGAGAAATGAGTTTTACATTACAAACTATGCCTTTTGAATCTGAGTTTTTGAATTATAGTAGCTTTGAGAACTCCACTTAAAATATGTTTGAAAAAAAAATTCAAGTCCAAAATTGGCATGCAGGTTTGAGAAATGGATTTTACATTTTAAAATGTGTCTTCGAAGTCCAGGCTTGTAAAATGGACTTAACAACTCTGGTTGATAGTTGGAGGATTGGAAAACTAATGGAAATGATAATATACTTTGTAAAATAATATTTTAGATTCCATTATATGCTTTTAATAAAACATTTTGTATCATTGAAAACATTTGATAATGAATCCATTGTCCATAGTGAGTTATTGAAGCCACTTCAACAATGAAACATGTTGCCAGAAATTTTAAATAAGTTGGATCTTTTAGAAATCCATTTCATGAAGATGCTTGTAGGATTTTGGTAACAAAAGGAAAATTCATGAAAATCATTTCATATTAAAAACTTGATCCATGTGTTAGTGAACTTTTTTGACATGGCCTAACACTTTCAAATCCATTTGCATGAAGGTGAGATTTTATAAAACCAATTTTAATTGTAAATTCCTACTTGTAAGGTTGTGTTAGTTAAAATAGCTTAGGAAAATCGAGAATGGTTGTATAAGCATTTTTGAGAAGACTCGTCAATGCCAAGAACCTTGAGAACTACATTTGGAATTATTAAAAGTTGTTTCATTAAATTGCATACAATGGCATGCTTTTAAGACATGCCATGGTTTTTTGAAAACTAATAAAATCACTTTAAGTGTTATGAAATAGTTTTAGATTAAGGTAAAATCTGGTTTTGATGGGACCCCGAAACCCAAGTACAAAGAAAGAAAGATAAAGCCTCAACGACCACAGGCATAACCTAAAAACTACTACAGAGAAGTAGCAAAAATAGGTTTATATGGACCTGAAACCACCAGAGAGACCTCCGGTCAAAACCCAGATTTAACAAAGATCTGGCTGCACCATAGACAGAAGATTACAAAAAGAAACTAGAGAACAGGACCAGTAAACATAACCAACAAGAAGAACCAAACTATTCTTCCAGTTCCAAAATCATTTTCACTGTTTCTTTACCTTTCACAACAGTAGTGTCCTGAGTAGTAGTTGCCGCCAACTTGGCTCCCTCTTGTGTAGCCTTCTTTCTATAGCTTTTTCTCATCCTTTTGCTAGGCCCCTCCAAGGATTTGGTCTCCTCATTTACTCTTTTTCTAATATTGACAGCTGCAACACAAATATTGGACGTTACTTCCTCCATTTTCGTTCTATTCTCCTTAATGAGTTCCTGAAGGTTATTCTCATGTTATGAAATAGTTTAAAACCCCATTTTTTGAAGTTTCAAACTTTTAAAAAATGTAAGGTGTCTTATGAAAATTATTACACATTCAAAATGTACCATGAAAACCTGCCAATACATTTATATTGCAAAAAATTAACTTGAAAGCCAATGATAACCATTGAGACCACTTTAGAAATTAGTGGCTTTTAAATGGCATCCAATCTTTGAAAATGAGTTATTGGAGCTCAAGAAATATTTTCACAAGAATTTACATTATGAAACTAATTTAATAGTTATTTCAACCTCTTGACAACTTTTAAAATTGGTTTGGGATGGAAAAAATCACTTTCCACTAATAAAATACACTTTGAAGTTTAAAAGCTACATTTTATTACAAAAACAACTTAATTGATTCTAGGACCAAATTGATAAAAAAAAGACCATAATTCATAATTGAATGTCTAAACTTGGAAGACTTAGGTTTGACCAAAACAAAAAAAACACTACAAATAGGCAATTTGTAATGGGAATATAACTTGAAAATTTTGAATTTTTGAAAAAATCAATTTTGATGACAACAAACTACCAACCGTGAACTAAAATAGTAATTTGAATCAAAAGCATATGAAATGAGTTGATTTTAAGCAAAGTTATTCTTTTTTAAAAAACATATAAGTTGCAAGTCAAATAGAGTTGTATTTGCATTGATTAGCAAATATCTTATATTGGATGATATGAGAGTGGAAATAGTTTTGTTTGACTCAATAAGAGTTTCACAAATAATATTTAGATTTTTGAGATGCATGGGAAAAAATTATGAACCCGACCAACATGAATATAAATTTGTGGCTAGAATAGTTATTGTTGGATGACTTGTTATTCAAGGGAAAACAATTGTGTATACCTCAAGGATCAATGAGGAAAAACATTTTAATAAAAAACATATTGAAGTCCTAGTTGGTCATTTTGGTGTTCATAAAACATTGACACAACTGAGTGAAAGTTACTATTGGCCAATTATGAGCATGGATTTGAAAAAAATTGTATAAGGTTGCATCTTTTACCAATGTGCTAAGGGTTTTTTTATTGAAGAGCATACTCATATTAATATAAAAAAATAATGGCACAATGCTATAAATATAAAAGTGTGGGTGGAAAAGGTCACACCCCACAAGAAAAGTCATACCGAGGTAAGAAACCCTTGGTAAACGAGCAAGTCTAGTAGAGTTTCAATGATGACCATACTAAAATAAAGTCATGTCAAACTGATAAAAGTGTGTAACAATTAAAAAAGGCACACATAAGAACACAAAAAATAAATAAAATATTTAAGCTACAACAATGAACATGGTGGCTGAAAGAGGTGGCAGATCTTGTGGATTATCTCCTCATCCCCCTTGAATAGAGGGGTTTTCTAAGGAAAAAATTTAGAATGTAGGTTTGTAATAGAATTTAATAATATTAGAGAAGCCATGGGATGACATTAATAT
The DNA here is from genome assembly GCA_037957365.1 of Torreya grandis. Lineage (NCBI taxonomy): Eukaryota > Viridiplantae > Streptophyta > Pinopsida > Cupressales > Taxaceae > Torreya > Torreya grandis. Next base: position 753,396 of record JARHVA010001669.1, on the reverse strand, counting down.
GGATTTCATTTTTGGGCTACCAAGAACACAAAGAGGTAATTATTTTATCCTTGCTTTTGTTAATAGATTTTCAAAAATGGCACACATTGTTACATGTAAGAAGACAAGTGATATCACAAACATTACCAAATTATTTTCAAAAAAAGTGTTAATATTATATGGTTTTCCAAAACTCATTATTTTGGATAGGGATACAACACTCATTAGGAATTTTTGAAGGACTTTGTGGAAAAAATTATGCACAAATTTGGATTCCAATTCAACCTGTCATCCACAAACAAATAAATAAACAAAGGTAGTGAATAGAATCATTGGAATTTTGTTTATATCTCTAATAGTAGACAATAATGAACAATGGGACATAACTTTGAAACAATGTGAGTTGACATACAAAAACTTAGTAAATATAACTACAACAATTAGTATTTTCCTAATTGTGCATGGTTACAACCTTATAGATGTAATTGAATTGATAAATATAGCTAGTATAAGTAGAAGAAGTGTTGTAGTAGAATATCATGGATCATGCATCCATGATGTGCATAGAGAAGTGAAGAGAAGGTTTGAAAACAATGTCATAAATTTAAAAAATGTGCATATCAAAAAGAAGAGAACATGAGTTTAAAGTAAATTACCTTGTTTTAGTGCATTTGTGTAAAGAGAGGTTCCCTAAAAAAACATATGATAAGTTCAAATTGAAGAATATTTAATCTTGAAAAAATATTAGATGATTTTCTACAAATGCTTATGAAATAGAACTACTAGATGGGGTTTAAATATCGATTATTTTCAACATAGCATATTTATATCCTTATTTTGATGGACAAACAAATGAAAAGGATGTGAGTTCATTTTACTCAATTGTGAATTGTAGATAACAATAGCCTAATAAGGAAAATTAAGAGATTGACATGGTGTTAGATACCATATTCAACAAGAAATAATAGGTAGTGAGTATAAATAGTATTTGGTTAAGTGGAACAATAAAATAGTTAAATACGCAACTTAGATGAGTGCATCTGAGATTTCCAAGTATGGAATGACAATAGAAAATCTCATAAAAGGTTCATGAGAAATATCTCATATAAGGTTCACAAGCACAAGCTCATGGATCATTTCATTCACCTAGGGTGTCTAATGTAATAAATTATGGGTCACCAAGCAATATTACATCAACCAAAAACATGAGTCAGTATTTGTACACTTATGTGCATGTTTTTATGACTTGGAATCCATTTTAACATCATGCACATTAAAAATGATAAAAAGAAAATGAAATAAAATCATCAAGATGTTAACATATCAAGCCCATCAAATGGATCCATTTCTATTTGAGGAGAGTGATGTAATTTTTAGTCTGTAATAATAGGTGGTTACAAAATCATCGCATCAATTACATAACTAGTTTTGTGTAATAACTAGTGTTTTTTTCTACAATGGAGGTGAAAATAAAGTAACTTCCTAGATTTTGATTCTTGGATGTGTGGTTTGTTTACTAAGATAGAGAGATCTTGAAGAGTCACTACAAATTTTCAAAATAGTCAAGTCAAATTCTTATTGGTTGGTGGGAGCTAAAAAGAGACAATTAAAGAAGAAATTTTAATTAGTTGCAACTCCTAGAGAGGTAGAATAAAGTTAGCACTGACAAAAGAGAAAAAAACAAAATCTTAGAGATATTTCTAGGGTGACATATATCTAGAATGGAGAATGTGATCAGTCCATGAGAGAATAAAAATGAATAATTTTTTCATAGGCCAGTAGGAAAACATGTGTTTGTACTAAAATCTTTGTAATTTTTTTCCATTCATTCAATATAGAGAATGTTTTTGGTTTCCAAGTCTAAGTGTTGTGTTTTATTTTTTGTATGCATTGGTGAGTGTAATTTTAAGTTGGGGAGTAAGTCAATGACTCATTTGTCCCCATCACACATGTTTACATCACTAGGGTCATAATATCTCTAGTAAAGAAAAGTGGAATGGTGTTTTTCCCTAGATGGGATTCAAGAATGGATTATCATTTTAGATGGATAATTAAAAGTTATGTTTATTAAAATCCTTTCATTAAAAATTATGGCAATATTTCATGCATTCTAAAAATTCAACCAACATACTAGAGCTTTTCATTTGAACTATGCATGCTACCAAGGATAAGTCATACTTATATTTGACTATAGAATATATTAAATGGAAATATTTAATTTTAAGGTAAAATAAAATGTTAGGATCAAAATTTTCAAATGAAAATCAATGTGTGTTTGATGTGACCAAGGTAGTTTCCATCAATATGGATTAGTATGTGACATTTAAAAACTGAGTTCACAAAGGAAATGACTAAAAATCTAGTAAATAAAAATGAAGAGGATACATATGAGGTGAATAAAATGAAACATAAACTAGCTCAGGGACTACATTACTTCAAGGGTAATCTAATTTTTAACTACACACCCCATATCCAAAACATTGAAAAGGTAAACCTCAAACTATGGGAGAACATAAAAAATAGTTTCAGTCCAACAAAGCTTATACAGAGTAAAATAAAGTGGCCCTATATCTAGTATGTGGGAATATAGGTTTATGATGGTAAGAAGGTTAAGATATTATCAAAGTGATGACTTGTAAATAATTGAAGAAAGGTGGATTTCATGAAACTAAGGAAAGAAAATAAATTAGAGAAGCCAATAATTTGCATGTGAAAATTATGAGGCCTAATTAAGGTTTAAATGCTCAAGAAATTATAAAATAATGCATATCTAAAATTTTAATGTAAGGTTTATGGCATGCCCAAGGTACTAAATGTGAACACTTTAAATTTGGTAAGGAGGGTGACATGGAAAAACCAAGTCACAAGTATCACTAGTTTCTTAAATAAAATGATTATTTAAAACATCCATGGAGCAACATTAAGTGAAATATCAACTAAGAATAAGATTGGAAATAGGACTACCATATGTACTAACATAAAACATGCTAATGAGTATCTATTGGTCACCTATCTAGGGTAGAAACATTTAGGCCTAATTTCATCCTATTAAACACATTATAAAATGGATGTACACCCTAAAATTGGCTCATTATAACTTACTTAGAGTCATGTGTTGATTTGTCATTTTATTGTGAATATTGTATAACCACAAAATGCTTAAGCATTGCATGATATGAAACAAAATCTTTGAAAGTAATATATATGGGATAATTTATTTTAACAAATCCAAGAGACTATTAAGTCAAATAAACTTGTTAATAAAGGTAGGGTAGATATGAAAGATAATAACAACTTAGTGAAGTGCACAAGTAGATAAAAGGCATCTCCTAGAAAGGGAATGATGAATGAAAAAGAGTGACGTTCCTGAAAGGAACCAACTTGAATACATTGAGACCTCTTAGGCAAGGGAGAAGTTTTTAGGTTGTAATGGAAATAGTGATGCCAAGGAAGAAAAGATAGGTGGAACCAGTGATAGTATTAGGAGGAACCTAACTATTCAACACATAAATGAGCAGATTATATCATACAAAGCATAGGAGTAGAACAGAATTTAGATTCATGAATCCATCCAAGAATCCAAGAGTCCATATATTTCTAGCATGGATTACATATCTCATATGCCTTCTACAATATATAAGAGACCCCAATATCTAAAGAAAGAACTATGTGAAAAGTTACCAAGCTTGGTAGCAAGGAAGTCAAGTCACACTAGCATAATAGATAAGTGAAAATAAAAACACGATAGAGGTGTGGATAAATTTGACATAAGATAGGAAAATTTATACCTTTTGAAACAAAAGCCACTAGAATAGGTATTGATTGACTCAATTTTAAAAAAAATATGGCTTTCCCCAGGCATACTAGATAATTATGATGGGTCCATGGATCTAAAGAATTATCTATTGACATGTCATATGGAGTGGAAATTGAAAGGCATCAAGGACAATCATAAGAAGCTCTGTGAACTAGTGGAAACACTAATGGGAAGATCATTATAAAATACATATAAATTTAACGATAAACAACTTACACTAAAAATTTCCAAAAACAAATCAATACAAGAATTCAAAAAATATTGATTGAAAATTTAAGCTATATAATATGTGGAGATAATGTTAAAGCTAGGGGAATTGTATGATAAAATTTGAAAAAAGGTTCTCTAATATTATTAATATAACATGTTTTAAGTATGACAAGAAATATAAAGTTGCATGATTTATAGAGAGGTTACACATTTTGTGAATAAAGCTAAATTTGTAGTCGCAACAACAAGCATAGAAAATATTGAGATTATGGATATCTACAAATGCCAAAATATATGTTAAGCTATATGTTGTGAAAAAACACATGGATAATGTACAAAACAATAAAAATCAAAATATTTCCATATGTTGTATCAATTTCATCTAAGAAGGATATCCATACAATGATTATCCAAAGATAGGTGGCTATAGACCATTGCGATCCCCAAACTTATTGAACAAACATTATGATATTTGTAGGAATTGGGGACATCATAAATCCCATTACCATGTGCTATAAAGGTATGCACAAAACACGCAATTCATTTTTAGTTCTTGTCATTCTCCAAACCATGAGTACAATAATTATACAACATTTCAAGATTTTAATGATCGTATTATAATAAATTTTATTATGTCACACACCCAACATTGACTACAACCAATTACATAGCAAGGGAATTCTATATTTTAAATTCCACAATAACCACCACAAAAAAATTAGAAACCCAAAAAATGAGGATGGAACCATCCACAATATCAAAGGCAAAGATGGAATTGAAAACAAGAAGGAGACTATCAATGATGATATAAATCCATAAGACAAGGCTTGAGGAAACCAATATAATATTATACATGGAAATGTCAATCAAATTGATATAAATTATCTAATGAATCCTAATAGGGATAAAAATTATGCATATAGTTGGAATTATGATTAGCTTAATTTTAAATATTTCCATGTGTAGGAAAAATAATGGTGAGATCAAAAGGTATGCAATGTGAAAATTGTCATTATGCAACCCAAGTCTAAACATCTATGAAAAATGGAAAAAAAAAATTGAATGTGCATGTTGTTACCAAATTAAAACCAAGGGAATAAGGTTTAACGACACTAATATTTCTAAAGGAGCCCCATATAATAAAATTTCATAATAGAAAATAACTGAATGAGAAAAAAGGTAAATAATTGATTAGGGAAGCTATTGAACTCTTGTGGTCAATCAAAGAGAATGATTCTAGTATGTCTCAGGTTGTCAAAATTGAAACATAAGTATATGGATAGATATAAAATATACTAATCCTACAAGGGGTCATTCAATCACCGTGTAACTAGTTGTAAATCATGAATTTGTTACAAAATCAAGTCATTTCCCCAAAATATCACCAACTTATTGCAATCTTAATAGGAAAGTGTTATGAATAGAAAGAGACCATGGAAAACCCAACATGGTATGTGAAGATGAGGAAACCTTGGTAGATAGATGTATATGATTATGGATGGATATGAAATATTGAATGTAGTCTTTGATATTGGTAGCACAGTGAACATGATGTCATGGTCTACTTGGAAAGCTATTATAAAGCATATTATTTATTATAGTTTATCGATCCTTGTTGATTACAAGAAGTAAAAACATTTATATGTCTAAAATACATGGAAATCCAAGTGGGAGACTTGGTAATGCAAAGCTACTTTGAGGTAATTGAGATGATGATTGAAAAAATCATTACCTAGTAAGAAACTCATTACCTAGTCCTCATAAGGAATAAATTGGCATATGATGGGCATATATACATAAATATAAATTCTAATTAATTGGAATCCCATCAACCAAATTAAATCATCATAATTTTTATGAAAAAATCACAAGGTAAGCTGTATTTAATACCAAAGGAGCCTACTTCACTTATGGAGGAGTGAAATAAAATGTGTACAATTTAAAATTAATTACGTAGAAGATAAGAAAATAAAGATATCTAGACAATATTCAAATGTTGCTAGTTGATTCACTTGTTTCAAATAACCCATATGGGATAGTTATAAATGTTTGTCCAAAATCTAGACCCAAAACTCTTATGAGATTAAGTGTTTGGAGTGAACTTTGGGACAATAAGGGACTTTCATCCTCCATTTTAGGATTGAATCTAGTTCAATCTAGGGCATGACTACAAGTATTGGGATATATGATATAGCCTACTTGAAATGAGTTTCTGATAGGTTCAGTACTACCACCAAATATCTAATACTCAGCCTGATAAAGATGTTCCATATTTTACCTAGTTTAACCAATTCTAATCTTAAACACTACTAGACTTTACTTCACCAATTTCTAAGTAAAGGGGATGCATCGACTTGTTCAAATTTGAAAATAAGCATAAAAAGGGGAGCATGAGGTAGGGTATAAAAATATGCTTCTTGGCTTGAGAGGAGGTTAATTCTTAAATAACTAAGCTATGTTCCCAACCACAGTTACACCATTTTGTGTTGAGTTTCACAAGGGGCTCAGACTCATCATCACACAAGGAAAGAGTATAAGGAAAAATGAAAGGAAATGCTTAATTTGTGAAATATTCACTAAATATAAACACATAAAAGGGCCTGTATTAGATTACACATTGGGTTTTCAGAAATATCTATAAATTCAATCACACATATTAACGAGTGTCACAAAGGGGACAAGAATAATTCATAAACATATTAGAATAGACAAGAATATTCTAAATACTACATTCATCATTTGAAACAAAGCACATTACCAATTATTTAACACAATAATTCATTCAAAAGTTGGAAAGTAATGGACCACACTCATATATAAATAAACTAATTGACAAAAAGAAGGAAATTTGCATTCATTTCAATATAGTTTGTTTACATAAAATGACAACCCTTACAAAGAGAAAGTAGTCTATAATATATAGAGAAGGATTGGGATTGCCTTATAGTAGCACAAAATTCCCATCCCTAGTCATGATGGACACCTAAGGTTATTATAAATGAAATGATTCAAGAAAAGGAAGATCCTCCACTCCCAAAAAGATGCTTGAGGCTCATGCAAGTGATATTATAAGGAGTTAGAGAAGAAACACCTTCTAACTGCTTAGGTTGTGCCTCCTTGGCTATCAGCACAGTTATCACCAAGTCGAATTCCCTATCCAGCTTACCCAAGTTCATGAGAGGCTCTTAAAAGATAACCTAAGATTAGGCCAGTAGTCTTGAATGAACTTGGAGTGGGGCCTCAAGGGATACTTTCATCTTTGACACCTAGCTAATACTCATCATGGATTAGGTCAAGAGTTCCAAATGACCTTGGCTCTAGCCTTATTGGCCTTTGAAACCTTTATTTTCATGACCTAATTGAAATGAGCTAGGTGAACCTCAAATTATCATCTATCCAACAAGGTGTCATCTAGATGGAATAACACCATGATGTTGACTTCCTTGAAGTAATTCAACATCCATTCATTGCCATCTTCTATAGGTTCTACAACTATGTACACCACAGCCAACCACTCTTCAATCAAGGATCTCATGTTCCTAGCATAGGTTTGATACATGTTTAAGTCTACAATAGTCATGAGTTTGAGCTCTAGGAACATGCCCTTATGGAGAAACATAATTAACATTTTGCATTTTATTCCATGCAAATGATCCTCTTTAAGTATGCTTCTGCTCGTTGGATGTACTCTATGTTATTGATCAATATATTGAATACTTATCCAAGAGCTATGAAGAGTTTCATGAGGGCCTCTTTGACTTAACCAATTAATTATGTAGGAAAAGTGCTCATCACCCATGCTTTGAGTACCCAAACCTACTCCTTTATTCTATCCATGAGTTTCTCAAACATGTCATGATTAGCCTAGAGCATAGAGACCAGATCCTCAGCCACCTTCTCTTCTTCATTGGATGTCCTCACTTTGGTGGGGGAGAAGAGGTCATTTTTGGTCTACCATACCATTGGGTCTCCCTCTTGAGTGAATCTTTGCATAATAAGCATCCTCATGTTCTTGGGCTCCCTATCGAACTCTCATTAGACCTCCAAATCACCTTGCAAGATCATCTCGGGTCCCTATGATCCCATGGTAACTCCCAAGGTAAAAGAGGATGAAGGTTGGGTGGTAGAGGTAGAGGTGAAAGGTGGAGACATGGGAGGCAAATACATGGATGAGGTAGGGGGAGGAAGGAAAAGAGTAATGGAGGAGGAGAAGGCATGGGGGAAAAAGGGGTAAGGATAAATGAGGAAGCACATGGGAACATCTAAGCATGCCATTATCCCTAGGTTAAATTGATATGTGGGCTTATGGCATTAGGGAGAGGGATATTCAATAGGAATGAATAAATTATATGGTTAATGCTAAATCCTTAGGCACTCAGGATGATGGAAAAGGATGACCCAAGAGGCACAAGAGGAATACTTGGGGACTAAGTAGAATGCCGAGAGGGAGTTACCTTTTGTTTCTTTCCTAGTCCTTTTGCCTAAATCAACTTGTGCCACATTAGTAGAAGGGGTTATGTTGGTAGTGGTGGTAAGGGTTAACTATTGAGGTGGTTGGAATTGACTAAATCATGTATATTGGTACACCCATTGTTGGGGTTGCCATTAATATTTTTAAAGTAAGAGTGCCTAGAGGTTGTTGAACCTGAGGGAGGATCAAAGTGGGTACCAATGTGGGAGTCACCATTCCCATAAATGTTGTGAATTTTAGGGCCATTAGGTTTCAGTTGGTGCAGGTCTTGTATTAGTAGCTTGTTGTTAATGAACATTGTGGGTGTTAGAGCCAAGCAAAATAAGCACTTGAAGAGCAGAGGTGAGCCATAGGAATACTTGTGGATGGAATGGGTTGAGTGGAGGGTAATTAGGATGTGGGGATGTTTTACATGTCTAAATCCAAAGGTACCTGGTGAATTATAGAAGCGAAGGAATGGGAAATGAAAGAGGCACAACCTAGGTGAGTCTGGTATGGATAGGGAAACTAGGGGGTGCCCCACTAGGTTATTGAGGGATGAAGCTAATAGGGGAAAGAAGGAATATTCATGGGTGCCTACTACTAGTCATTACTTTGATCTTGACTCAAGGATGTTATATATGTTGAATCATAGTACCTATATAACCAAGGGTCGAGTAGCCTAAGACATATTAGGTGGAGCTAGATTAGAGGTTTGGGGAGATGAAATTCATGGAGGATACGAAACCTCCTAGATTATCCTCATCAAAATTCAAGGTACAATCACTTGAAGGTCATCTCTAGTCTAAGTTAGTATAGGTGAAGTGGGCATACTTTGATCAGATGGCCCAAATTGTCCCTACTTTCCTTTCTTCTTGCCTCAAGCATAACCAACACCTCCTTGTCATCAACAAGGTTGAGGTGGATCTCTTTATTAGCATGGGGGATAGGGTTATAGTTAATGTTGAGGCAACACCAGTACTTTATCACATGGGCATTGATAACACCATAGAGGTCCATTTTTTATTGTTTGGCTTTGCCTAGGGTGTAATAATCCTTAATCACCACCATCTTATATAATAGAGGGAGATTATTGTACACATGATGGTAGGTGATGATGTGGAAGGTCGGGTAAGCCTTCTACTAGATGTTGAATGAGTGGCTAAAAACACCTTCCACCAGTTGATATGTTATTTCCTTCTTGACCAATTGGTTTGGGACCTAATAGGGTAGGAGGAGGGGTTTATGCATATGCCTACTACTCAGATGATGATATCATCTCAGTAATACCAATAATCACCAATGGGTGTGAGGTATTATTTGATCTCATTCAAGAGCTAAAGCATGGATGTCTCATTGATGGCCATGTAAACCACTAATAGAAAAATACATAGATCTCTCATATGTGATTTTTGTAGTGGTGGCCATATAGTTTTTATAAAACTACACACACCATAGTGCCCCTAGGAGTCCATGGTGGGAATGTAGAAGGTTCTAATGCAAGGGTGCAATAAACGACATTGACCAAGTAACTCATCATGTAGAAGTTACCACCATCTTGGGCTTCCTTGATTTGGTGAACTAGTTATAAGTTGATAGTGATCTCAAGGTTCAGGATCTACTCTCCTTTGAGGATGATGTTAATCAAGGGAACCTAGAGAAGATTGACATTCACATAGTCACTTTCCCTAAACAAGCAATTCATAAAGAGTATCCCAACCTAAACTTATTCTTGAAATGTGTGGATAGTGTAGGAATTAATGTCTCCCTATTGACCCACTTGGCATCGAGGCCAGCTACATAATATTTTAGAACCTTATATATCTCATAGTTTTTAGCCCATGTGTCTATGGTGGTCTTGTCATAGGAAATTATGTGATCAAGGAGAATGTAATATAATTTGAACATAGCCTTGAAAATGGTTGTAATCCTATGTTTGGACCCTATAGAGTACACTACATGTTGGGTAGTGTCTTGTACTCATTTGTAAGTGAGAAACATATTGTAAAAGAGGTTAAAACAAGATAAGACCTCCATTTTGGTAGTGGATTTGTATAAATTGCACCTTTTATGTGCTCTAAGGGCATCCAAGAACTCATCCTTGTCTTCATCATCCTTGGAGGGAGATTTAGACACAACTTTGATCACTCTGAATACCTCATTGTAGTGATTAAAGTAGGTCAAGTTTGTAGGGAAGGTGGTATCCTTATACTCAAGTTCAGGCCTAAGTTGGAGGATGAAGCAGCCATGCCAAAAGAGTTAATCTTGATAGTATAAAAATTTGAGTGAGGAGGGCATAAAGGGCATAAGAATGAGATAATGTGAAATCAGGAGAAATAATAATAAATTAGATTGCCCTAAGGCACTTATAGGGATCCACAGAGATTTACATTAATGGCCTTTGATGACTCACCCAATGTTAATTCAAATTTTAGTTGGTGGCACAATCTACCCATTGAGATCCCAATCTAGGATTTACTCAAGAATTTTAAACATATGCTACTCACTTAGATTTGGTGACTATGATGAGACATTTTAAATTGTCCAATTAGGGGCCCAGATTCCTATTTAATTAATGTGAGTGTGGTAGGCACAAAGATATGTCACCCCTATGGCATACTAGGTGGCTATAAATCATGCCATGTGTCAATCACCAATGAGTCTTGTTTGGAATAGATGCCACCTGAGTGTGGCTAGGTGTTGTACTTTTACTTTTTTGAGAGCTAGATTCATCCACCTAGGGTAGTGAGGTGACATGTAGTGTTCTTTGATTGGATTTTGAATTTTATTGTACCTCATTTTAATTACATCAAGTCATCCCAAGACTTTTTTGTCAGTTTCTACAGAAGCACCACATGGTATTTTCTCATGGGTTGAGCTCCCCTAGGATTTGACATCTCTGATAGGTCTAGGATACTAACACATTTGACAAGTTCCATATGGTGCTTTCTCACTCATTGAGTTCTCTTGGGATATGGCATCTTACACATGGCTTAATTTCATTGGTCAAGCTCTCCCATGATTTGACATCTCTGACAGGTCTAGGATATTAACACATCTAATAGGTTCTAATTGGTGTTTCCTCATTCATCAGGGTCTCTTATGATTTGAAACCTCTGATAAGTCTGGGAGACTAACACATATGATATCTTTCCCATGGATTAATTTCATTAGTCAAGATCTCTCAAGATCTGACATTTCTAATAGGGCCAGGAGACTGACACATCTAACAGATTCCACATAGCTTAATTTCATTGGTCAGGCTCTCCTATGATCTAACACCTCTGATAAGTATAGGAGGCTAACACATCTGATAGGTTCCATATGGTATTTCCTCATTTATTGGTTTCTCCCAAGATGTAACACTTTTAATAGGGCTAGAGACTAACACATCTATTATATTCCATGTGGCACTTCCTCATTAGTCAGTCTTTCCTATGATATTTCATGAAAATTGACTAAGTTAAAAGAAAGCCACATAATCAATTAAAAATATTACATGTCTTCCATTAAATCTTTATGAAATTTTGAGTAGGACTCTGGGAGACTAATGCCCTGATAAAAATCAACACGAGTCTAATTCTACAAAAAAACATAGCTAACATAATAAAATAAGCATGAAAACATCTCATTGTTTTAGAACACAATAAGGAATAACTTGTATTTAGAATCAAAAGGCTACATATATCTCCAAAAAATTCCAACTCATCATCACAAACATCATTAAATGTTCAGTAGACCCAGGCAGAACATGGTTTCAAGGTTGAGCCGAAAGGGATTAAAGCTTTGAGAAAGCTTCGAGTTGAGTAATTTCAAAGGGGTCTCCCAATTCTCTAAAGAAGGGGGTTGTGTTGGCCACAAAAAGAAGGCCAACAAATATATAAATTGAGTAATGCTTTCGAGCATCATACCAATAGAAGTCTTTATAAATGTGTTCACTAACCAAATTCAAAATTTTAAAAATATATAACTTGGCAAGAGAAATGGAAGATTATATTGATCCCATTGTTGATGAAATATTTACATGGGTTACTACATCTTCAATCATCAAGGATTTGGATGCAAATTTGGTCAATAGGGCATGAGGGGACTATGGGATGAGAGAATTGTGAATAGTCTCTGTGCAAGATAGAAATATAGATGAATATTTTGTATTGAAGACCTGACAGAATTTCTTAATAAGTTTGAAGCACATGTTCCCTATATAGAAATGTGGGTCAATGTCTTTAATTTTTCTTTAAAATAAAGTGCTACAACTCCTTGTCTTTCATGCTAATGATTTTCCTTTGCACTCCACAAAAAGTTAGTTATGTTTGCCTTTAGTGGGTAACCCCCATTTTACCATAACTTTATTGATTGCCTTTGTTGCTCTAGGCATTACTAATTTATCAAAATTTAGTTATGTTTGCCTTTAGTGGGTGACCCACATTTTACCATACCTTTGTGGAAAGCCTTTGTTTCTCTAGGCATAAATTAATCTAAATATTTTAATGACTACTTTTTATTTTTTTATAAGTAACTTATATTTGTTATTAATTAATAATATTGTCAAATACTAAAGATTAGACATCTACATTCCCCAATATAGTCTATGACAAGATAAATTGAAGGAGATGTTAAATGAGATATAAATATTGTAATATGATATATATATGAGGTGAAAAAACAATATAAGTAAATGCAAAAGAAGCGTGAAGAGGTGGCTCAAGACATAAAGAAATGAAAGTGGTTGAGTCTAATGAAGCTTGTGAGTCTAACGAAGCTTTTAAGCATGGAGGGCCCAAGTAGAAGAAAAAGAGGCAACATGAGAAAAGAGGTAAGCAAGAATATTGATATTGTAAGTACCACAAAGTCTATCAATACCAAAGGAATTGGCCCTTGATTTATTGGAGGGGTGGTAGGCCTAGTCTAGTTTTTCTTCTATTTGTTTTTGTAGTATCTTGTGGGTTTTCTTGTTGTATTTGGATGGGTTATGTGTAGGTTTTTTTAGGCTTCTTGGTAGGAATCTAGTTATGGTTTGGCCCTCATTGGTTCCCCTTTTTTTTCTTATATGTTTGGTTCAGGTTATGGGATCCTTTAAAACGTATTTATTTACCTATATATTTTTTTTAAATGTCACTTATGTCTTCTAAATGTTCAATTTTACATTCTTTATATGCCATTATTGCATCTTAAAATTTTCACATCCTAAAAAAAGAACCAAAATTAATATGGGCCCTTTTTTAATTTTATTGGAACTTTAACTATATCTATTAATTAAAGAAAAATATAATACATAGATTGTGACAACAAAAAGGTGGTTAGTTGGTATTCATGACCTGATCTCTATGATGATAAAAAATCACATCTCAAAACAAGTCTATTAGAAACACACGATAACACATAAGCATCAACAAGACATTACGAAACAATAAAATTAGGCACAAGTTGTATCCCCAAAAGGTCATGGAGGCAAATCATCCTTGGGCGAATAAATCCCCCAATAATAGGGTTACATAAAATGAGGATCAAGGGCTACCCACTCATCTTATGTGTTAATGGAGAATGGTTAGGCTCAACTCAATCCAACTTTCTTCCAATTTTGTAGGCCTAATTCAATCATTACAAGTGGACCTAAGGTTTTAAGTGAAGGTGACCTATTTATGTGAGTTAAGTGCATAATCAAACCTTGGGATCACAAACAAATATGAAGGATAAACACATGTACTTGTTTGTATCAAAACATAAAAGTACAATCTATAGAGACATAATCATCAAACAAGGAACATAACATATGACAATATTGACCTAGCATTGATTACACCATCTAGATGCGCACAAAGGTTTAGATCCTTATCCAAATGACCTTATGTCCAATTTTCCATCCTTCTTATTGCCTTTATATAATATCATTCTTCCACAAAATAGTTAACCGTCAAGTATCACTTTGTTATATTTTTCATATTTAGCAAGTGCAATTGTCAAATTAGTTTCAAGAATTTACATTTGGATTTAAACATATTTGTATATATTGTAATCTAAATTCATTTACAATAGTTTTATCTGATTAAGGTTAGTTAATCATATCAATCTCAATATAGGTAAAACATATTGGTAAACCTGGCTATTGTGAGCATAACCAAACCCTAGGTTGCCCTTAGAATTTTTTCTTCCATTTTTGGGTTTTAGAATTTTTTATATAACTTTGATTTATGGTTTTCCCTAATATAAAAATTACACATGGCTATAGTAGATGCAAATAATTTCTAGTTCTTTACTCAAGCTATGATTGTAATTATTACATATTTATTTTCTTTGATATGCAAAATATGTAATGAATGTGTAATTCCATGGATCCAATCTTTATATACTAATCATGGTGAAATAACACATGAACTATCTCAAGCATTTATTAATTCATATTATTGTAATATGCAATCTAAATTGCTTATGTCACTACTAAGCACTAAATGGCATGTATAGCTCCCTTTGTTTCTCCATCTATTCATCCTTTTCATGGATCTTGTTTGATGGTTCAATCTAATATCGCTCATGAAACCAACACCATGGATTCTAATCAAAACACCGAATATATATACTTTCCTAATGTATTCAATGATATTGATGAGAGAGAATTAGCTAGCTTTTGTGATATGAACCCATAAATGCATGATGCATTGTTATATGTCACTAGATATGAACAATATGATCCCTCTAATGATATCATTCAACCTTTTAGATGTTCCAAATCCACCATACATGTTCAAAAAACTACCATTGTTGCTATGCCTACATCTACACCCTTGGTTACATGTATTTCTCACCCAAGGTGTGGGGGAACATAAGGTTTGCTCAGATTTCCATGTTTATCTCTAACCAACCAACCTATGTACATCCTAAAATTACTACACATATTACATATCAACCTCTCCCACCACACAATCCCTTGATGAAACTCTCATAGCTATGCAATCTAAGGTGTTGAAGTTAGAGTAAGGTGCTTCTAGTACTAGTCATTCTATGGATTCACATGTTTTTTCTCACAATTTTATAGTCCTAGATATTTCAGCTTACCCTTCACCCATGGGTTTTTTAGATCCTAAGATTCTATTGTATGACAATAAAGGTGATCCTGAGAAGCACCTTAGACCTTTCCATGAAATATATTTGGATTAAGTGTTTAATGAAAAGTTGTGGATCAAGCTATTTCCACTCAGTCTTAAGGATTATGCACTAAAATGGTTTTAATGATATCACATCTCAATTAGTAAAAAAGTACAATCCTTTGGCGGATCATTTTCTAGTGAACTTCTTCATCAACATAAGTGAAAAATATTGGTATGCTCAAATTGCCAAACTCAAGCAAGGATACAATGAGCCATTTAGTGACTATGTATTGTTGTATAATACCATGTTATTCAAGATGACCAATCTTATGGCTGATAATGAGGTCCAAAATATGTTTAAGCAAAGTTTTCTCACACCACTTCATGATTCTATTGTATTCAATAAATTCTAGTCATTTGATGAACTGTGCCATACAATTAGAGACTGAGAATTCAAGCTTTTAGCTTTGAACACACTCAAGTACACACCTAATGCTACAAATAATTCAACTTCTAAGTTTCAAATCAGTCCAAATTACAATTTTAAATCAAATGATAGTAATAATTAAGGCAAGAGTATAGTTAATGTAATATCACAACCTACAAATCATCTTCTTTTATATGCCCCACGAAAATGGTAGTTTTCATAGTTACCTCAACTTTCTTATTTCTTATTTCCCAAGTTACTAGAGTTTAACCTCATATCTATTCCTCACCCAAATTTGAGGTTGATATGAGTTGAATATTATATGCCCTACAAATCAACTTCTTTTATATGCCCCACCAAAGTGGCCGTTTTCATAGTTACCTCAACTTCCTCATTTCTTAATGCCCAAGTTACTATAGTTTAACCTCATATTTGAGGTTGATATGAGTTGACTATTACCCAAAATTTAATGAAAAATAACACATTGTGACTACCATCATTATATTGGACATTTTACAAATTATGTTTTACTCTAAGGCATAAGATACAATATCTCAATGATAACAATACAGTTGAGCTCAACACACTTGTGGAGAATTCAAGATCATAACTTAATGGGAATTCAAAGTTACAAATTTTTTCCAATACCCTTATAAATCATTAGGTAGCAACATATGCTCAAGATACTAAAAAAATGCATTTGAGATATAATGCACATCCTCCTATTACTAGAGTCACTCTTTGGATAGTATTACTGGCATATTGAAGGTGTCACATAATGGAGACCTATGATTATATTCGATGATAAAAATATTGTGGAGGAAGCTTATGAACTCAATTATTTATTTATACGAGCTTATGTAGATTCATAACCAATTCATAGTGTCATGCTAGACAATGGTTTGAGTGAGAATGCCTACACAATGATACTTTTAAATTATCTTGGATACACATGATGATTTGATAGAAATAAATAAAATAGTCAAAGTATTCAATGGCTATAAATATAACACTTTGGTACACATTTTGCTACCTCTTATGCTAGGCCTTATAGTAATTTCTACATCACTCCTAGTCTTACTGAGTGCAAGGGTCTTTGATATGTTATTGGGACTTCCTTGGATACACAAGCTTCATGCAATACCATAATTAGTACAATGATGTGTTAAGTATATAAATTACAAAATGGTGTTGAAAATTCTAGGTATTCCATATGAGTATCCTCTTGAGCCATGTGCATTTCCTCCTCCACCCCTACCACCACTATAATTGTTTGTTACACATATTCAAAAATATTCCTCAAATACAATTTCTACACCTATTAGGGATTACTCTATGCAGTCAATTACTACAAATACACAATATTATATTACTGAGACAACTATCCCACATATCTTGATTCCTTATACACAATCAATTATATAACATACTCAGGTTCATTCTAACACCATTCAGGAGAGAGTAGTGGACTTTCCTAAAAGGCCAATATTACAATCCCCGCTACATAAGATAATCATCTGATATTTTCAACAACTATTATTCATTCAACATCCTAGACTACGTCAATAATAGATCAACATGTTCCAAAACAAACACATGTATAAGATTCTCCTATGTCACAATAATTTTCATGAGATATGTTACATCTTCAAGTTACACATCATATACATAACACTATGAGTGATGATGATGAGGGTTATAACACATCATGAGATCATTTTTCAGATTCATATCCAATTCACATCAGACCACTAGTTTTTGTAAGGTGACCCTTCTCGTGTTTGATATTGATTCTCTCCATGACCATCCCTTAAATTGGTTAATTGGTTAAAATATCATTTGAACACATTTTAAAAAATCCAAAAAAAATAAAACCATCAAAAATACCTAAAATAAATCAAATATTCTAAAAAATAAAAAATCGAGATCTGAGCATCACATGATTACTAGTTTACATTAATAACATATGTTATTTAGCATATGTTTAGTAGATTACATATCATTTTCTATATATACATACATTTCACAGGGTACATGAGTGATGTGTAGGGCATATAGGTATACATGATATGCAGATGCACATATGGTGGACTATTCGTATACCCAGGGGCCATGTCAAAGTTGGGAGGCATCTGACTCCACATGTTACACTATTACATGTTGTATCTTTCTATGAATTCTCTATTTACCATGTTGAGATACTTTTATTTCTTATATATTCATTGATATTTCTCATACTTTATATAGTGTTATTGGATATGTTAATTATTTTGTGGCATTTACATATTTGGATGGTGTAAACTACTTTACTTGTTCTATGCTTCTATATTTTTTACTTTTATAATAGGATAGTCATTGTTTATCTATCGTATGCATCCCCTTGGCTTTATTTATGCCTCCTTAGCCTCATGTGTGCAACATTTATTTTTCCTTGCTGGTGGCTCAACCTTGCGTTTGGGACATTTATTGCCCATTGGCCTTGATTATGCCACATTTATTGTCCCTTATATGTGGAGCCTTATCCTTATACACAACATTTGTGATATATTGTATACTTATTATGTGACATTGCTTGTTGAACTTGAAAGGATTGTTGAGCTAATGGATGATGTGATCCATATCATACACCTCATCTTTGTTTCTGGTGCCATGATCCATATCATGCACATTTTCTAGTGCAGTCTTATTGAGTACATTTGTTAATGATGATTCATATTGTGTGCCTAATTACTATAAATTTATTGACATGACACTTAAATTTCCTTGCATCACATATGTTTCATACATGCTTTGATAATATAATCTATACCATGATGACATACTCTCCACATGCTGACATGATTATACATGATTACATCTGTATATATAACATGTTATGTTTAACTATTTATTTTGAGATGAGTGACTTTTATTCTATGCCCCTCACCTTTAAAGGGGGAATATTAGTGGGCTTTTCATATAGACTTAAGCCTTCATGAGCACATATTACATATTTTGACACAAATTATACATGTTACATAAATTTTAAAGTGGTTCGGATATCGTATTAGAATAATTATATACATATTTCAAATATATTTGGGGAAACATGCCCTCATTTCACAAGACATGAGTTACAATTTTATAGATTTTTTGAGCATAAGATACAACATATATAAAAATGACATTCTATATCATACTAACATCGAGTAGTTTAGATTATGAGGCATGAAGTTGTTCATGCACATCTACGTGGAAAATTCCTATTTTCCAAGCACATTTCATGGTATTGACTTAGTTCTAAGTAACCTTGAATCTATAAGTTCATCTGCATGGATTGATTCATGTTTATATCAGTAGGTTTCTGATGCTCAACCACCTAGCATTACTTTGCAATCCCAATTTATAGCTCCCACCTTTCATCGTGGGGTTACAAGATCATAACAAGGGTTAGTGTGGTTGAAGTTTTATGACACTCAATAGCTTGAGAATATTCCCTTTGTTGTTATTTGAAGAGGGTTTGGGGGAATTTACCTTCTCAATTTGGCACTTTCCTTAGTTACACAATTTGGGGATTGATCATTGCCAATTCTCCAAAATGGTTCAACAAGAGGAACCATTCTCTAATGTTTCAATGGGAAATCATAATCTCCAACTAATTATAGGGAAATATGGTTCACCTAGATAAAGGTGTACTCTTTCTTTAATTGTCAATTTCACATTTCAATTTATGCATTTTCAAATTTTATTCCAAGGGCATTAACTGCTATATTTTCATTACAAATTTTCTAGGAGTAGGTTGCATGTGTGGAGCATCATCTAAAAAAAAGTGTGTTGTATGCACTTAGATACACTTATTTATCCTTTTATTAGTATTTTTAATGCATTTCCATACTGTAATAAAACCAAATTTTTATCTTATTTAGACATCTCTAGATGATCATATCAGTGTTCATATTTCCTAGACAGTAACGTCAAACTTAGAACATACCATCTTACAGTATTGTTTGAGTCTAACAATTTTGTCTTGTGCTAGGAAACAATCAAATTTAAAATTCTAATCATTCTTATGGATCAGTTCATATGTTTCAAATGTCGGTGGCGTGATAAAGTACGCAAATACCCTCTTATATAATAAAATAGATATAGGCCTATTACCTACCTAATAAACACTTATCAAGTATACTCAAACATTTGTACATTCAAGAAGAGTGCCCTATTCTTTCTAAATTGTTAATCAATCACTAAGAGGAGGACCTTACCAAGTCTGAAGTACTCAAGATCCAAGCCTAAGTTATCAATTTTCAAGTATCAAGAGCTAAATCACAAGTTACATATATTAAATGAATAAAATTACACACATCTACCTAGTGGGGAGAACTACATATAGTTTGACTTCCCTCTTCGAAGTATTGGATATGTAAGCAATATTTAACAGAGAGTGGTTGGGGTCAGCTTAACCACCTTTCTTTCCCTTTTGCATACCTAATTATATCATTGCAAGTGGACCTAGGGTTTTAAGTGAATGAGACATCTATATGATTCATGTACATAATCAGACATCAGGATCACATACAAAGATGACGGACAAAAAGGCGCACTTATCTGTATCAAAATAGAGAGTCACTCTATAAAGACAAAACCATCAAACAAGGAACACAATGTTTGAAGATACCAATTTTATGCTAATGATAATGTTTGGGTGTGCACAAAGGTCTAAAACCTAATCTAAATGCCCTGAAGTTCAATTTAACAAACTTCCTACCACTTGCCTACATTCTTAGTTTTCCATAAGGTAATTAATCACTAAGTATCTTATCTCTTTGTTATACTTTCCATATTTAGCAAGTGCAATTGTCAAATCAATTTTGATCTCTTAAATTCAATTTTTTTTATATTTTGTCATCTAAATTCATTTACAACAATTCCATCCAATTAGATTTAATTAATCAAAATTAATCACAAATAGGTAAATCACTAGGCAATATGAACTCTCAGACTTGTGCAAATCAAGTGTTTAAATGTTTCACACCAGGATCATGTCATGCACTTGGGATTAAAAATTTCAATGTGTTTGAGATGTTCCACTAGAGGAAGACCTTGGTAAACCACACTCTAGATAAAGTGGAAAGTCTGGGCTCGATCTTGGCACTACAAATCTTAATGAGTATGGAAAGCTACATTCTAGGAGAGGAATTCATATTCCATCTGCTAGTAAGCTTACTCAAAGATGAAGAGAACGAATTCATGATCTAGTAAAGGAGACCAAAACAATATTTATTTAATATGGTATCATAATTCCATGGCCAATGCTTCCACCAAGCAAGTAGAGGCTACAAAGCCATCTTATGGAGCATGACATCAGGCATCAAACCTTGAATATGTAGAAGAGAAGGTAACCTTGAATTAATAAGATTATCTTGGCCTTTCATTAAGTGTCATGGACTCTGATCATGAGAAGAAAACAAATCCCAAAAAACACAAATTCTTTTTTCTAAAAAGATAAAGAGCTTTTATGCCCTCCCAATGGAATGTTGGAATTGTCATGATAGAAGACCACTAGATGTTATGGTCATTAAAAGAGAGACCAGTGCAAAAACCATCCCTTAACTAGTTTAGAAAGGGTTTTTCTAATTCAAAATATTTCTAGATGTTCTTAGCCATGATGAATTCTTCTATCTTGATAGGGAGATAGGTAATTAATGATATATGTAAACTAGTATTTTTCCAACAATTCTTACCATCAAGAGCACTTGAAACAATACAGTGTCTTAGGAAAAATTTCCAAGCCTCATTTCCCTCAATTTCTCTAACCACCCACTTAAAACAGAGAATAGTGTTTTATCTGTGGATGTCAATAATGCCTATTAATCCTTATTGTGAATAAGACAACATATGTCCAAAGCAACTTTGTGGAATCCTCGAGCTTTCTTAGCATTGGCCTAGATAAAATCTATAAGCACCTTTGTTAATTTGTCAAACAAGACTTTTGAAAGAACTCAACAAGAGGAATAATAAACATGAGTGGATACAAGAATTTTGGTGTAGAATTGAAACTTGTATGCAAGAGAAAGAGGCTTGGTAATCCAATACATGATTTTATTTTCTAATATCAATTACATACATCCAAAGTACTAAGAGAGAAATGTCAAAAGCAAAGGGAATAGCCATAAATTTAGAAGTTTCACCTTTATGAATCCATTTCCATTAATAATGTTTAAACCACTCTAGTAATGGCATCATGCTTTGTATATAACACTGGGTTTTAACCCATTGTAGGCTTGACCCAGAAGTTTTGAAAAAAATGTCAAGGCAACAAAGTTTCTTTGAAAAATGATTCTTGCTCATCAAGAATAAGGAAAAAATCATTTACAAAGTTGTCATTGATGAGCTAAGAGTTGGTAGCTCTAGCTTTGAATCCGAGAGATCAATTTGTATTACCTACCCTTTCCAAGACAATCACCTCTACACCCACAACCCAATGGCATACATATCCAGATAGAGGAGATCCTCTCCTAGTGGAGAGGGGAACCATCTACAATCAATTACGCATCATTGTTTCCCATACATACATACATATGTGTGTGTATGTACACACACACACACACACACACACACACCCCATAACACACACATATGTATACATATGTGAGTGTGTGTATATATGTGTGTGTGTGTTATGGGGGCAAACTCCATCCATTTGTGCTCTCTCAAACCAACTGATCTTGCCACATTATGTAAATCCCCTCATGAGAAAACAAGGTGAATATGCAAATCAATGACAATACTCCCTGGATGGTGTTGATTACAAGGTGAGTGGATCATGCATATGGTAAGAGTTAGCTCAGCAATGATTGAATTATTGCCTTATATTGCAATTAAAATTATACATGCATTAGGTACTACATGAATATCACTTCATGACCTTGTGAATTGCTTGGTAAGCCAATTACATTGGTTTAAATTGAATAATCTAGCATGCTATGATTGAAGCTTCGACTATTAGGATATCGGATTTCATGGGTGCAATAAGTGTGCAAGAATAGGTTATCGCCAATGAAGATAAAAAAAGACTACGCTAGGCATTGTAGCATCTTGTCTGATCCCACCTCTAACCCAAATCTTGTCTTGAACCTTACTTAATCTTAATTGAATGCCTTGTATGTCATTCAACTGTTTCGTTAGTCTTGGCGTGTCTAAATGGATGGTAATCACTATTAAGTTGGTGGAACCACCTTTGGCTGGTTGTCTTCAATGCAAGAGGACAAAGTAGACCAACATCTATATTTCCTTATTGTAGAATTGTAGAGTTGTCCATTAATTGCCTTTGCCCTGAGCCATGTGTAGGGAGGTGGATTGTCTTAGAAGCAATCATAGGACTCTGCAAGAGCTATCAAATGCTATTATGGACTAACAAAGAGATTGCCATTAAGAAGGCATGCACTGGCCAACAGAAGTGGGTTGGACAATCTAAGGAAACAATAAACACATGTTATGTTCTGATAGGGTTGCAAGAAGGAGAGAATGCTTATTTGAGGAAGGTAGATCTCTTAGAAAAGGGTTCTGTTCTCTGGACTTTGAATTTTAGAAACCTTTGGGGACCAACTTAAAGGAGGAAGGAAGAACAAGAAGTGAACTTGGTGAGGGAGAGACTCGGTTGGTAGAAAACTTCATAAAATATCTATGGAAGAGCCAAGATTGTTTTGTAGGTGTCTTATGCCTTGATTATTCTATTGATTGACTAAATGAAGTTTATGTGATTCTTGATTGATTATTCTATCGAGAGGAGTGAGGTCATTTGGCTTACTTCTTCTCTTTGCTTATTTATCTATGTTTGTGCTTGAGTCACCCCATAGTTTACCACACTTGTGTGGGAGTTTAGAGTTGAATTGTTCCTCCATGATAGTTCTATTTGCTAGTATTTTTTCTTACTCTAATTGTAAGGATTGTCGTGCAAGACTTTTGATGCCTTGAAAGGTCACATTATTCATGACGGAGGAAGGGGCAGGTCTCTTATGTTGGAAATGATGGTAGGTTGCCTAAGTCCTCTCATGACTGCTTAAAAAATATATCTTAATGGTTGTATGTCTGAAGGGTCCTATCCTTATGATCCTTGTGTTTTCTCTTTTATGTATTTTACTTGCTGAAAATATATTCGGGTTTGGTAATCCTCTTAACTTAAAAATGCTTGGATTTTCACCTTGTGAGTAGATATCTCCTTGACCCCAAGACATCTTGACTGTTGTTTTGTCTTTATTTAACTTGCACCATGATGTGAACATGTGCAGAGCTGGGAGTCCTGCTCGGGGGTGCCTAGAGCAATCACTTGATGATGGAAAAAGGTTGGAAGGTGAGCCCACATTTTGTTGGCCAAAATTTTACTTGGAGTGAAGAGGAGCTCATCTTCAACTATTGATTATTCCTATTTTGTTGCTTTCTATAACTGGCTAGAAGCTAAGGATTAGTTTCTCTCAGTTGA
This sequence comes from Torreya grandis, assembly GCA_037957365.1. Lineage (NCBI taxonomy): Eukaryota > Viridiplantae > Streptophyta > Pinopsida > Cupressales > Taxaceae > Torreya > Torreya grandis. The sequence continues at coordinate 728,970 of JARHVA010001669.1, read as the reverse complement.
ACTTTTGTATTTATGTATTAATGATTGTTGCAGACTGTGTGTGAGCCACTATCTTATGCATTTTATCAGTTGAATGTTTTGGTTATTATTATAGAAGTTTTTTGTTATATCAGATTATTAGGCCTCCTTGTGAGGGATCCTTGTTGAAAATAGAATCCTTGTGGATGCTTGTATATTCATGACTGAGTTAGGCCAAGTTAACGGCCTTAATACATATATTATATATTCAGTTGACTATTTTGTGGTTATTTTGTGCATTACATCTTGAGTTGCTTGTAATGGTATTGCCTTAAATGAGCAATGTATACACATATAAAGAAAGAGTCTTGTATGAAGGCATGTGTTTTGGTTTGCCTATATTTTGTAAGATTAAAGAGAACTTGTGTTCTGCTTTATATGAATCTAGTTGTATTAAACCATGTTTTGATAGGGTTCTTTATAAGCCCTGGTTAGGTAACCTTTTAAGACTAAGTTTAAACTAAGTAAGACAAATCTTAAACAACTCTTCGAGAGAGTGTTATGGAAGACATCATTGGGCTTGATTGTAGATCTTCTTGGTTAGAATCAGTCGAGGAACAACTCTTAAGCCTTTATGGGTCTTTAAATAAAATGATATGTACGCCTTACTCGGCTTAAAATTCTTAATAATCAACTTAAGAAACAAGCTTCATGCCTCCTCAGGTATTCTATTGAAAATTATAGTTCGAACTAAACTTATCCATAAATGAGTGGATCTCAAGAAAAGCACTGAGTGATTGTTATCAAGAATAAATACATAATAAGACTTTATAGTCTGATTAATGATTATAAGTTGGTAAAGAAATTTCTTATAGAAGAGTTTTGAATTTAAGCTTGAGTAAGTTTGTTGCCTTAGACTTTTTCTGTAGAAAGACCCCCTTGAATAAAAAGAGGATACTAGCTAAGATAGGCTCTTGAGCTAAAATATTAATATGGGACAATCGAATGGGTTTCACTGTAAAATTTCTTACAAGAATTAATTCATGATAGAAGAGGATTTTAAAGACCATTTCTTAACTCTATGTTTGTACACTCTTATGAATATGATGATCAATCTATTAGTCTTGGCATAATAAAATGGGTCTGTGCAATATCCTAGAAGTCTTATTAGGATGAGTGGCATAGTTGGATTGTAAGTTGCACTGTAGCAAACATGTATTTTGGCTTGATTGTGTTGTTTGTCAATATTCTATTAATCGACTAAACCAATGGGAGTATTGGTTTAGTTTTAATTTATCGATTTAGATTCTGACTTGTTTTGTCAATTGATCAGATTCGTAGTTTGGCCTTAGCTATTTTCTATGCTTTGCTTAAATCATTTGATTTTAGCCTTATGGAACTATTCTATGCATGGTTTTGGTTCCTTCAACTTTTATTGGCCTTAGTCGTTTCTGACTATTCACAATTAATGGAGTATTCGGCCTTTATTTACCTTAGTCTCCCTTTAAAAGGGTTGCAAACTTTGCTTTAGTCATTTTTTGAATTATCTGTGAACTTTAACTTAGTCACTTTTATTGTATTTTTACCTTGTCAAATTGTCTTTGTTGGCTGAATTCGTCCTCCTGAACTTTGCCTTAAATGTCTTTGAGTTGGGTCTTCTCACAAACTTTTTGCTTTAATAATTTTCATGACTTTCCTAAATGGTTTAGAGAAAGCCATGTGTCATCTTCCCGCTAACCTAGGGGTGACATCAGCTTGGTCTACGTACAGTTGGTGTCAGGTTAGCGGGCAAGCAAGGTGATGCCATGTGGTATCATCTGGTAACCTACGATCCCAGAGAGGATAGTACAAAGTGTGAAGCCTTCAGGCTAGAGAAAGAGTGAGATGTTGCCACATGACATCATCCCAACAACCCAGATCTTGAAGAGGATCATAGAGGGAATGAAGCCTCCTGGCAAGCAAGATCATGGGATGTTGCCACTTGGCATCATTTTGGTGACCTGATATCCTGAAAATGTTTGTACTAGGCATGACACCCATGGGCAAGTGGTTGAACAAGATGCTACCACATAGAAAAATATCATTGCTCTGCAATTCTTAAGGTGCCTGTATCAATAGCAAAGCCTACGAGCCAGCAGGCTACAGAGATGCTACCACGTGTCACAATCCTACTACTTCACAGCCCAAGGAAGTCGTGATAACCTCTTCGAGTGGCAAGGCAACGAGTTAGAGGATTATCGCCATGTGGAGCTTATCATGAAGTCACCTAAGAAGTAATAGGTGGCAAGAGTGGCATTCGGACCCTGAAGGGAAGTTGGCGTGGCCAGGGAAATTGTCAAAGCGACCACATAGAGCCTGATTGCATCACCAATGATCGAGGTCAATTTTGATGACCATCTCAACATCATTTTCACCGTATTCATTTAACACTAGCTCAAAAAGAAATCCATAGTGTTGGGTTGAATGGATTAAGACTGTGGGCTCCCAATTAGTGGTTTATGCCTATGAGAGTTTCCATGGCAATTGCAGGTTTCATATTTTCTTATGTATGATTGAATGGATTCCGTTATCTATCCATAATCAATGGTGTTTTGTCTGTTGAAGTTATGTGTCGTGCATGTTTTGGGGGGGGACTGGGGGGAGGGGGGGAGGAATGGGCATGACATTTTGGTATCAAAGCACAAGGTTAATCTCTAGGAGCTCTATGGTTGATTTGCATGAGTTCATCGCCCTTCTAACTTTGATTAATCTTGATTTGTGTAATTGGATATGGTGTATGATGCTTTCTTATTAAAAATATGATTTGTGTAGACAAGATGCCACAAGAGGATGGCACAAAAAATGCTACAGGTAGGTGCCACCAAGATTCTAGAGTAATGTTGCCAGTTGAAATCCATGTTCAAATTCTTGAGACCCTGCAGAAAGTGATGGTGGTGCTAGAAGAATTGTTGCCTCAAATTTATATGATACAGAAAGGAGCCTCACCATCCTAGAGAAGGGATGGGTGGATTGGGCAACCTTAAGAGTCTAATCATAGAAAGAGGAGCAAGAACTATATTCTAAAGCATCAGAGAAGGCAACTTACCCAAACACACGATCTCAACCTATGAAAGCTCCGAATGTAGGATCGGGGTAGGTCTCAAGAAAATGAGTTGGGGATGGTCCTTCTCAATGTGTATGATTTAGCTGCAGAGCTATAGGTCATTATGCATGAAATTTCCCTAAGAACACTTGATAAGGGGATCCTTAAGTCTTGATATAGACTAGTTATGAGAACCAATTTTTTTTTATAATCCATGTATACTTATTTTGATATTCTATCATGACAAAGCATATATACTTGTGATAAACTATTATATTTGAAAAGACAGTTGGCCTTCTTGTTAAGAATCCCTAGGTAATTGATATATATGTATGTGTGTGCATGCATATGTATTGAGCATGATGATTGCCTACTATAATGCTTAGCTTGATAGATGAAATTCTATTATGGTGCTACCATGATAATTATGGACTATAGATATGAAGGAAGTTGGCTTATGATACTTGAACTAATGCTCAAATGTTGTTAATTAAACTAATAGTTATGAAAAGGTTGCAATGACCCCTCTTTTAAATTTGAGAAATTTCTTGGATATGGATTATGTATGTTTGAATTGTGGGAATGTTTTAGAAGGTGTTTTCTTGTTGTTTAGAGCATTGGAACCACTCGAGGAACCATGTTGTGATAGAATTATGATAGTAAGGTGATGCCTTTCTCCATGAATAAATCTAATGTTGCTTTATACTAACTAGTTGAGTGATGATCTTGCATCCTAATAGTGAGGTAAGATGAATCTCCTTGGAACTAATTCGAGAGGGATGTCTCCGCATAATTATTCTTTCATGAAAAGAGCATGTAATAATTAAATAGCTTTAGGCTATTAATTGCCTTGTTGAACATATATGAGCATACCTTGACTTATGATGTTGTTTATGGGTACATGTTAAATGGTTACAAATGAATCTTCCTAGTTGTGAAGCATCTGGAATGGATTGAAGTAACCTTGCATATTCTTGATACTATGAAAATAAATCAATCAATAGGTGCATCTATATCTATAATAATGTTGACCGGTTGAAGAAAGCCTAAAAAAACTAAAAATCATGTTGAATTACTATAAAGCTATGTGGCAGTAACTTTTAATGAACACATTTGATATTGTTATTTTCGCTCATGACAAGAGCTTGTCTTAATCATGATAGCTGTAACTACTAACTACCTTAGAGACTTGTATAGCATTGTGTGTGTCAGAAGGAATCAAAAGACGATGACCATGGAGGTGTCCTCTTGAAATAATAGCTTTACATCTCTCTTGCAATAAACATTATGTTTGCACATATAGGGGGGATCTAATTGTAGGTGGCAATATATCTAAATTTTCATGTTAAAGCTGGTAAGGCCTAATTTCAATGCTAAATCACACCATGGTGGGTGATGAATACAAACTATCTATAAGTATGGCCTCTAAAGAGGCACAAGATACTAGCTACTCTAGTGTATCATTTTGTGTAGTGGCAATGGTGTAGCACCATCCTACAAGTTATTACTTGTAATCAAACAACAATGAATTCGGCATGATAAATCAATAATTGGTTCCATGAGGAATCTTAAAAGTAATGGCTGGTGGGACCAATGCCCTCTTACCTCATTCCTTCTCCCCTTTTAGTGACTTCCTAAGTCACATAGTGATCATATTGTGATCTAATTTTTGCTAAATGTGATTCTCAAACTTATTTTAAGTTGTCTGAGCTTTTATTTTATTTTATTACTTGAAAACTAGCATTGTTTTCTTCTTGATTTCAAATGTTTTGAGCTAAATACTAATAATGGAATTCGTTGATGAATTTCAGTTAGATTTGATTTCAATTATTGAGACTAATTAGTCTCTTTTTTACTGATTTTGCACTTACATGATCAACTAATGATTCTTCAAGTGATTGCGATGCTTTATTGTGTTGGTTTCATGTCTTAGTATGTGCATAATTGTCACTTTGGATGAGTATAAAGGAGAATAAGTAGCTTGAAAATGATAACTAGTGGGTCATGGTTGGGATCTATCACACAAGTCCAAGATCCCATCATTCCTCACCCACTAGACGTGGTGGTCTTAGACATCGAGGTGTCTCAAGAGCATTGAGGTGTCTCTTCACTCTGTGCATTGCATTGTCTGGTGGATTGATGTTCTAAGGGCCCCCTGCATATCAACTATCTTTTACACTTTATGCATTGCATTGGCTGGTGGACTCGTGTCCTGAGGGCTCCTTGCATATCGACTATTTTTTTACACTGCGCATTGTGTTGGTTGGTGGACAAATGTCCTAAAGGCCCCTTGTGTAACAACTATATCGGTTGGTAGACTGATGTCTTAAGGGCCACATACATGTTGGTTGGCATATTATTCTCTCAGTTGGTGGACCAACGCCCTAAAGGATACAAATTAGATAATTGATGCATGATTATAATGGATGGTGGATCGATGTCCTGAGAGCCTTCTACATGTTGAATTGCACATAATATCTTGGCCAGTAGACCGAGATCTTTTGAACCCATATATGTTGAATGACATGGTAACGAGTTGCTTTAAACCTTCCATGAAGGGCATGGTATATTGAAAATGAGAGATATTCCCATTTTTCGTATTCTTCTACAATAGAACTGGAATGATGGGAGGCATTTCCCTATGATCGGCTTATTTATAAGATCCTTTGTGTTTCAAATAACACTAACTATGTAGGACAATTTTTGCTATGATTGGCAATGGTCATTCCTCTCTCAAAAGGAATTGCATACTCAAGGAGTGCTTGAACTATCATGCACTTAATAAAGATATTGTGAGTCTCAATGGATTGAGACAAATGTGTTGTAGTGTGATTTTCTTCAAAATGAATTGCCTCCTTTAAAAATTAATTATAATTCAGCTTGCATCCAATGTAATCAATGAAATATAGTGTGGCAATATAGCCTTGAATAAAGCAAGGCTTCGATCTAAAATTAGACCACTTTCACCTCTGAATTAGAGTTAAAGAAATTTCAAATTGTTATGATCAAGAATTGAAACATCCTTATGGATTGGTAACAAGAAATTCTTGTTATGTTGAAAAGCCAGTAATAGTCTTGCACGAAAATTGTGGGAAATGGAGAGGTGGATTCCTCCTTATTTGCATGAAGTACTATGGTTCTAGTGTGCATGTTAATAAATGTTGTGACACTAAGTGATGGTGGTTTGTGAGCAACATCTTCATGATAGTTGGATGTTCAACCTTATCGTAATCATTCCCTAGAAAATTTGTGTGAGGAAGCAATCTTGAGCAAGTGGAATAAATGCTTGCAACTTGAAAATGAAATTCACGACTTATACTGCAAGTTCAAAGTGGTTATGCCACACTATTCTACAGCCATTAAGAAAATTGGTATCAAAAGATTAATAATCTAAGGCTTTATAAACCTTGAAAAGCAAAATATGACTCAGAAAATTGTATTCGTGTGGGTCAGACCCTCATATGTGCTTAAAGAGACTTACAAATGATGGATGAAGAAACTCAAGGGTTGTTAGAAATACACACGAATAACGTGATTGGTTTCGGGTAATTCAAGTTGATGTTCCATCAGTCAAGCAAATTTGGAAGCCTTGTTGATGAACAAAGTAGTCCATCATCAAGGACGATGCCCTTTTAAGGGGGGAAGAATGTAAGGCCCCTCATGAGAAAAAAAGGTGATTATGCAAATCGATGACGATACTCCTTGGGTGGTGTTGATTGCAAGGTGAGTGGATCATGCATATGGTAAGAGTTAAGCAATGCTTGAATTATTGCCTTATGTTGCAATTAAAATTATACATGCATTAGGTACTACATGAATATCACTTCATGACCTTGTAAATTGCTTAGTAAGCTAATTGTGTTGGTTTAGATTGAATAATCTAACATGTTATGATTACAAACTTCGACTATTAGGATAGTGGGTTTCATGGGTGCAATAAGTATGTAGGAACATGTCATTGTCAATGAAGGTAAACGCCAGTGATTGTTGCATCATGTGTGATCCCACCTCTAACCCAAATCTTGTCTTGAACCTTGCTTAATCCTAATTAAATGCCTTGTATGTTATTCAATCCTTTCTTTAGTCTTGGCATGTCTAAATGGATTGTAATCAATGCTGGGTTGGTCAACTTCAATGCATGAGGACAAGGTAGACCAATGTCTAGATTGCCTTATTGTAGAATTGCAAACTTGTCCATTAATTGCCTTTGCCTTGAGCCCTACATAGGGGTTGGATTGTCTTAGAAGCAACCATACGACTCTACTAAAGCTGCCAAGCACCGTTATGGACTGGCAAAGAGATCACCATTAAGAAGGCATGGGTTGGCCAATAGAAGGGGGTTGGTTGATCCAAGGAAAGAATAAACACATTAAATGTTCTGATTGAGTTGCAAGAAAGAGAGAACACATATTTAAGGAAGGCAGATCTCTTGGAACAAGGTTATGTTCTCTAGACTTAAATTTTAGGAACTTTTAAGAACCAACCTTAAGGAGGAACGAAGAATAAGAAGAGATCCTGGAGAGAGAGAGAGAGAGAGAGAGAGAGAGAGAGAGAGAGAGAGAGAGAGAGAGAGAGAGAGAGAGAGAGAGAGATTCGACTAGCAAAAACTTTTAGAAAAGATCCATGATCGTTTGGTAGGTGTCTTATGACTTGACTATTCAGCTAATTGACTAAATGAAGTTTGTGTGATTATTGATTGATTAGTGTGTTGAGAAGAGTAAAGTCGCTTGGCTTAATTGTTCTCTTTCCTTATTTCTCTATGGTGGTGATGAGTCATCCCATAGTTTACTGCCCTTGTGTGAGAGTGTGGATTTGAATTGTTCCTCCATGATAGTTCTATTTGCTAGTATTTCTACTTACTTTAATAGTAAGGATTATTGTGCAAGACTTTTGATGCCTTGAAAGGTCACAATCTTCATGATGGACGAAGAGGTAGGTTTCTCATGTTGGACATGATGGTAGGTTGTCTTTCTTCTCTCATGACAGATTAAATAATATATCTTAGTGGTTGTATACCTGAAGGGTCTTATCTCTGTGATCCTTGTGTTTTCTCTTTTGTGTGTTTTACTTGTTGAAAATAGATTCAAGTTTGGTAATCCTCTTAACTTAGAGATGCTTGGATTGTCACCTTGTGAGTAGCTATCTCCTTGACCCCAAAACATATTGGTTGTTGTGTTGCCTTTATTTAACATGCACTATGTCGTGAACATGCCTAGCGCTGGGAGTCCTGTTCGGGGGTGCCTAAAGCAATCGCTTGATGATGGCAAAAGGTTGGGTGGTGAGCCCACCTTCTGTTGGCCGAAGTTGCACTTGGAACGAAGAAAATCTCATCTTTAGCTATTGATTATTCATGTTTAGTTGCTTTACATAACTAAATAGAAGTAAAGGATTAATTGCTCTCAGCTGAACTTTTGTATTTATGTATTGATTATTGTTGTGGCCCATATGTGAGCCACTATCTTATGTATTTTACCAACTGAATGTTCTGGTTATTATTTCAGATAACTCCTATAGAAGCTGCTTGTTATATCAAATTATTAGGCCTCCTTGTGAGGGATCCTTATTGAAAATGGAATCCTTGTGGCTGCTTGTATATTCATGACTTGAGTTAAGCCAAGTTAATGGTCTTAATACATATATTATATCTTCAGTTGAATATTTTGTGGTTGTTTTGTGCATTGCATCTTGAGTTATTTGTAATGGTATTACCTTAAATGAACTATACATATGTATATAAGGAAAGAGTCTTGTATGAAAGCCTGTGTTTTAGTCTGCCTATGCTTTGAAAGATTAAAGAGAACTTATGTTCTGCTTTGTATGAATCTGGTTGTATTAAACCAGGTTTTGATAGGGTTCTTTATAAGACCTGGTTGGATAACCTTTTAAGACAAGGATTAATCTAAGTAAAACAAATCTTAAACAACTCTTCGAGAGAGTGCTATGGAAGACACCATTGGGCTTGACTATAGATCTTTCTGGTCAAAACTGGTCGTTGGAGGAACAACTCTTAAGCCTTTATGGCTCTTTAAATAAAATGATATGTATGCCTTAGCTTAAACTTCTAGATAATTAAGATAAGCAACAAGCTTCATGCCTCCTCAGGTATTCTATTGGAAATTATAGCTCGAACTAAGCTTATCAATAGATGAGTGGATCTCAAGTAAAGCGCTGAGTGATTGTTCTCAAGAATAAATACATAATAGTACTTAATAGTTTGAGTATTGATTATAAGTTGGTAAAGAAATGCCTTATGGAAGAATTTTGAATTTAAGCTTGAATAAGTTTGATGCCTTAGACTTTTCCTATAGCAAGATACCCTTGAATAAAAGGAGGATATTAGCCGAGCTAGGCTCTCGAGCTAAAATGTTAATACGAGACAACAGATGGGGTTCATTGTAGAATCCCTTGCAAGAATTAATTAATGATAGAGGAGGATTTTGAAGACATTCATTAACTCTATGTTCGTACATTCTTATGAATATGATGATCAATGTCTTAGTCTGGACATAACGTAACGGGTCTCTATAATATCTATAAGTCTTATTAGGATGAGTAGGCCTATACAGGGAGCGATGCCTCTGGGCAAGCAGGCTCGAGGGATGTTGCCACCTGGCATCATTTCGACAACCCAATATCTCAGAGATATTCATACTAGGCACAAATCCCGTGGACAAGTGAGTGAGCAGGATGCTCCCACGTGGCAGAATCTCGCTTCTCCATAATTTCAGAGGCGTCCATATCAAGAGCGGAGGCTACAGGCCAATAGACTATCAGGATGTTGCCGTGTGGCACAATCTCACTGCTCTGCAACCCTAAGGAAGTTGTGCTAGCCTTGCAGAGTGACAAGGCAATGAGTTAGCATATTGTTGCCATATGGAGCTTGTCACAAAGTCACCTAGGAAGCGACAGGTGGCAAGAGTGGCCACCGGAGCCCGAAGGGAAGTTAGCGTGGCTAGGGAAACCATCGAAGCGACCATGTGGAACCTGACTGCATCAACAATGGCTGAAGCCAATTTTGATGATTGTCTCAACGTCATTTGTGTTGTATTCATTTGGCACAAGCTCAACAAGAGATCCAGAGTGTTGGGCCAAACGGATTAAGACTATGGGCTTCCTAATTAGTTGCTTACGCCTGGGAGAGTCTACATGGTAGTTGCAGGTTTCATATTTTCTTGTGCGATTAAATGGATTCTGTTTTCTATCCATGATCATTGGAGTTTTGCTAGTTGAAGTTGTGTCGTCCCTGTTGTGAGGGGGTGGGGGAGGGCGAAATGGGCATGACACATTGGGATCATAGTCAATCAATCTTGTTACATTGGAGAGCGATCAAAAAGAGTAATTACCTTGATGAGCCATTGGTAAACTCTATGAACAAGAAGATAACCAAACACCTCTATCGCAAGAACATACAGAGCTGGGACAAACCAGATTCCTTGTCTAATGGAGTGAAAAATCCCATAGCTGTCCAACTTGTGGTCATTAATGGTGAAACATGCCAAGGCTTCAAATAACAGAGTTTGAATCACAAAAAAAAAAAAAAAAAATACCAAAACCCAAAACATTAAGCATGGCTAGGATAAATGGCCATTCAATGTGATCATACGTCATTTCAAAGTTGAGTTTGCGAAAGATGGTTCTATGTCAAGAAACATGAGCTCATTTCATTCCAACCTAGACTACCACGATATTATCTTGTATTTATCTACTTTTAGGAAACCTTGTTTACTTTGGTCTAATTATCACATAGAAGCTGTGGCGAACACAAAGTGCTAATGCTTTGGTGATGATCTTATGGGAAACATTCAATAAGGTGAGGCCAACTGTTAATAGGCTCAAGATCCCTAGACTTGGGAATAAACTTTAAAGCATTTATTGATGATGGCCCCTAAGGAATTGATTCACAAGGATTCTTTGTAAACTTGAAGCAAATCAAGTCCCACAAATTACCAAATCGCTTTGTAAAATTCGCAAGAAAAGCCATCCACCCCTAGTGCTTTATTGTTGGCCATACACTACACAAAAGCAAAAAACACTTCCAAAGAAAACAAGCATCACAAAGTTTTTGAGCTAAAGGGCTCAACTTATGAGGCACCACATCTAAACAATCATGTAAACCATGTGCTCTCTCTATCTTAAACACTCGGGCTTGGAACACAAGCTTGTAGTGCTCTAAGAAGGCTAAGGAGATCTTTGGCGAGTTTGTGAGCTGACTACAAGTTGTTTTGATGGATTTAATTTTCACTTTGGCATGTTTAACCTTGAGCAATTTGAAGGATTCCTTAGAGGCACAATCACCAATATTAAGCCAATGTAATCAAGGCCTAATTCTAATGCCTTTGGAAGCATGGCAATCAACCACTTTAATCTTGTGTTTTAGAGAAGCAATCATGGTCTATAACTAAGATTCAAAGGGGTTTTGCTCAAGCAAAGAAATGACCCTCTAGTATTCCTTATAGACAATGCTATCAGACTGCTTCTGAACTCACACAATTTGCTTGTCATGGTGGCAGTGCAATTGATTGCATCATTCCACCACTTACCCAACTAGCAACATATGATGGATGTGGCACAAAGTTTCACACTCTAGGGATGAGTCGGATCATTCCCTCATGTTTGGTCAGTGACGTATTCAAAATAAAATTTGATTGTGAGAGACTTTATGAAGGCCACCTCTCCATTCCAATTTGCAAGTGATGAGACTATCATTGGAAAGGACAACTCTTGGGTGAACCATGATAGCTTGCCCATTAGAAACAGAAAAGAACACGTGTTTCTAAGAAGACAAAGTGGTCCATCCATTTAAGACCCTGATCAATGTCAATACAAAAATTGGACCAAGTGAACCAAGGTTTGCTATTTATTGAACATTGTTGAAAAAGCAAGGCCATTAAACCCCAAAGGGTTTTAAAATAATATCAAGATTGAAATCCCCCCACACACCACCATATAGGGAGAGCACCAACTTTGTCCTCCAAATTTTCAATCATATTAAAGTCGCCACAAATCAGCCAAGGGGACAAAGGTTGATTATCAATGAGCCATCTCTAAAGCATTGTTATGTTAGGGCCATCACCCGAAGCATAAACGAGAACTCCTAACAAATGTCCATCAATATCAAGCATAACCAAAATAAATTGATGTGATAGGTCTTCTCGCAGTGCAATAATTAATGGAGCAAATTTTGGTGAAACACTGGCACTGCCACATCTACCTTCATGTGAAGTGGAAAAGTGCAATGTGTCAGGTCAAATATTTGTTAGAGAGGTCTAAATAGTAAAGCTTGGAATCTTAACTTCTTGCAAACAAATTAAAATCTAAATTACCAAACTGTTGACAAGTAGTGCACAAAGAGAATTTGTGAGAGGGCTTTGTGAAACCTCAAAAATTCCATGAAAAGGATCCTCCATGTGCAACTCATCGTGTCCATCCTCTAAGTCCTCCTCAGAGACTAGTGTAGCAAAATGATTACCCAAAAGCAACTATTGGTGTAGCACTAAAAATCCCCTAGCGATATGGCGTAACATTTATCTCCATTTTCTTCCCACAACAAAGCTGATTGTGTGATCTCCATATGGAAGGACTATTATTGAAGGATAACCCAACATTGGCAGATACAATTGGCATGTGATTCTCTTGATAAAATTCGCTATACAAGGCAAACATCACCCTAAAATACTGAAGATAAATGATTGGAGGGGGGATGAGGTTATCCATTTTTTCCACACCTATTGGGTTTTACTAGTGTTAGGAGTAGGAGCCATCTTAGGGTTTTTATTATTAGTGACAAATTTCTTGGCTACCATAGTGGTCCACCCATCATTTTTTTCAACGACCTTTCGTTTTTAGGTGACACTTAATCAATAGAGGACTTTGAGCAAACCATGAGGGCACAATCCTGAAGCTTATGGTCAAGGGTTTGGAAACAAAAGCACATTTTAAAAAGGTTAATGTAGGTGAGTTTCTGCAAGAAGTGTTCAATATTGATAGACTCTTTCAATTCTCTAGTCAAATCAACCTCAACACAAACGAGCTTGTTGAGATGGGTAGAATAGAACCCATGTAACTCATGACAAAACACATGCCTTATGGGTTCAGCAATCTTTGGAGAGGAAGACCCATAGTGAAAAAGCCCTAGTAACTCAACCTAAACAGGGGCCTTAAGGGAGGTTTACTCAGAAATTTTGACATTACAAGACCATGGAGACAATCATATGGGTGTTCCTAAGGAACCAACAGTTCAACCTAGAAAGAAGAGCTTGCCTTTGTGAGTTCTTTAAAGGAGAACATGAAAATAACGTTATGGTCACTGGTAACATGAAACCCCGAAGGTTCCTAATAGTGTCGAGTCTAAGCATTGATAGAATCCTTAAAATGAATGTCTCCAACATAATAAGCAATGAGAAAATTATTTACATACCATCTAAAACCATTTTCAACATCTACTTGTAAAAAACATTGGGTTGGAGAGGAATGTCAAAGTATGTATCTCATCGTAGACCTTCAGGGCAAATCCCCGAGCTCATTTTGGTGCCCTCCTTCCCAATGTTAGAAACAATGGTTGTGACAAATTAGTTGAGGGCCATTTAAAGAAATAAAATATACCCAAAGGGCAGAGCTAAGACCAAAATAAATGCAAGTTAATCTTGGAAATCCCATAGAGGCGATTTGAAATAGGGAGGCCCAGACAACGCAATAAAGCGCAAGACAAAATGCAAACCCTAGCCAAACAAGTTTCCTCAAAACTCATTTTTCATCAATAGTACTAACCTTTTTAGTTTTTAATTATTGAAACTTAAAAAATTCCATTATGCTATTTTGCTCATAACTTGAAATATATATATATATATATATATATATATATATATATATATATATATATATATATATATATATATATATATATATATATAGTGTAATGCAATTTTTCAAGTTCCGAGCAAAATGCAAACTGTAACAAAAAAAATCCTCGAAACCCATTTTTCCCCTTGCAAAAGAAAATTCCTCAAAACCCATTTTTACCCATTTTTCCCCTAGCAAAAAAAATTCCTCGAAACCCATTTTTCCCCTAGCAAAAAAAGTTTCCTCGAAATCCATTTTTCATCAATATATATATATATATATATATATATATATATATATATATATATATATATATATATATATATATATATATATATATATATATTGTAATGCAATTTTTCAAGTTCCGAGCAAAATGCAAACTGTAACAAAAAAAATCCTCGAAACCCATTTTTCCCCTTGCAAAAGAAAATTCCTCAAAACCCATTTTTACCCATTTTTCCCCTAGCAAAAAAAATTCCTCGAAACCCATTTTTCCCCTAGCAAAAAAAGTTTCCTCGAAATCCATTTTTCATCAATAGTACTAACCTTTTTTACTTTTTAGTTTTTGAAACTTAAAAAATTGCATTACATACATATAGTGAACGAATGTAATAAAAACATTTAGGTTTTTTGTAGTGAAGCTGAAAGTTCAAATCCCAAACTATGTGTGTGTGTGTTTTGAGTTTTTGAATTGACAACCAATACCATGTAGGAGATATGATATTTACCTTAATATGACAATGACAATCACATGTTCACTTCACTTTAATGCTTCAATATAGTTGAATTTTGAATGAATATTATGTAATAAGGCACATTCAACTTAAGTGATCCTTAGGAAGTGATCTCATGGAAGGGGGGCTCCTAGATTTTCTTAGTGGGAACTACATTATAATTTAAGGCGCATGTATGGTAAATGTGTTCCCATGATATAAAAAAATTAAGTGTATGTTACAATTTTTTAGATGATAATAGTTGAAATTCTTTTATTTTTATTTACAATAAAAATTACATTTAGTAAAACACTTTATTACAAAATAGGAGCAAAAATGGAAAAATTCCAGCCCCACTTTTTTTTCACTGGCTTAAACTTTCCCCCTAAAAACTTGTTGCTCCTTAATTTTAGGAAAAGACTACAAAAATGTTTCCATGTCTTTCATTTTTCATGGGACCACCCCTGATTAAAAATAGAAGTAGCAGCCCCTACCAAGACGCCATGCAAGAGACAATGGGGGCCTGGTCATTCTAAATGTAACGTTGTATAAAATATGTGAAAACACATTAACAAGTTATTATTTACCGAGCAGACAAGAAGCATTTTCTTCAGCAATGGATGGTCTATAATAGTTCAACCAAGCCAAGAAAACAGCCCTTTCCCCCTCCTATCCGTGGTCGTGCTGCTGGATATACTGGAGTCCCTAGGTGTAGCAACTGAACTGGCAGCTAAGGTTGCCCATGTTCTGAAGGCCATGGGCGACTTGATTGAATAGAATAAAAGAA
Source organism: Torreya grandis (assembly GCA_037957365.1). NCBI lineage: Eukaryota > Viridiplantae > Streptophyta > Pinopsida > Cupressales > Taxaceae > Torreya > Torreya grandis. The sequence continues at coordinate 713,588 of JARHVA010001669.1, read as the reverse complement.
AGTTGCAATCTTGGCTTCTGCTAAAAGAAAGTTAGTCAAACAAGTCCTTTGCTTGGCAGTGGCAGATCAAATGGCAGCACTTTGGTGATTGGTGGTTTTCTGTTTCAGAGCTATGTTGCCCCAGTGGTAACAAGGGGCTGCTGTATACATGTTTCCTTTCATTTGCTTGATCTTTATTCCAAATGATTTCTTACATTTCTTCGTTTGTAACAGCCTATACAATGGTGTGCCCAAGTTGTGGCCCACATATTGAACTTTGAACAAGAGTTCCCAATAAAACCCCTTTTATATACTAAACAAACATACTATATGAGATTGAAATATAACTTTCCAGAAAAATGCTGATAAAGACCAATGTGGACAATATGAATATGTACATACGTACGAATGTCCAACAAAATGAACTCATCTAAAGCACATATAACTGAAAGATAATTTGAATATTTAAGGTTTGTTTATATTTCAAATTGGATGCACATTCATTGTATGTAATGACATCTGCCCAAACACACCAAAATATTTACCACTTAATTTTACAAAAAGCATGGAAACTTTATCCAGCAAAAATTATCTAATACATATTAACCTTATGAATTAACCCAACACAATATAAAATATTGACACAATAAACTTGAAAGATGTATAATGTTATACATAATCCAGAATTTTATTAGGTTCAGCTTACACCTTTTTAGCTATGATAGCTATGTTCCGAGGTGATATAGAAGAATCAAAAAGAGGCAACATCATTACATCTCCCACATTGTGTTCATGAAGAAAAAGCAACCTATCAAGAAGCAAGAATGTCTCCAACAGAGGTCCAAAAACTGTTCGAAGAGACCAATATGGTCCAATAAGTCCCTACACACATAAACATTAGAGACCATATTGATAAATTCTTCACAAAAGTAAGAATTCTTGTTACATGTGTCCCTCCCCACGTGTATGTGTGCATAGTCATGTCCATACGCACACACACTCATACATACATTCCTAATAAATCTCAAGTCTTTCACGAGTCTTTAATATAGTCCTTTCACATATTATCTTTATCTAGCAATATATATAGGGCAGCTATGGGTCAAAAAATAGACATTTGAGATAAATTTTCGTTACAGAACCATCAATAATATAGGTAACCGTCATCCTTTGTGTTCTCTTCACAAAGAGATGTAATGCTCGATGTATTTGCTTAACTAGAAGAAACAATAACTGACAAGCAAGTACGAAAAATTCTTAAATATAGGCATTCACATGTTTGACAGAAACAAAACCATGCTTAGGGGATGTATAGAGGAGTTTTGATAAGATGAGATATGCTTAATCAAATAACATTAAATGAGCATTCCTGGACTGGCAATGAAGTGAGGGATATACTTTGGGAACTTTGTCTCACAAGACAAAAGATGCTCAACCCCAAGTGGATTAAAAAGAAACCAAAGGAACATGTAGAAGTTGGTATGTAAACTTGCCAAGCTATGTTTGCTCCAAATTCATAAGAATTCCTATATTTCTGAGTCAATGGAAATACCACTAAAATTCAACATACATAAATTGAAAATTGAAGTGCGATGTAGCTTATAGCTGCCACAAACATTCTTTATGCAGAATATAAAGTGTAAATATGCACATACATCTCCGACATGCTCATATCTTTGTCTATTATAGCCACTCATTCAAGTACAATCGCAAGTGTTGTTCTAATGGTATCCATTCATTCATTATAATTACAATAACAACATGAAAGTAGTGAATTCAAATGCACATGTAGCACCCCCATGGTGCTACTAATAATAAATGCACTAAAACAAGGTTCAATCAAACCCAAACCAATTTTTTCTTTTAATGTTCATCATACTTATGTCACATATTTGCACTTGGAAACATTCAGGACATATATAATATTACACGTGCAAGTGCAGTCACAGTTCACACATTCTCTGAGGGCGGGCCTGTTCTGCAACTCAATTTTTGTTCACAAAGGACTTCTAGAAACCTCACCAAAAACCTAGAAATTGACTTTGGTTGTCCAAAATGGACACCGGATGCAAAAGCTAAATGTTCTGGCAAAGGTTAACCTGAAACCAGAGCTGGCAAAGTATTGCTCATTAAAACCTTAATTCCAGCAATAAACTTGAACCTCACCCCCAAGTCAAATATTCATTGCAATGGTGTTGACATGAGGAATTTAAAAATAATTACGAAATTCAAAAAATCCAAAATTATGAGATGTGAATTAGCTGCAAGGTTTAAGTGATTTAGTGATACCAAATACACACAATGTCATTTCACGACGCTAAATTTATTCAATAACCTAAGTGTTATATATCATCGGGAATCTCTCGATGGGAGTAATTTCAATATGACATAGGTGTCAAAAATTCAACTTTTAAGAGCAGCGAGGTGATTCTGGTTACTTGAATTAGCCTTCATAAAAGTTGCAAAGTAGTTCAAAATGAGCTCATGGAGCCGCAAAGTTTAAAAAGAAAATGTTTGTCTTGCCTTAACTAAGCTCTACGCAAATTTTTAAAACCATATGCCAAATAGTTTTCTCCAATTTAGAGTTTTACTAGAAACTCACCTATTGTCAAAAACCAATATGCAAATTACAAAGCAAAATGTATGAGATCAACTCATATAGCTGCGAGGGTGATTCTGGTTACTAAAATCAGCCTTCAAACAAGCTGCCAAATACGAAGAAAGTGGCTCAAAATGAACTCATCAAGTTGCGAAGTCTAAAGGGAAGATGTTTATCATGCCTTAGCTAAGCCCTAAGCAAATTTTTAGAACCATACCCCAAGTAGTTTTCCCCACTTTGAGTTGTACTAGAAAACTTTGCACCCGTTCCCACAAAAAAGCTGATAATTACAAAGAAAACAGTACCATTTCAACTCATAGAGTTGTGAGGTTTTAAAAAGAAATGATTTTCTTGGTCTAGCTAAGATCCTTGCAAATTTCCAGGTTTTTGCTCCGAGTAGCTTTTTCCCAGTTCACATTTAGGGGAGAGGGAGGGAGAGAGGGGCGAGGAGAGGGGGAGGGAGAGAGGGAGAGCAAGGGGGAGAGGGAGAGAGAGCTTTCAAACTTGTTTTTCCTCACTAAGGTGGTCCAATCCAAGTCTTCTAAATTTTTCTCTATGAAACAGGTTTGCTTTGTGAGCGATTTTTTAACGAAATCGACAAAACTCCCATTCTATAAAAAATTTATTCTATCTATGCCAAAAAGAAACTCCGTGTGTGTGTGTGTGTGTGTGTGTGAGAGAGAGAGAGAGAGAGAGAGAGAGAGAGAGAGAGAGAGAGAGAAAGAGAGAGAGAGAGAGATTATATTAATGTCCACAAATAACCAAAATTAGGTCAATGGGTCTCAAGAATACATCCAAATTACAATAGAAAGTGCTAGGGCAAAAGGCCCTTAGGATTACCAATAACTAAATAAAAGAATAGAAATAATGACAATAAATGAGGGGTAAACCCAATACAGTAAAGCCCCCAACCCATGTGGTTAGGCTACCAATACAAATAGCCATGTGGGGAGAGCAAGAACCCCCAAAGAACATGGATTGATGAAAGTCAGAAAGACTAGATGGTAATACAATCAAACATCTCTGACCATGCCTTGGATAGAGAAACCATTTGTCTCATTCTGATAATGCTCATTGAGGAGTATCTAGAGCTGAGGGGGCCAAGTTGGATAATTCTAGGAGGAAGCAAAGCACTCCCCTAGAATCCCTCCTAACATCCAATGCTGAAGGAGCTCCCGTGGAGGCGAATAAACTCATCATGTGTGCTTGTCCCCATGGCCGAGGAAGCGGTCACAAAGGAGCAAGTCCACGATGGTGAAGAGGAGATCCATGATGCTAAACAAGGACAAAACCTTGTTTTCGAGAGCTGGTGTGTTGGGGTACATTAGTAGTAATGCTATACCGAGATGAGCATCACCTCGTTAACTTACCCTACTCAGTGTGCAAAACAAAAGTATCCAAAGGGAACTTAAGGCCATCAATCTCGAAGATGGGTTGAAATAAGGAGGTGATTAGCCTAGGAGCTCTAGGGGCTCCTTGTAGGGACCTACATCAAAGTTTGACAACCTCCTGAAGTCAAAGAGCTAGGCATTGTTGGTTCAGGTATCGGAAAAAAAGTGGATATAGAGTTTCCTAAGTTTCTATAAAGACAATAGTATCTCCCACATATTTCATAATAAATAGGGTATCTAAAAATGAAGTGCTCCTCAGTCTCCTCCTAGATGGAGCAAAGATAACATATTTGGTTCCCACATGGAATATGATTGTTAGTCTCAACCCAATTATCAATCTCAAGCCACAACTGGAGTGAGCACACCCTCAACTCGCTAAGGAGAAACCTCAAGCCATGAGAACAACAACGTTGGAGATAGTCAGGGCGACTAAGGACACCATCCACCACCCACAAGAAATCATCCTATAAAACTATAATGCTGACCTCCTTTAAGGGAAGAAGCCCTTCAGAGTAGCTGAAAAAAGGTAACATATCAATAGAGATGCCAATAGACTGGGGCCCAAAGATGACATCCTCTCTAAAGAACATAAGGCTAAGTATGGATACCTCCCACAACCTGAACCCAAATCTGCCATGGTTTTAAGGCTATGAATGTAGAAAGTAAGCCTAAAGATAGTCAAAGGGTGTAGAGGCTAGCGGCAAACTTAGCTTGGACGATGCACTAATAAGCAGTCCATTTGCAGTAGATCATACACTAAATCATGACAATTTCAACCCTCTCAATATGATCCCAATCAATGAACCCCAAACTAGGTCCCCAAACTTTGGACCCATAGGCTTGATGTCTGTAGTGAAGAGGCACATCTTCAAAGGGAGGGATATCTAGGAAGTGGATCTGAAAACATTGGCACTCCAAGACTGAAAATGAGTCATATCCCTTGCAAAGGCATGACTGTGAGGCAAGCTTCATACTAAAAGATGGTCCAGAAATCTAGACCCCCAAGTAAGTGTAGGCTGATGTGATCCCCAATGGTTGCCTTTGTAGAGTAACAAAAACTAGGAAGGATAACATTTGGAGGTGTTGAATGACCTTAGTTTTTATTTTTATTTTTCCAAAGATTGCAATAGAAAGAGATGAAAAGTCAGAATTCATATTTTGGATAAAATAAATAAGAATTTTCTATCTCAAACAAGAAGTTAATTTAGAACAGTTTTAGGAGTGGAAGGGGGAAACACTCCTAGAGTGATGACAGTACTATGTGCTATCAAGAGGCCTTAATTTATTCATAAAATCACCCAAAATCCTCTATTTTGCTACAACAACAGACACCTCTTCAAAAATACTATTTTTCCACTTCCGACTACCTCCACCTCTATAGTATTCAATAAAACCTATGTAGCCGAATTCTTCACCCCATGCAGACTGTTCTCGTTATACAGTCTTGGTTCGGTTTGCCTTCTAGTACTACTCAGGTACATCCCAACATGGTTCATCCAACTATGACCTTGTCAGGGCATACCCAACCCTATTGCATTGTAATCAAGCTACTTGCAGTGAATCCACAAGTAAAAACATTTTATTTTCAACTTTAAAAAATCAAACTTGGACTTTAAAAAACGATATAAAACTAATGAATGTATGGGAAAACCCTAAAATCCACTCTCGCATTCATTTTGTCAAAAGAAAATAACAACACCTACCTCTCATTGCACATTTGCCCTCTTACCTTCATTTTGTAAATTGCTTAGGGCTGAAACTCCATTCTTTTACTAATCCTACACCTATACAAGTGTCCGTTTGGTGCTAAGGAATTTAAGGAGTTTGCAACAAAGATGATTGTTGATTGAAGGTAAGTTTTTGACATTTTGTGGTTTTTTAGCTTTTTTTCTTTTTTTTTTTTTTTTTGTAATACTTACTTTTCAAATTTCAATCTTCATATATAGTGGTTGTTTTCAATTTAATTTTTATTTTTTAAAACATTCTTTCAACAAATAGGTTTCTTTTCCTAACCATGTAGCTACAAGGATTTGCTAGAATGGTTGCTAGTGTTGGTTCCCTAGGCCAAGGGATAACAACATTAAAAAAAATCCTTTCTCGCCACTTTGGAAGTATGTCAAGATGTTAGAACAAGTCCTAGGTGGATGGGGTTATATTTGGCATTGAACAAAGTGGAATGTCAAATATTGGAGCTCGTATAGTTGGGTGCAAGCCCATTTGTGTGTGATTATTGGCCAAGGAATCAATGCTTGAGCTAGGCCAATGAAAAGGGGTTGCCAACACTAAATATCCTTGGATACATCAAAGAGCAAGACGTGGATGCGACAATTGCGCAAAAATTGAAGGGTCCTTTGGCAAAGAAAGGATCTAGATCTAGTGAGCCATTGTTGCTCCATCTCATACCCACTAAAAGACAAATTCCGAACTAAAGCTAAATGAACTGGTGAGCCTTATCCACTTGTGAAAGACGACTTCTTAACAGCATAGTAAAATTTAGAGTACATTTCCAAATTTGCTTTTGCCCTAGATTCTAAGACAGGTAGAGGCAACCAAAGCAAGCAGGATTTGGTTAGATAAACCTATCAACTGGACAGTAGGTAAAACAAAAACTTGAAGAGAGGAATATCATGGACAAAAGCAATCAGCTATTGGTTTGAAACCACTGTAGATTCATTCATAATTATTTAGGCTATTCAAGGGTGGGCAAGTTTTGATGCTAAGAAGGTTGAGTTCTTAAATGGACCTAGACGAAGATTCATAGAGAGAGTCTCAGCTCTCACCTGCAATTTTTTTGTAGATAAAGCATTGACGTGAAGTGGCAAACATTTTATTTGGGGGCCAGCTCATGCACCTAAGGGATGGCATGCGTGAAATGGGAGAATAATGAAAATATGTGACTCATGAAGAAATCTGGGCTAACAGTTGGGGAAGGTTAAAAAGAAAAAATGTAGAGGCAGAAAAATGAGACAAAAAGAGAGATTAGTAAAGGAATGATAGAAGAGATAAAGAGATTAGTATAGAAACATAATGGCATTAAAAGACGAGAAAAGAATGGAAGAGGAGAGGATCAAGATAGAGGAGAGGAGAGAAGTAAAGGAAAGAAAAGAAGAGAGAATTAGGAAAATTAGTTTAAAGAAAATGGAGAGTGCAGCTGAAGTATCGACTAACACCAATCTTGTGAACCAATCAAGGGGTCAAGAAATTTTGGGAAAAGCAGCTAGCAACGCTATATCAGTAGATAACACAAAGAAAAGAGGAGAAAAATAGACAATAGATTTGAAGAATTGAATTCTATAACGTTGAAGGTGATGGATGACATGAGAAGGGGTTTCCAAGAATTAGCAAAGCTGTTAGGGAGAGAACACATTGTCATAACCTTGCGAGCAAAAGACCACGGGGGAAAGGCAATCTTCCTTAGTTTAAGGATAAAAGAGAAAGGAGAAGAGCAGATAGAAGGAGAAGAAATTGGAGATGTAGCATAAAAATAGAGGAAAACATAACCGATAAGCTATAAGAGTAGAGAATAATGAAGGAAACACTGAAGATAAGATAGTCAAAGATGAAGAAAAAAGAGTATAGGATAGCGTGGAGGATAACAAAGAATAGGTAGAAGAAGAAGCAAGAGAAAATGAGGAGACTTATTATTTCAGAGAAGGGTAGTTTTAATGAAACTAATGATGAAGAGGAACAAGATGAAATAGATCTAAGAGATAAAGATTACGGAAAGGAAAAAAAGGACATAAAAAAGACGACTAAATTCAAAACCCAATAGACAGAGACGAAATGAAACCATTGTACCAACCGCCATCCCCCATGCCATTTCACAAAAATATAGAACAGCTTAAAAGGAAAGAAGATATTTATAGTAGTAGTGAATAATTACACCACATTTAACAAAGGGATAGAGAACAAAAGAGATGTTTGGAACCATTATTAGAAAGAAAATATTTTATAGAGGAAGTGGAGGAATAAAAGGAGGACACGTCCCTTAGTAAAACAAAAGATAGAGTCGGGAAAAATATACCGCAGAAGAAAGCAGTAGTAGCCATGGCAGTAGTAAGAACAACACTAATAGTCATAACAACAGTAGTCAGATTCAAGTGAGAATTAATCAAAAGCATCAAAAATGGCAATGGACCATAACATGATGAAAATCCTTCTATTCGAAAAAGATACAAAAGACATAGAAGAGCACTTGTTTGTGTTGGACTCATACTTCAGGAGCCATGGGATCAAAAGATCACAAAATTAAACTCTTTAATTTTGTGGGAACATTGAGAGATGACACACTGAAATGGTACACGAAAGTTAATCCCAACTATTCCATGGCATGGGATGCAAAATTTAAGAATGACTTTGATTTCCTGGATGTGCCCATAGAGAGTTTATATTCTATCCCTAAGCAAAAGTGTTTCAGAGGAAGGGTTGAAAACCTCTTCAAATTACATGCAAAAAGGGTGAGATAGAGAGAGAGGTGAGGAAGGGACCTGCAAAAGGAGAAAAATTCTCTCTTATATGCTAATGCACAATCAAATACATATTATGCTGTTGTCAAAAATCAGATTCAAAAAAAAAAACTCCTTATTGATCAATGGTCCAGCTTACAATTTCTTTTTCAAACTTCAGGTGTAATGTCCCCATTTTCGAGTTCACTTGCAGCACAATTAGAGCTGACTATCTGGGTTGGTGACAACATAATCAAAGGAGTATTTCGATGTCACCAAAGTGTTTGGGTGATCCAGTGGAGCTGTATGACACTCTTCAGAGATATTTCGAACTTTGGGCTCAGACTTGCTATTTTTGGCAAATTAGGGTTTCTGTCCGTTTTGGGTTTTTCAATGTTGGAGATGGAGTGTCTCGTCGAGACCTTTCCGACGAGCTATAGATCAATGAATTTCGAGTTCATTTGGGCTTTCGTTTTAAAGTCCGTAAATTAATATTTTTATTTTACTATTGGACTTTGGGATTTAATAATTAAAATTACTTAAATAAAATATTAAACCATAAATGTCACTTAAGTGAAATAATATTATTTCTAGAAGCTTCTTGAAGGGGTGGAGAAAAAGTATAAAAGAAGGTCAAGTTAAGCTTTTAATCATCCAGATTTGATATTGATATTTGATCATTTCTCTTGTGGAGCCAAAGGCTTCTGTAGTTGTTTCAGTTGGCCATTGAGAACGAAAACACTCAATTGGTAATACGATTTTGAGGCTGTGAGATACCAGTGGAATTATTGCTAGAGGAGAGTTTCATCTAGAAGTTCTGATTGTGCTTAAAGATTCAAAAATTCATCAAGGGTTTGAGCATATTTGAAGACTCATATATTGCAGACTTGTAGCTCATCAATGGCAGCCATTAATTGATAGATTCCAAGCATTATTATGCAAGAATTGAAGGGATTTGCCAAGGGTTTAAAGGCTGGTGGTTAAAGATCATTTCCAGAATTATATTGCAGCCACTAATGATAATTATCAGCTGCTTATATATTTGCCAAGTGGTAACGAAGAGGGTATATATATTTAATACTCAAATTGCAGGTCCATAATAGGGCCAGCTATATAAACTACAGATATTAACTCATTCCCTTCACATATGGAAGCAATTTCATTTAGGGAGTAAGGCGTTTGGTTAGGGGATACTTAAAAATCTTTTGGGGAGTATTTTGGAGTTTCAAGACGACAATAATTTAATTTGTAACTGCATGTTTCAGAACCAAGGGCAGCTAGTAGAGAGCTGCGATCTCAGATAGAAGGAGACTCTTTGTGTGGATATGACTGCTCCTACATCTCTAGCATTGGACGATTCCATAACCAGGTTTTTCATGTCATTATAGTAGTTCATATTAGCAATTGAAATCATTAGAGTTGCAACTGTAGGTGACTATTTCTATATATCAGACTTGCATTGTAATTGCATCCTTAGTGTAAGCCAAGAGTCTTAGCAAATTCATGCTATATTGTACTTGGGTTTACATTTGAATGAAGGTACTACAAGTTGGGAGTCTTAGATTCAATGTAATGATCATTTAAAATAGCACATTGGTATGCATGCCAAGTGTTTGTGAAAATGACAGTTCGTTGTAGGTATATTTTTTAAATATAAAGTTCATATATATGTATTTGAAAGACAAAAAAAAGAATTGCATCTTCATATTAGATCATTGTTTAGACTCTATAGTGATAAGTTACCAGCATTTATACTCATTTGAGACCATTACAACAAACAAAGCAAACTGAAAACACTTACCAACCAAGAACAAGTTTACACACAAAGTGTTTGACAAAATTACTAAGTACCCAGAACAGAAAATTAAAGGCCAATTTAGTAGGGGTCTTTACATCAGGGCCCTTTTCTATGGCTCGGCGTCTTAGATTGAATGTAATGATCATTTAGAATAGCACATTGGTATGCATGCCAAGTGGTTGTGAAAATGACAATTGGCTGTAGGTGCATTTTTTAATATAAAGTTCATATATATGTATTTGAAAGACAAAAAAAAAGAATTGCATCTTCATATTAGATCATTGTTTAGACTCTATAGTGATAAGTTACCAGCATTTATACTCATTTGAGACCATTACAACAAACAAAGCAAACTGAAAACGCTTACCAGCCAAGAACAAGTTTACACGCCAAGTGTTTGACAAAATTACTAAGTGCCTAGAACAGAAAATTAAAGGCCAATTTAGCAAGGGTCTTTACATCAAGGCCCTTTTCTATGGCTCGATTCAGCCAATAAATAAGCTTTGAAAAATAGTCTAAATCAGTCTAAGTGTAGTCCAAAAAAAGGGAAAATGTTAGTCTAGGTTAGTTAACTCAAGACCTCACCTCTTTTACAATGCTTTGAATATTCAATAATATTATTCTCCTTTACAAAAATATGCATGCTTCTCCAAACTTTGGCGTAGAATATAGATAATGAAGCCAAGTTTGGAAAATGATTCTTAAAATAAACTCTCCAAGAAAACTTTAAACATGCATGACCAAGATGGCGTGGAAGTGGGCGAAGAAACTCAAGTTTGACCAGTCAACTCCTTTGCATGAAATGTTACACAAAAAGCCAGTAGATGAACTCCTCACGGACTGCTGGAACGTTTGGACACATGAGAGAAGCATGTGGCACGATGAAATAGTCAACAATAGTTTTGACCAATCCAATAACACGTTTGCATAGATAAAAATCTATTTTTGACCTTTTCCATTTATAGCTTTTAATTCTTGTGCATGTATATTCTTTGTCTTGCTTGCTTGCTTACCTTATAATCTCGGACTTCTCTATTTATGACTTTTTAGACTGTGTGTGCTCCTTGTTTATCCAAACAACTCTGTGCCTTTCATTGTTCATTCTCTCGGATTTTCCTATGTATTTCTTCAACAATTTCCCCTTGGTTTTCTACACAGTCAAATCCCTTAGAAATTCTTCGGGATTATTTCTTTCGGGTTTATTTGCACAGTCAAATTTTTTGGATCTTTTCCCTGTCTTATTCTTTATATCAGGGTTATTTGTCTTGGGATTTACTTAGCAATTTTCCCGTGGATTTATCTTCCGAAAGAATTCTTTCAAACTTTTGTTTATTTCCTTTTCTCCTTCGGCTTTTCCTCGGACTTTTTGATTTCAATTTTCCCCAACGAATCCTTCAGACAAAAAGTCTGAAGGAATTCCTTCTTTATTTTCTTTCCTTTTCCTTGTTTATAATTTATTCGGGCTTTTTGAAGGGCACCCGGGCTTTTTGAATGGACCTTCCCAAAGGGTTGTTGCCCTTCGGGCTTTTTGAAATAGTCCTTTGTAATTTTCCCACCAAAGAACTGCCCCTTTGAATTTTTTCAGATTTATTGTCAAGCACCTTGGTTTTTGTAAGCCCCGCGGCAACTTTTCTGAAGGTATTCCTTTGGACCTTTTGTCTCTTTACATTTTCCCACAATGTATCTTCCCAAAGGGCAAGTGCCCTTCGGGCTTTTTGAAGGAGTCCTTAACCTGCTTGAAATGATCCTTCCAACTGTCCCGAAGTATATATTCCCGAAGAATAGGTGCCCTTCGGGACTTTTGAAAACGTCCCTTCACTTTTTCTTTCGAACAAAAAGTCTGAAGGAACAACCTGTCTTAGTCCAGTCGCAAAGACTTCCATTTATCAAATGACCCTTCCGAAGGGCAGGTGCCCTTCGTAAATCTTGTGACCCTTGTTCATTAAAAAAAGCCCTTCAGACTTGTGCAATTGGTCCTTCGGATCGCCGAGTGACTTTTCTGAACTTTGAAGATTTCATTTTTCCGAAGGGTAGTGTGAACCTTCCCAAAGGGGTGCATAGCATTCGGGATTCCTAGAATGTACCTTCCCGAAGGGTACCTGCCCTTCGGCCCTTTGAAAGACCTTTCCCTTTGTAATTTTCTAGGCTTTATTGCAAAGTATCTGAGGTTTTTGTAAATCCCTTGAAATCCTCTATCCCTTGACTGGAAAAAACACAAGAAATTAAACATATGCATGATGCTGCCTTTAACTCCGTGCTTCCAATGAAAGTGAACAAAAGATGTGGCCTTTGAACTTGTTGTAGGTGTCTTTCCCTCGAACAGACTACATGCTCTATATGGTGGCTATAGGTCTTCACCCAACTTTTCTTAATACCTTTGTTGTAAGTACATTCATGTTTTTAGACCACAGATTGACCAGCTGAAAAGGGGGTTAGACCGTTGTAGGAAAGTTTAAAATAATGGGGGTAATAACTTGGCTTTGACAAGCCAAATTACTAACAGGAACCAAAAGAGTGCAATGCAAATTTTGCCAAGGATACACGTGATTCATTCAGGGTTCAACTACCCCAAAGCAATGCAATACTACAAAAATGGCGCCAAAAAAACAAATGAGCTAGTAGGAGGACCTCCTATAATATTCCAAATCGGAATATTATACGGTAATTTGGATTCATCGGAATTCCTTTTGAAATAATATTTTATAAATATAGATTTGCACTTAAAAATAATAATTTAAATAATAAAATGGAATCGATTAATAATTTACTTCAGAGTTTCAGATTAAAAATAATAGAATATAAATCCTCAAGGGGTTGCGTCCTTGATTAGATAGATGACAAGGGTTTTTGTCCTTGAAATCCGATTCTACAATTAAGGGGTTTCATCCTTAAAAATAATGTAAAGTTGTTGCTTGTACATGGTTATAAAATTGAATACATGATTGAATGATTCTCTTTCTTCCATTGGCTGATTATAAATACCTACATAGCCTTCAATCAAAAAATATGTCTCCTCCAAATGTCTTTTCCCAAGGGATATATCTTCCCAAGGGTGACGTCCTTCCTTCTAATGAATGTTGTTTATTAACTAATTAATAATTAACTATTAATGTTGTTTACTAATGTTTATTAATGAACTATTAATGTTGTTTAACTACTATTGTGTATGCTCATTAAGTGGTGCTCCTCTCTAAATGGGATGATCTCCTTAATGCTAGCGATTTAATTCAAGGGTTGAATACTTTCCAGCGATTTCCTTATTGCTTTTCCAGCGATTGCCGTGAATACTTTCCAGCGATTTAATTCAAGACTGTGATTTAATTCAAGGCTGTGATGTCTCCTTGTGTTGCTATGATTTCTCTTTTTGAGGATATTATAGACTACTGTGATTTCTCTTTTTTGGGATATTACAGACCTCCCTTCCTCAAATTGCTTGTCCTCAAGCAATTGTAAATTGATATATTCAAGAATTATTGTGCCTTCCCACATAGTATCTTCTATTGGCAAATTCTTCCAATGAACTGAACATTCTTTGATACTTCTATTTCTTAACTTTTTTTCTTGTGTATCAAGAATAATCTCTAGTACTAGAATCAATTTATCTTCCTCGACAATTGGGGGTAAATTATCAATGAATGTAACGACTCTATCTGGTAAAGATGGTGGACTATGCTTAGAATATTTAATGGTGAAATAAAATCCCACATGACTATGATAGACTGTAGGAGAACAACAAACAGAATAGTTGCTTCTTTGTTCTCAACGCTTTGTAAAATGGCTTGTGAACAATATACCAAAACATGTTTGCTATAGCATGTGCTCTCGTGGAAACTGGATCTAGTTGGAGAATAATCTAAACATAATAATTCACTTCTAACTTATTTTTAACATCTTCGTCCTTCACTTGAGGGGCTCCATGCAGAAGACCTAGTTGTTGATAACCTACCAAAAATTGTGCAAGTAACGCTGATACAAATGTATCTTCAAATGAATCTATAAATTTATCAACATCTGCCTCTGATAGTTTACCATGGAAAAGACCTATGATATTGATGAACCTAAACATATTTGAGATAAATGTTGTCATGTCTAGAAGAGACAATGAAAGGAGGCAAGGAAAATTGTTATCAATGTTTGGCCAACAATTGTGAGTGCGTTTTAGAATCCATGCTAACATTTTTGTAACTCCTTTCCATGTTCTCTCATACAAAATCAAAAGTTTCCTCTATGGCCTGAAATGTTTTGACAAATTTCAAGATATAGGATGTTAAAAGTAGTAGCTTTCTATTCAAACCATCTATCACAATTTTAAAAATGCATGTTCCAGCCACACAAATTCTGCTATTTGATAGATCCACGTCAACTTGGTACGAAATCTCTCGAAGAACATCCAAGAATAGTGAGGCATACATTTCACTCAATACGTTGGACTTTACCGGTGAAAAGCCTGATACATTATCACAATTTATGATGAAGTAGGCCATTGCATTAGGAATATTATTCATTTCATTATGTCATACTTTGATCAAATGATCATCTACTACACATTTTTTAATTTCAAGGTCTTGTTTGAAATTCTTCAAGCCAATTAAGTTTGTTGTACATAATGCTCTGGAATAAAATCATTTTTTAGTGTAGATGTAAAGTGGAGTCTTTTAACAAGGGCATTTTCCAGTCCTCTGAAATAGAAAATGGAACGTGTTTAATAATGTAAGGGACACCAAACCATGGTTCATGTTGGACATTTGCAGATTCACAGAGCAATGATTTGGTCACTATGTCAACTCTCATACTTTGTGGCTTTAAAATGCTTAAACTCTCTGATATCAAGTTTGGGTCCCATGTTTTGAATACAAACTTTCCATGAAGAATGTCCTCTTCCTTATACACTAACGAATTTTTAACAATTTTAGATGCAAAACCAAGTTCAGATTGTTGAGACTTGATATTGTAACTCGGAGAATATGAATTTTAAATTGATAACTTCAAGCTTCTTAAAAATCCACGCTTGCGGACCTACATCCTCTAACAGTTTGATGTATTCATACACAACACTTATAACTCCATAAATCTTTTGTAATCCTAAATTGTAAGCTCTATATTTATGATGAACACATCTGGACTTTTAAGTCTAGTCGGTAGGTTCTCAAAGACCTTGGCATTCCTCTCGATGATAGGCTAAATATCATTATGAGGTGTTTCGTGTTCTTCAATATCTTTAATCGACCCTGATAATGAACCATGTGCACTTTGTCCATTCTGCTGCAAGTAGACTGCTTGTTGCTTGTATTTCTGATCACCATCTTTATGTATGAATATTTTAAACAAAGGAACACCTGGTCATACTACAGCCAACTGCCTTGCATTGTAACTCTTGGCCACAAATTTCTTCTTTATGTGATAAGTTAATTTTTCAAGGAGCCCCAAAACATGAACAACTTTCACATCTTTTAAATCCTCCGACAATTCAAAGGACACTGGGGTTTCACTCTCCATGTTGGACTTATCAGCAGTTGCAGGTCATACACAAAGCACATAATTTCTGAATGTGGTTCATGCAAGATCGAAAAGTATTTTCCTCATTTGGAGCCTCAACACACAGCACTTGAGATTTTGTTCCCAGTCTGCCATTAGTAACGATTCTCCCAAATGAAAAACTGCTATCTGTGTATGAATCTTTAAAAATTTGAATATTAGAGGCTACATGCAATTCACCTGAATACTTTTCAGTTTCCTTTCTAACTGTATGCCATTCATCAACATCCTTCAATAGCTTGTCATCATAGTTTATCTCTTCCAATACCTCTTCAGCCCCTCCTATAGAAGAAGCAGGCATGGAATCAATTTCCAGTTCATCTTTCGTTGTGAATGACTGTGTGCAATTTGTCTCTAATTCACAGCCTTCATGGACTTTTGGATTTTTTAAGCATGCCTCTAAAAGCTCTCCATGTTCAACATGTGAACTTCCTATTTTTGTAGGATAGCTAGGCAAATCTAAAAGGAAAGGTGCACATGCCGTGTCTTGTTTGTTATTCATAATACCATTGAAAGTCAATTCGACATCCTTCAACAAGGGAGGTACATTTAAAGGTTTTTTGTCTTTCCAAGTATCAAGGTTATCTTCCTCATAGTGCCCTTTTCCATTCCGTGATTTACTCAATTCCATAAAGTCTGAAAAAGAGATTTCTTTTCAAATCTCTGCTGAAAGGGTTTTGTACGAATCAAAATCGACCATGATATCCTTGCATAGTCACCCCATGGTTCGCAATCTAGCTAGAAAACAACTCTTATACAATTGTAATATTCCAAATCGGAATATTAAACGGTAATTTGGATTCCATGGAATTCCTTTTGAGATAATACTTTATAAATATAGATTTGCACCTAAAAATAATAATTTAAACACTAAAATGTAATTGATTAATGTTTTACTTTAGCGTTTCAGATTAAAATAATGGAATATAAATACTCAAGGGGTTTCGTCCTTGATTAGATAGATGACAAGGGTTTTCGTCATTGAAATCCGATTCTACAATTAACGGGTTTCATCCTTAAAAGTAATATAAAGCTGCTACTTATACATGATTGTAAAATTGAATACATGAGTGAATGATTCTCTTTCTCGCATTGGCTGATTATAAATACCTACATAACCTTCAATCAAAAGATATGTCTCCTCCAAATGTCTTTTCCCAAGGTGGATGTCTTCCCAAGGGTGACTGAGTTCCTTCTAATGAATGTTGTTTATTAATTAACTATTAATGTTGTTTACTAATGCTATTTATTAATTAACTATTATTGTTGTTTAACTACTGCTGTGTATGCTCATTAAGTGGTGCTCCTCTCTAAATGGAATGATCTCCTTAACGCTGGCAATTTAATTCAAGGGCTGAATATTTTCCAGCAATTTCCTTATTGCTTGTCCAGTGATTGCCATGAATACTTTCCAGCGATTTAATTTCAAGGCTGTGATTTAATTCAAGGCTGTGATGTCTCCTTGTGTTGCTGCCATTTCTCTTTTTGAGGATATTATAGACAGCTACGATTTCTCTTTTTGGGGATATTACACCGCTTACGGGGGAAAAACATATGAAGAAGATAATGCACACCTCAGAACCCACAAGGGGGTGTCACAAACTACATAGGCTCCTTTGTACAAAAAATTAGGAAGAGAAGCAAGAGTACTCTAACAAGAGAAAGTCGATATCTAAGCCACTGAAAGAATGTGAAGAGGTGTTGCAGGAGAAAAAGGGACTCCCTATAAGTAAATCCAATAAAAATCTAGCTATTAAGATAGTTGAGGAGAAATAGTGGGTGGTAGTTGCAGTGAGAAGAGGTACCAAAATTGGAAAAGAAAAATTTATAGAATAGGAGAATTGGAGGATGAAGAAGACAATAATTATCCAAATACATCACCATAAGGTGGTAGTAGCAAAAAGTAGGAAAATCATAGAAGATAAACAAAGAAAAGACAAAAAAATCAAGTATTTTGAGAAAGATGGCCTATTAGATCTAAGCACGAACATAAATGTGCCACCAAGAAGTATATGGGAAGCTCTAGGGAATTTGCCATTGCAAGTGGCTACCTATGACATAGCCTTAGCCAACAAGACTCATAGATCCCCAATAGCAGTTTTGAAAGGTGTTGAGGTCGACTCTATGGGAATAAAGTAGAAGGAAGATTTTGGAGTCATCAAAATATACGAAGCCAATATGGGCTATCCAAATCTTATGAACCTAGAATGGTTAGTTGATCATAAAAGCATATTCAAGTCAGAGGATGAAGAAATCACTTTCGAAGGAAGTGGTCTTGTCGCACACTTTCCACTTGAAACAGGCATGGTGACAACCTAGATTAAAGAGGTATGGCCAGATGAGGAAGAAAGCGACTATGATGACATACTTAGTGTGTATGTGATAAGCAAAACAACAAATCTAAACAAAGATTTTGAGCCAAACAATCAGGGAGAGATAGACCTAGAAAGCAAAGAGCTAGAATCAAATTCATATAAGGGTATAGAAGCCCGATTGTATGGAGACCCAAAAACTCTAGTGAGGAAACTACTATACAAAAGAAAAAGCTTACTAAACCACTGGAAACATACCACAAAGGTCACAAAAGACTTTGTAAATTTGAGTGAGGAGCTTCACTTACAAAGCTACCTAAATTTAGTGGCATTGATAAGAGTATTCCCAAAGGAGGAAATAAGGATGTAATTATTCGATGACACCCTCGTTATCAATGCCGCAAAGTGTCGAGGTCTCGTAAGGAAACTATCACCATTTGGTAAGCTCTAGATATTTTGTTTAAGATGCAATACATAAAGAAGGTTATTTCAGAGAAATCATGAGGCTCACTAGAACATTCAGTGCCAAGCACCACATCTTAAATTGCAAAGCCCATTAGATAAATATAAGTGAAACCAATAAAATATAGTGGAAATGATACTTTTACCAGACCTTAGAGCCACTTCCCAGAGCTTAGTATATCCATCAAGAAATGAGGAAAGGAACGAAAGACTGGGATGAACTGAAGGACGACTACAAAGCTTTCCACTTTTGTGATCCAAATAAGATTGTATGTAAAGCCCTGAGGAAAACACTCTAATTCCTACTTACAACTAGCGAAGCAACAGTAAATCAGTTCAACAGAGTAAGAGAAGAACTAGAAAGGCTAGGAAACACAAATGAATGAGAGCCATTAAGATATATAATAAGACAGAGAGGTTATTGAGAGAACCAAATTTCGATAAGGTGCTACATTGCAGAAACATAACCATCGAAGGGAGCTCACTAAAACCAATGAAGATAAAACACAATACTTTAACCAACCCCTTAACATTGGAGAAGAAAATGTAGCAATCGAGGGGGGGGAAGGGGCGGGGGTGGCGGGCGGACGCAAAATTGCAAAAATAACTATTGGGGGAAGAGGAAGTGGAAAATATAGTAGAATTATTGAGGGAATATGAAGACCTATTCCGTAAAAGATGCGGGACAGATGAAGATACAATAAGATAAGATGCCAACGTTATAAGGAAGAAACCTCGTAGGCTAAATCCCAATGTTAAAATCAAGGTTAAAAAGGAGTTATACAAAATGCTAGCAGGAAGAATAAGCATATTGATAGAAAATTCATAATGAATTTGTCAACGGTCATCCAAACTAAAAAGATAGGAGATTAGGATTCGTGTACACTATAGAGCATTAAATAAAGTATGTGTGCATGACTTGTTCCCAACACCCTTCACATAAGAGGTATTGGAAAACAACGTAGGTAGAGACGTATACTCATTTACAAATAGGTTTTCAATTTACCATCAGATCAAGATTATGCCAGAGCACAAGCCTAAGACTGGGTTTGCCACAAAGTGGGGTTTTTTCATGTACATTGCCATGCCTTTTGGGATGAGAAATGCACTTGCAGCGTTCAGCCACATCATGGTTAATTATTTTAGGGAGTTCAATCATCAGTTCCTAGAGATATACTTGGATGACTGGGCAATGTACGAACTGCTCAAACATCACCTATAAGTGTTGAGATTGTTGTTTGAAAGATGCAGATTTTTAAGAATTTCACTCAACTGGAAAAAGTGCATCTTTGTAACACCTTTTGATACATTGCAATGGCATATAATATGTGAATGATGGTAGACACCTTGAAGACAGCCACTGTAATAAAATTATTGCCACCAAATATGTTAAAATATTGCACCTATTGGGTACCATCTTAGGTTTATAAGAAATTATGCCACAATTAGTGCACCTATTGAAGAATTTATGAAAAAGATTAACAAAGTATTAGAGTGGACAACACAATATCATAAAGCATTTGATACTCAAAAACAAGATAGCCAATGCGCCAATTATGTTATACCTAGATTGGAAACTACTATTTCACGTACATTGGGATGTGTTCAGATTGGGCAAACGGGCAGTGTTAGCCTAACCTAGAGGTCACATGGACCATCCAATATAACTCACAAGCATAAAATTAGCAAAAGCATAAATCAACTAAACTATGGAGAGAGAAGAACTAGCAATGGGGTATGCATTGCAAACTTTTAGACATTACTTGCCAGCTACACCATTTGTATTATACACGGATCATGACAAACTAAAATACCTAGTAACCAAACTAGTATTACGAGGGAGGATTTGTACATTGATAATGTTGTTTCAAGAGTTTGATTTCAGAATTGTGGTAGACTCTGGGAAAGCAAATAATGGGTCAGATTAGTTATCTAGAATAGACACCGGCAAGGAAAAAGGTCCCATAGATGATAAGTTCCTGGGAGCACATTTGTTTAGGATTGAGGCGGTGCCATAAGATGTTAGGAATGTGTTACAAGGTATGCATTAAGTTGTCATTGATGTCATTATGTGTTATTTTTGTTGCTCTTGATGTTGAGTTCTTGAAGCATTAATTGAGGAACCTAGTGAAATGGCATAGGCCTAGTCCCATGATGAGTTGAACCATATGAAACTTGTGTAAAGAAGGTTGGCAGTGTAAGAGCATGTTATGATGTTGAATGACATGAGGGTAGAGTGTTGAAGACAGTTCAAGAGGTTTCAAGGCATGATCTTAGTCTAAGTATGATTGGCAATATAAGGCCTAGTATGCAAAGTGACCTATAGTGACCTAATGAGAGGTCAAGATCATTTCCAAAGGTGGCAGAGCTCTTGAAAACATTGACAAAGGTGTCAAAGGTCATGATAAGTGTATGGACAAAGTTTGAAGTCAATACTTAAAGGAGAAAGCATCAAAACCTGTGGTAAGGTTGACTGTGTGCACAAAATGGGGTGTTGCAGACCCGAGAAGAAGTTTCTCATGTTCGTTGGCACGTGCAACCTTTGAATGAGAGCCAGAGCACTTCATGAAAGTTGGGGAAGGTCCCTAGTTTGATTTTCTTGGCATTAGTTTTGAAGATGAGGGGAAATCCTTTATGAACGATTGCGAAGAAGAGAAACCAAACAAAACCCTCTCAAAACCCTTACAAAGACCCGATAGGAAAGATCTAATCGGTTATGGCTCAAAATGGTCCAGTTGACCTGGTTTGATGTTTAGAACATGTAAAGGACTCTTCAAGGTTTCCTCAGGTGGTTTTTGTTTGTCTTGATAGTGAGTAGAAACTACAGGAAAACCCTTGTTTTCAGGGTTTTTAATGCTATAGGCAGGGTTGACCAGGTCAAAGCATGCAAATGGATGGAGGATGATGTGCAAGACTTATAGTTTATGCCCATGAAATTTTCTAAGCAGGTTGCTGACCAAAAATGTGTTAAACCGATCATGAAAGTTAGCCTATTGCTAAACTGGCCCAATGAGCAGAACAGTGAGAAAACTAGGTGAAAATGAGAATGAGATTAGGGATTGGTTGCAAAAGACTAGGGATGGATCCTAAGGCATGGGATCATTATTTAAGACCTATCCCTCCTATCCCCTTTGTGTAGACGTGTTGATGATGCCTATACCTAAGCAAAAAGTTGTCATCAAATTGGTTTGTCTAACATAGTAACATCTATCTAGAGTGACATAGTGAGATTGGTCTGAAAGACCAATATTGATATACAACCATGCAATCTATCTTTTCATGAATGATCTAAGGATGTTGAAGGTTCACACAAACCCATTGGAAGATCACAAAAGTATTCCCACAGGTGTTCCAAGACATGAGTTTCTTAACTGTGTTTTATGTGATATAGGCAAATTTCTATGTGTGTGTGAAAAGGATGTTCACGAGTCATTTTCCACTAAGTTGAAGGATCCAAAGCTATTGAAGGTGTTCTAAAGTTCTCATAGGATCATGTGAAGGTGTTTATCTTCATTAGAAGTCCATGTTCAAGTTTGGAGAGTCAAATGATTTTGACGTGTGTTGACAGTGTTTTGTGTCTCTGAGTAAGCCTTTTGCAGAAGTATTTCTGAGGCCTTTTGGCCTATACA
Organism: Torreya grandis; assembly: GCA_037957365.1. Classification (NCBI taxonomy): domain Eukaryota; kingdom Viridiplantae; phylum Streptophyta; class Pinopsida; order Cupressales; family Taxaceae; genus Torreya; species Torreya grandis. Next base: position 691,438 of record JARHVA010001669.1, on the reverse strand, counting down.
GTGAAGACCAAAGCATTTTGGGAAGTTGTTTACGTCTTGAAGATCCTATTCATGGGATTTGATGCATGGGTTATGTGGCAAAGTTGTGTATTTGGTTTGAAGTTGCAATATAGACTTCTTGGCAGTAAGAAGGCCTATTGGTGAGGAGACCTAATCGGTGGGTCCAAGTAGTGAAATGGGCCAAATGGAGTTGTAGGCCCAAGGTGAACTTATTAGGGGTCTATTGGAGGCATGTATGAAGTGTTTCATCCTTCAGTTAAGACAAGAAGTGTTCCTAAGGGTCCGGATGGTAACATGTGGATAAGACAGATCTAATTGCATTAGGTCTACATTAGGCCTAATGGTGGATTTGGTCCTTATGGACTATGACCAACTTATGTATTGTTTGTTTCATTTATGAAACGTGTAGTAATTTATTTCAAGCATAATCCAAGTATGGTGAGGTCCTTGGCCGACCAAGATAGGTATGAGAAAGAATCAAGTATAAAATCAAGGCCTAATAAGCCTATTTTGACTAGTTAGAGATTGAGCTATTGAGCGAAGGACACAATGTTTCGGAGAAAAAGTTAAGAGCTTGAAGATCATCAAAAAGCTGAGTTGAACATGCCATGAGTATCTAACTGTTTTTCTACAGGGGCTAAGCAAGGTCATTTGACCTAACTCTGCCAAAGAGAGGGTTATTTGTGCGAGAAGGCCTAACAGGGTGTTTGAGTGAGATTGAAAGGTAAAGAGTGAAAAATAAGATTGTCATCTATAGTTGAGTTAGCAATAGGTGTTCTAAGGTGATCAGAGATCAGAGGTGACTTAGTTGGTGCTAAGCTACCTAGGAGGTTGGAGCCTCCTTGCAAGATAAAGCTTGCAAAAGACTAGTTTAGTGGGTGCTTAACTAGGTAGAGGTCGGAGCTCCTTGTGAAGTTGGTGCTTCATTAAACTTTGGATCTTGATATTATAGGACTGTATTCCATGTGCATGGTTCAGTGGGTTTTACCAAGAGGGTTTCCCACATATCTCTTGTGTTCTCTCATGATATGCTTGTGTAGTTGCTTTGTTTATGCATTGATCTTTTATGTGAATGAATGCTTCATGGAATGATGAATGGAATTGAATAGATATTGTTTCAGCCCGCCGCCCCCCCGCCGCCCCCCCCCTCTTAGTAGCTACTTCCAACATAGGAGATGGCAAGGATTACAGAGTTTCCGAAAGGATTTGGTAAAACAATGAAGAGGAGATTGCTCAAACAGGGAGTTATGTTTACATTAATAGAAGGGGTATTGTGTAAGAAAGGTAGAGATGAGGTATTGAGAAGGGTGGTCTTTCAACACCAAAGAGACACAATCCTTAGAGAAGCACATGATGGATTAGGACGCCATAATCCAGGAGGTGGTAGAGCTAATAAAGTACTAATGGATAGACTGTGGCGGCCTATATTGTTCAATGACACACAAGTATACAGGGGCATGTGACATATGCCAGAGAGTTGGAAAACCAAACACAAGATGAAATGTCATTGAGGTCTGTGATAGCCTTGGTGCCATTCAAGAAATAGGCCATTAATTTCATTGGGACCAATTGAATCTGCAACAAATAAAAGCAATGTGCGGTTAATCATAATAGGAATAGAGTGATTAACTAGGTGGGAAAAGGCTATTCCAATAAAAGGATGCACTCCAAAACCTATCATGGAGTTCCTCTACGAAAATATTATAACATGGTTTAATTGTCCATTAAGCATTACAAGTGATTAGGGCAAACACTTTGTAAATCATACTATTGAGGAGCTATTGGGGCACTCCTTGATCACCCATAATAAGAGCACAACATATCATCCTCAAGTTAATAGAACCGCAAAGGCGTTCAATAACATTTTCGAAAAGCTAGATACAAAAATCAAAAATGCAGAACTGGTAGATTGGGATATGACGATCCCTACGACATTTTGGGCATACCACACAACATTTAAGAGAGACACAAAATATTGTCCATTTTAGTTGGTATACGGTTTGGACATCACAATCCCCATGGAATTTATTTTATCAAGTTTAACGTTGGCAATAAGGTTTAGGATGAATGATGATGACTCCCTAAAATAAATGTTTGATAGAATTAGAAAGGTTAGATTAAAAAGGATTCATTGCGGCATACAACCAGACCCAGGAGAAACAAAGACAGACAGCCTTGCACGACAGCAACATCAAAATCAAGGAAATTTGAAGTGGGAAATGGAAAATGGGGTGTTACTATATGATAATAAATACAAGATAAAAATCAGATGGTTAGGACCATATATATTGGATTGCATACTAGATTTAGAGGCAATCAAGTTACATACTTTATCAAGGGTACCGCGGAAAGGATACGTGAATGGGGGCTAGAATAAAGGCCTATATAGAAAATTGAGAGTAAGATAAGGTAGAAGAAACTTATAGAAAAATAAAAAGATTTTGAAAAAAATATAAAAATAAAATATAAATATTTTGAAAAAAAGGAAAAAAATAGAAATAGAATAAAAAGAGAAAAATTAAAATAATTTTAGAAAAAAAAGAGGAAAAACAACAATTTTGAAAAACAATGAGAAAAAAAAATTTGAAAAAAAAATTATAAAAAACATTAAAGAATTTTGGGAAAATGAAAAGAAAAGAAAAAAATGAATTGTCGCCAAGTTGAAAACTGATAAACGAGCTTTGGTGAAATGGGGGAATGAAGATATGCAAGGGCACTCCTCCAAGAAGTGAAGTCAACATTTCTTACCGCAAGGAGTTGTATTGGCGACTTAGTTTGAACAATTGGGACAACTAAGAAAAACAAGTGGGTCGATGGTGGGCGATTAACTTTCAAATTTGGAATTATTTCCAAGTGAACTAAAAGGAGGGTACGACATGAAGGCTAAGGAAAAGAGATTTGAACAAAAAGATAGAAAGATAAAAAATCCATAAAAGGGGAAAGACAAGGAGAAAAAGTGGAAAAAGATCAAATTTAGTAGGTAGAAACAGATAAAATATATAAATGCAAAAAAAGTTGTTGGTGAAAAGGAAAAAAACAGTAAAATCAGAAAAAAATATTAAAGAATGAAGGAGAGATAAAAATGTTATGTAAAAAACTCATAAATAGGAACTATGCTGAAGTGTGATATATAAATAAAAATAAACCTCTGCTGCAAAATGTCAAGAAGAAAAACGGAAATCATGGAAGTTACAGAATGTGTTGGATGAGAGGATCAAGAGACCTAAGTACAAAAGACATTCGATGAAATCCCACACTTCAGATCTACATGAGATGTTTTCAAGCATCTAACATGTGTGGCGCACTATGAGGATGCATAACAATGCATTCACTCCAAATTGGGAGAAATCAATACGATGGCAATGAAATCAAAGTAGATGGAAATAATCCCACGGAACCCAGCCATGAGGCACTGGAAGGGAAGGTAAATTGTCATGTAATAAACAAATTGAAGCTAGATGTTGGGAGCCGGTTCCCATTCTTCACAATGCATCAAAACGTGCTTAACATATTGTTGAGTTGCACCCACGAGGATAGATTATACCTAGACCAACCCTACTATTTAACAAAGGAAGCAATCCATGCGGTAATAGGGCTACTGAATGAAGGGCATGATGCAAATAAATGGAATAAGAGAGGTGCCATCAATGTGAAGGAGACTACCACACTAACAACGACACATTTCAATCAAATGGCTTAATCCATAAGCCAAATCACAGAAATAAGGATTCAACATGCCAAAAAAGCCATCACTTATAGGTCATTACACCAACAAAGAAGATTTGGCTACTGCGAAGAGACTAAGGATAGCATGGGACATGATGATGATGGACTACAAGTATGATCTATGAACCGCCTTGCTTGAGCAACTCTTGCAAAATATGGAGGAGATTAAGGGTAATACACATGAATTCTACTATGGTTCACTTCTTGTACTTGCAATGTACTCCACAACTATATTGGGTGAAGAAAAAATAATTTATTGGGTTTGACAAAAGAGCATAGGGGAACAATTCAAGGAATATTTAGATACATACTTGGATGGGACCGAAATTATAAATGATGTCAGGGAGAGGGGAATTAGGGTGAAAAAAATACTAACAGGGAGATATTGGATCTTAGTTATACTTGTTCATAAGTATAATTATGAGATTATAATAGGCGTAAATACAAATAATATCTATCTACACCAATATCAACCATGAACAAACCCAATCCCATCTCTATGCTACGAGGTAATAGATGACCATGTGAAGAGTCTAATAACAACCATTAGGACACTCCCACTAGATCCCCACTTACTAGTCCCCCCTAGATAGAATGAATATATATCATAGAAACAAGGGCAAGTAAGACTCATGGAGGTAGAACTTTAAGAGTGTATGCAAGCGCGGTCACACCTCAAATCCCACAACCAATTGGAGAAACAAGTGTGGAAGTGCCATTGATAGTAGATCTAGATAGTCCTACCCAAGCAACATAGAAAAAAGGAAATAAACAGTCCAAGACAGACCACAACATTCAAGGAGGATAAGGACTTTCAATACAAGAACCACCACCACTCAAAACAATAGCAACACGATACCGCACATTTCATAGTCTGCGATTCCACCATAGGAAAGGTTCTCCAAGTAGACGAAATGGAAGAAAAAGGGACTCCCTCATATTCTTTGAGGACAAGGAAAATAATTATTGCTAGAGAAGGCATCTCTACAGTAGCTAGAAAGATAAAGACAAAAGAGAAACTCAAGATATCCGCGACACCTTCAATGGAGGCAATAGACAAAACATCACTACAAATTAGTGGCGTTAAGAGAGAACAAAGCCCCTCATCTGTAGAAACAAGGAGAAGGAAGAATACAACAAATGCAAATATCAAGAAAATGCACATGAAAGCATGGTCATCTCCAACTGTAGGAGAGGGATTAGGAACCTATTCAGAATCCAAATCCTTAGAACTATTGAATAGAGAACAAAGAGGCAGCGACGGATGTGGTGTTTTTGAGGAAGGAATGGATGTAGCGAATAAAACCTAATACCGTTACCCTCCTATTGAAGTTTTAGAATAGAGAGGGATTGGCTAGGTTAGAAATTTATATGAAAAAGCTAACAAAAAAGGGAAGGCAAATGTGATACATGCTCTTTTAGAGTATGTGGAGAATATCCATATACATTAGATGATATCATGGAGGTAGCACCACCCACACTTCATGTATACATCTTATTATTCACTTATTGAAAACATCTCTTGCAAGACTCATTCGCATATAAATATCCCTAAATGTATGACCTAAGGAATACATAGGGATCAAGGTGAGCCGGTTTGTAGTACTCTGCTAGAGATTCCTCGATTATCATCTATTATATTTTCCTCATTCATTCATGCCATGTCATCTGCTTATTTTTCCACCAATGGTTCTCATTCCCCCTTTCCGGTCATTTTCCTATTTACGTCTTTCTCCATAACATCATCGCCCTGGTGACGACGTTTTGTAGTGCTCCCCACTTGACCAATGCCATCCGCTAAACAGATGAATCTGCTTGTTGATATTTATCTGCTTTATCGGTCGGGGTGATGATATCGGCTAAGTGTGAGTTGTGGTTGTTTGAGTTTTGATCCGTATTTCTACAGTTCCCCTTTGTTATTTCTCATAAGTTAGATGTCTAATACACTTAGTTCAAGGACACAAATCCACCTTAGTAAGAAGAAAAGGAATTAGGGGAAAGGATAATGCATTTGAGGAAGACATGTTTTCACAAGGTCTTTAAAGATCTTAAGAAGAGAAGTTGAACCAGCAGGGTATATCTTGTCTTTGGAGTCCGCATTGTAATGTCATCTTTCCATAATTAAACCAATCAGAAGACCTGTAGCCTATTCATTATTTCTTGTGGGCTAAGGGATTAAGGAAAGAATTGACTAATATTTTTGAGTCGTCCTAAAGTTACTTTATTTTATAACATGGAAAAATGACACTTATGTATTATTATTATAAAAGGGAGCAAAAAGTAATATTAAATAAGTGTGCCAAAAAGTAATATTCATCTAAAAGAGTTTTAAATGCGTTTAGGGTTAGGGGCATTGGTGAAAGGAAAATTATAAAAGAAGAGCTAGACTCAAAAGGATTCCTTCTTTATTATTTATCTTTGAAATCAAAACCCTATTCTAGGTTGGAGCTTCTGTGTTCAACTTTTCTATGTAGAGATGAAAACTCTTCAGTGTATAGGTTTAGAGGACGAAAATCTTTATACCCATTGAGATGATTCCATCCAAGGATCATAATTGTGCTGACAAATCGTGTTTAATTTCAATTTTCAGTTGGTTGGAGGTTGTTATCAGTTTCCAAAATTTTGTGAGGGATTATCAAAGACATGTATCAGGGCTTATTGTTGTTCTGGGATTGTCAAACCTTAGAGAGGTTGTCATACAATTGAGAAGCACAAATCACTATCCATAGGACAGTTGTGCGGGGATTTGTGAGGGTTTTAGGGTTTTTTTAAAGAAATCACGAACTTGGGAGAGTGATGCCCTACCTTGTCGGCCACCATTCATCTACAATAACTGCCTTGTTGCACTCTTCTACTACTGTAAAACAATTTTGTTGTTGTAATACGGCTGTAAAGGTTTTCTATTATCATTAATTGTTGATTCATCATCATTAGGTTTGGTTGTGATGCATTTAATTATTCAATAAATAATTTCATCAATATCATGTGTATTCAAGGAATTGCAATAAAAATTATTGTTTAATATTCAATATCATTGTTGAGTATTGTTGTTTTAAAATTAGCAAAATAATAATAATAATAATAATAATAATAATAATAATAATAATAATAATTCTGAAAATTACAACAAAGGGACATTATAGTGTATCAAAGCTTTGATCTTGTCAATGTACAGGGTAAATTCATATTTTGATTTCTTATGCAAGAGAAATTAGATACTACCAAAGAGAAAGAAGAAAGGCTGAATCCCAGGGATAGGAAAAGTAATAGGGGAAGGGGATGGAGTGTACCTACAAATGAAATGAATTCTTTGAAAGAAACTATCAGCGAAGGTCAGAGGGATTTGGAAGGAACAATCCAGATGACCTTGAGAGAATCCATGGCAAGGTTAATACAAGCTTTGCAAAATAATAAACAGAATAAGGAAAATCAAGGAGAGGGAAGCTTGTCAGCGAATGAACGTGTCTCAATCAATACCCCTTCCAAGAATTTCTAAGCAAAATTTCTTAAAAAAAAAAACCCAAAAAAGATAGAGCCCCAACATCACGCAAACAATGATTTGTCAGCAAAATATGAAGAACTCAGCCTTGCAGTACAGCAAGCATTGAATTTTCAAGAGCTTTGTGATCTAAGAATAAAGTATAATATAGGGAGGGGAAGGAGAACTCAATAGGATCAACCCCGTAAAGATATCTAGCAGTGTTTGAGTAAGATTACAATTCCTACATATGATAAATCTAATAAGTGTTCTATCAGGTCTTGGTTGCAGAAGTTGGACACCTACTTATTGTAGAATCTGATGCATAAGGAAGAGGCAATCAAATTTATTACCCTTTACTTGGAAGGAGTAGCACATGAATGGTGGTACCATGGTATAGTCACCCAAGGGCACGGTTCCATTTCTACATTGGAAGAATCCAGTCAAAGATTAATAGAGAGATTTCATAGAAAAGATCTTGAGATCCATTTTAGAGAATTAGCTTAGCTTAAGAAGTTTGGAATTGTGGACAGCTATACTACAGATTTCCAAAGATTATCCGTTATGGTTTCTAACGTGACGAAAATGAGACTTATAGTTCTACTTGTAGGACTAATTGAACCACTCAAAGCTTTTGTAAAAGCCTTTGATCCTCTGTCTTTGCAAGAAGCTATTAAGAGGCGTTAAACTTGGAATCTTCAGCACCCAAAAATAAATTCTTTTCATAGACACCACCTTTAGGACAGCAAAAGACATCACCATTTGGCCAGCAAAATAAACCATTCCAGCAAGGACTCACTCAGCAAAAAGAGCTGCCACAAAGATCAGGTAAAGATATAGAAACCAGAAATAAGTTCAAAAGAAAGAAATTGTGTTTCTCTTGCAAGGAGCCATGGGAACCTAGTCATTGATGTCTTGGGAGAGGTCAAGTATACTACATAGAGGTAATATTAGATGGAAAGTCAAAAGCAGAGGAACATGAACTTGAAATTAAAGAGAAAGAATAGGACCCTGAAAGAAAGAAAGAAGGAAGAAGATACCCCAGATGGCCCCCTTGCCACACTTTCTAGTGCTCCCAGATATCACCCTTTCAGAGTTTGTGGAGTTTTGTATGGACATAAAATCATAGTGTTGATTGATAACGGGGCAACCCACAACTTCATATATGAAGGATTGGCAGCCAGAAGAGGTTTAAAAAAAGAGGACTTTGACGGGTTCAATCTTGTTGTAGCTGATGGTTTTACTATTCCCTACACTAAGCAAATTCAGCAAATGGGATGTTACACTTGACAGGGATATGGTGAAGGATGACTTCTATGTTGTGGGCATAGGAGAAACAGATATGCTATTAGGGGAGCAGTGGTTACATTCCCTTCGGGAATTTACACATAATTATTGGACCATGGTGCTGAAAATCAAATTAGATAGGAAAGAGGTGGTGCTTCAAGGTATTGCAAATTGAGCCCCTAGGTTGTCACAGCTAAGAGGATGGAGAGATCATTTTGTAGTGGACAAGTAGCTTGGCCAACTCATTGTTTGGTGAAAACCACAGCTTCATCCCCAGATTAGAGATCCTATTGTTGGTTCCTAGTTGTACACCTATGTCACAAAACCTTGCACACTTAAAGAGAGTGGCAAGCAAAGATGGAAAACCAGCTTAATATGTCGTTGTAGCCAAGAGAGGGTTGGACATCATGACTGGACCAAACGTAGAAAATGACTGCGAGGCACCAACAAAGGGTATGGTCAGTTCCCTGCTACTTCTGGCTCTACCTAACCAAGGTGAGAGGACCTAAGGGGTAGCTTCACTCACATGAAGGGATTATGTGATTCAATCTTCATGGGGATTGTTGGCACAAGGGATTACAAATCTGACTATAACACAACCAAGCTTGCTCAATCCACCCGACAAGGGTTGTCACACGGAGTGAGCAAATGTTCTAGGCTAGACACAAGCTACTAAAGACAGATATGGATATGATTGCAACTTCCATTCTAAAGAATCTTCAACAACAAGGCGTTGAATAAGAGATTGCAATGTTGATCTTTAATGCACAAAATGCAAACACATGCCACGTATACAATATTTATGTGTTCGCAAGCAAATAAAACTTTGGATATGCAGAGAACATGTTATATGCAGGGTAAAACAGGTTAGGACAAAATTATCAGTGAATAGGGATTAAGGTGGAGGGTTAACAAATGAGCACAAAGAAATTCAGACAAATTGCTATGTCGCTTTTACCATCGACTGTACCACAGATCTTAAAGCAAATGAAAATGAAATCATGCACAAATGATATCCTTCAAGGACCACTTCTAATTGAATCAGTAAGCCCAGGACTACCCTTAAAAAGGCTATCAACACCCTATTCCTAAATCTCAAAGCAGAAAGGATTTTATAATCTAGATATACACTCTAAATGACCACTATAAAGATGAATACATCAGATCACCAATCAACTAAGCATGTAAAACATGGCATTGTACTTTAACAACAGACAGAGAATGGAAACCACAAGCAAATTTCATTTATCAACTGAATTGGAAACGGTATAATGTGTATTGAACAACAAAACAGATTAACACCGTGCAAGAAAACCCTGTGACAAGGGAGACATGTATTATGCACTCAAAGCTTGCCAATGATTTTACATAAAAAATCAATTTGGCGCCAGAAGTATCACACAGTGAGAACTCTTCGAAGATATAGCTCTTGACTCAAAAAAATTAACCGACCTCTGTAAAGGGATAGACCCCCTTTACTTATACAATTTGACCTAAGCCTAGCATATTCCTAAAGATGCTCCAACTGGAAGATTCCTTCGTGGGCCTGGAGTCTGTTAGACCTTGTAACAAACATGATTTCTCGAACTATGCACGTGCCCCTGTGATAATGGCAAGATTGAACCTCCACCTAGGCAGAATATTTTTAGTTATCTATGTGGAGGCAGATCCTGCAAGGGACAAAACCTTTGTCCTCTTGCATAACAAATAAAAACGTCACTTTCTTATGCACATGATTACACAAAAACTACCTTGAAAGGGGCGTGCCACACTATTGGGCGAAGTACAATGGTTTCCCAGCGGGAAACGAGAAAAAAGGAAGAGAAAAGAAGAGGGAGGTGGCGCCAACTCGGAGGAAACTGAAATATCCGGTTATGTCCCAGAATCGATCTAAATAACAGAATCGTTCACCACCCTGTTCTTGTACCTGGTATATTTTTCAAGCATGGGAGCGAGACTCCCTTGGTCTAGGCTTGCTTGGTATTTGAATTTGACTCTATATTCCTCAAGCCAAGCGGCAATCTTATGAAGCATGGTTTGCTTCTGTCCAATGAGTTCCTTGAGCTAGTGACAAGTTTTCTCAAGTGACACCAATTGCTTTATCTTATTGACATCAAAGGACTCTTGTGGTGCATCAATGAGGTTCTTCAGAGCAACGTATACTGCCTCCTCCCCCAATCACTTGCACCATCAAGGTTCACCATCTTTTTCAGCGTAGCATCTATCTCTTTTGTTGCAGTCTTGAGGGACTGCTCTTTTCCTTTTAAATCGAAGACGCAGTCTTTGAGCATCATCAAACGATGCTTGATTGCCAGTTGATATTTCTTGGGCCTTTTGTGCTCATTTGGAGCAATGATCCTCTATGCAATCAAAGTGTTTGTGCCCATCTTACATACGTCATCCATCTTCTGTTGAGCTTCTTCCCACTTCTTAATATCTGCCTCATAGAAAACACATCTAGGCATTACACTCCCTTTTGTTATCCACTATGTTGGTCAAGCATTTAAATGTTGAGTGTATTATTTCTTCTGCACTAGTGCCCAAGTCTTCTTGCAATTCTTATGTTACTCATCCTCTGGTCTTCAAATCATCAATCCGACCGGAGTCAAATGATGCAAATGATAGATGGAGAGAACTGGAGCCATGTTGGTAGTTGGATTTACCACCTTAGGCTCACTCAGTAACTTTTGCAAGTACTGGATCATAGCTTGGTTTTCTGCCTTTAACTCCTACATAGTGGTTTTGTCTTTATCAATCCTTTGGGCTACCATGTTAGCCAAAACCTGTGAGCTATGTTTCAGCGCATTCCTTGATGGCTACCCTAGATTGTAGCTATAGATAGTGTAACTCTCAAGGGGAACATCCTTTTTCAAAGCATCTGGTGGAGGGATGGCTATCTCCACATTCTTTTCTCCTGCAACGGGGAAGGTGGTCCTGGAATGTGTTTTGGACTTTTTAGGGGGCTTGGCCTTATGTGCCTGAGTGATCATCATTACATCAATCTCACCAATTTTGCTCATAATGTCCCTTTTCTCATTGACCTGTTCTTCGACCCAGAGAAGGGGTCTGGTCTGTAATCCCATTGACGTGGTGGAAATTGACGTTGGCCTCGAGATAGTAAACAGTTGTGTCATTGGAGTGCTTGAGTTAGGGAATCCCATAGGAGTGGGTTGTGGGCTCAACACAAACTGCTCAATCTCTTCATCACTCTCCTGCTCCTCGCCACCTTTGTCTGCTCCAAGTTCTCTTTCCAGGTTTGGCTCGATCTGCTCCAAAACTTCAAACTCTGACCAGAGCTGATGAGACCCCTTGAGCAACTTTTCAATTAAACTCCCCTGTTCAACTGGCCGGCTAAAAGGCCTGTGTAGCCACTTCACCTTATTTATTGGTTGGAGCCTCAAACAAAGATGAGACTATGGTGATATCCTTGCTGCCTTCAGGCAACTCTTCACCAATCATGGCCTCAGGGCCTTTATTTTGGGTTGGGTCATGAACCTTGATGTGTGGAACGAGACTTTGTGGTACTTCAATTGAAGCAACACTTCCAGGAGTACCTTCTTAGGCATCTTTATTCAAATTATTGGATTCCTTATTTGTTTCTGTATGGGTGGGGGTCCCATTTGCAGGTTTGCTCCCCCACCTTCCTCCGCACTCGCCTTCTTCTCTGGTGTTGAACTTAACACCTTTGGAGGGTAAGGGACACCTTATGGTACCTCTAGAGCTACTTGTAAGCCTTCTTGCTCAACCACCACTCTAGAATCGGTGGTGACCTGAGTAACCTGCTCCGACTCCACTTCGGCTCTCTCATCAGATTTATTCAACTCTTCAGCTCCACCTTGATCACCTTGGTCTGGTGATTAGGTAATGACATTTTCAACAAATGTCTTTGTATCCGACAAGACTACTTTTTCTTGAGGGGCCTAAGCTTGTGTGGCCGCCTCTACTTCGACTTGTACAACATCATCAAAGGACAAAGGATCATTTGAGGTTAGAACGTCTTCCTCATCACCTTTACTTTCTACTGCTGAGGGACCCTCTTCTGCAAATAAGCCCATCACCGAGGCCATCACTAGGGTCTGGGGCCTTTCCCTCAGAGTTCTTTGCCTTGTTTTTACTTATGGAGGAGTGAATGCACGTTGCTTCTTCATCACCTCGGCGATGGGCCTACCTTCATCCGAATCTTCATCATCGCTCATATCCCTCAAGTTTTGGGCATATGAGGATTGATCCTCCTTCCTCTTTACAAGGACTTCCTTGGAAGGAAGGTCCTTAAATATAACATCCTTCTTCGCAGGAAATTGACTGGGAGGTTGCAGAGCCCTCTTAATTCTCTTTCGCTTGGGCTCCTCTCCTTCGTCCTCACCTCGTCTTTTCCTTGAATATATCTTTGGGAGAGGGGCAACTGTTGGTTGTTGTGTTGGTGGAGCAGGTGGAATAGTGGCTGCGTTGGCCATTGGGATGCCTCTTGGAAAAGCTAGCATTGTTGGGGCTCCCTCTGTCAAAATGGATATGGGGGTGGTACTGGCAAACGTAACCTCCCCAGTAACAATTTTATCCCAAATTTCTGCCAGGCTTGTTATTTTTGAGAAGGATAGTCCAACCTTCGACTGTGATGTTATTTGCTCCACATCAATTGGCTGGGTGATATCAACATCACCAAGCTTGTGCTTCCCCTTGCCTTTCAATGCTGGTGGTGGAGTTGAAGGATCACCGTTGTATTCTAGGAGGAAACCTCTTAGCTCTCGAACTTGTCTGAGCTCTTGGAGGGCACGGGTATCATAAGCACTAAGATCAACCCCATGTTCCTTCAACCACCTGAAAGTTCATCTCACAATTGCAAAGGCTCTCCAAGGGATGGAATCGTTCTCCTTAACATTGAAATCCGCCTATAAGATAACTTGGGCTTCAATATTGGTTTCAGTATACACTGAAGACAGTGTCATCTTATCATCCGCCATGTCCTTGGGGATGGGAGTGATATTGTAAGCAATAACCTCCTCCACTGTCAACCTTATATAATCCAATTTTCTGACGTCCTCCTCGATGGTGCAGTTAGACCAGATATCTTCATAATGTGATTGATGTAGGAACACATTGGTCGTCATGGTTACCAACCATCTGATATCATAGTTGGGCTTGGGTGGTATCTTAACAATCGCGTACTGGCCCATTTCTTGCTCCAATCCCTTCGCTTTAGGAACTGAAAGGCATGAATAGATCCAATTTGAACAGGAAATTTAAAGGGATTATTCACCTTCTTTGCAGCGATCATCTCATGCGGGGCACCATCTGCTGGCTCAACTCCACCTCTAACTTATCTTCCAGGTATCTTGGTAATTTGCGCGGACACCCTGAGTAACCACTTATTCTAATGTAGGTGAGTGTCCTAAATTGAATATAAGAGAAGCCATACTTCTCAATTATTTCCTTGGCCGCCTTGGACATTCTGTTGAGGCTTCTCAAAGGAAAGAAAACACTCATCATAGTGTTGAAAAAGCAATTGTAAACCCTGCATAAATTCTTCTTAAAGCCGTCCATAGAGATTTCTGGATATATTTCATAAATTCTCATCCCATTGGGGTTCCTAGTGAGCCCCTGGAATGTCCTATTGTGCACCAGGTTGTACATCAAGTAAGAGGACATATGAAATGTACCTATGAATGCTTCCTTTGAAAGAATTGTCGCCCGGAGCTGCATCATTTGCCTCTGTAGATTGTCGCTCAAAATGGTGGCCCAGTCCAACTTCTTCTATTTCTCCAACATGCAGATTAGGATTAAGAACATCTAGGGCTCAAACTTCTCCACGGTGGGCATCCCATAAATTCTGGCAGCCATGGCGATGATATACTAAGGCAATTCATTAAATTCCACCATCTTCAAACTCTTGGACATTCTGGAGACTTTTTGCCTTCTCTTGGCTAGCCAGAAAGAGTTGACAATGTCCCAAATTGCTTTGTCATTTTTCTCCACATACTCCTGACATTCCTCCAAGCAGTGTGTAATGCTTTCGGGTTGGGGAGGAATTTCGAGCATGGTGTTGAGGGCCATAGGGGTGAAAGAGCAAACAACCGAATGGCTACCGTCAACGACGATCCTGGTGTCTGGTTGGTATGCCTGAGCACATGCAATAACCAATTCTGGGAATGGGGCAGTGAAGGGGAATGTTGCCGTAGGGGCGATGTAACTCATGCCAACATTAAAAGCTACTAGGAGGGGGTTTGGCCGCTATAAGACATTCAACAGGGCCACAAAATCTAACCCCTGGACATCTATATCTTTAATCCCATCCAAGACAGAGACAATGTTGCTCTTCACAGAACTCGAAGATGCAGCCATTTTTCCCTAGCTTTTTAGTGCAGTACTTTGAATTTGAACAAACCCTTCACTCAAGCAACCCTCAAAATACCTTCCAACTCCTCTCAAAGAACAATACACAAGGAGCGAAAAGAACACTTACTGCTAATCTGGAGGGCTGCACAATTGAAGCTGAAAATCTATGAAGAATTCGTCGTAATCACTCTTTCGCGCTGCACGTAGCTAGGGCACACAAATAGCTCGAAGGCACAAATAGAAACTCTAAATGCAAAGGGTAAATGCAAATGAGGGAAAATGCCTTAGTTATAATCCTTTGCATTTTGAAATTGGGGTTGCATTAATGCTTTGAAGCATAACGGCTAATTAACAACTACCCTCTTTAAGTCATTTAAGCCTTTTTCGAAAATGAGAGAGAAGGTGCAAACATTTCCTTCATGCCAAGCAGTTTTCCTTGCAACACATTGACCCATATAGGCGGAAACTACATAATGGTACCTTTTCGGGCCTTCGGGGACTTTTGCACCTTTTCACTCGTTATTTCCTTTGGTGCAGCGGTGCAATATGCCCCGAGATCCTCATGGGATGTAGGAACGCTACGTGTCATTATTCAACTTTAAAATCCAAGCGTTCGGGGACCTTTTGAACCTTGCCTACCAAAAGGTCAGTGAGGCAATCTTCAAAGAGGGGCCAAAACTTAAAATAGCCCAAGGAGCTGCCACGTGGCATCAGTTTCTTTGCAAGTTTGGGCATTTGGGCCCTGGAGACTTTCTACACCTTGCCCACCAAAAGGTAAGTGGGGCAATCTTCAAAAAAGCCCTGAAACTTATAAAGCCCCGAGAACCCACCACGTGTCCAACTTAGATGTAAGCTCGGACTCTCGACCACTTTTCACCTTTGCACTATCCTTCATATGGGGAAGGGTGCGAGATCTTCCCGACCCCCGACAATATTCATAGGATTTCCCTGAGATAACCACATGTCCTTCATTCGGTTCATCAGGGAATTCCTCACCTCAATCATCAAAACACATTGAAGGTGTAACTCGGCAATTTCATCCGAAGCCCCAAAATTTCTTCAAACATAAGGTAGCAAATCTATGCACAGAAAGAGGCTTTGCTACACTTCTATCTTCTCACTGTGAATCGTCCCGCCATGAAACCATCAGTCGAACCATGCAATTCCTTTGGAACTATAGAAAATGTCCATAATCTTTAGAAAGTGCCCTTCGAACCTTTTGTAGACATTATTCGAGAATTTTGCAAGGGCAAAGTGCCCGAAAGAAATAAACCTTCGGACATTTTACGGAGGCAAAATGACCCTTCAAAGGTGCCATTCAAGAATCTTGCAAAGGCAAAATGCCCAAAGGAAAAGTTCCTTTGGAGCTTTTACAAGAGCAAGATGATCCTACATATCCTTCGGACTTTTTGCCGCAGACAAAAAAAAAACCCAAGACAAATGATCCAAAAACATTTAAGACCAAAAGACAAGATATGGAATTCTTTTGGAACTTTTGAAGCGGACAAAAGGTCCGACAAAAATAAGTCTTCGAGGCTTTCGTCCAAGACAGAAGTCCTAAATATCTATTTCTGTCGGGCACTGTGTTCGTGCCAAAAGGCTCGAAAGGTCGAAGGGACAGAACGTTTTCACTCGGCAAAAGCAAGACAAAAGACTTGGCAAATTACAAACATCAACTTCAACCTCCTGAAGGAATATATAGAGACAGGACTGGGGCCAGTGACTTAAACATTGATACCCACCCAGTTTGGACCCAGGGGTTTTACTAACAAAGGCCCAATTGCTCCAGTGCAATTTTGGGCACTAACATAGGCTCTTGCTTAGGGACGGGTATCCCCAACAGGTACACACAGAACACGATACCGAACACCTATCCATTGAGCCATGGAGTCAAAGGATTTTGCCACAAAGTCAAGGAAAAACATACCATGGGTGAACAGAGTTGTAATGAGGCATCTGAAGACAACAACAAAGGAAAGGAAAAGACAAATTGTACAAACACAAACCAAAACAAGACCACAAAACACAAAGGGACTATACAACATGTATATATTTACAAAAGCTAGCATGGACTAAATCCAAAAAATGCTTGAGGTGTCTGCCATTAACTAGCAACTCTAGGATTTATCCATCAATATCTCTAAGATAAAATTTATGGTTCCCTATCTGATAATCGATGGTGTAGGAACCCATCCATAGGGAATCAAATTTACCATGTTTTCCCTTGTCTTCATGTTTGTTATCCCCGAGTAGGACTAGATCACCAATTTGAAAGGCTCTCGGGGTGACCTTGTCAAAGATCCTTTAGAGCCTCTCCTTAAACTTCAAATGCTTTTTCATGAGCTTGTCTACGAAATTCATCAAGCTCTATGATCTGGTTGATCCTTTCTTCATAGTGGTTTATTTATTCTTCATCCTCAGCTATTTGTTGCATGAATTGGTAAGTATGTAACTGCAGATTCAAGGGTAAAAAAACTTGAGCTCCATAAACAAGCTCAAAGGAGCTTTTTCCAGTAGACCTCTTAGGTGTCAACCTGTCAGTTCAGACAACAAACTTCAACTACTCACCCCATTTCCTTTTGTTGGCATCCAGAGTCCTAATGATCTTCAATAAATTCTTATTACTAGACTCGGCCTGCTCATTTCCTTGTGGATTGTGATTGGAGGCGTATGCTAAATCAATCTCATAATCTTCACACAATGCAACTAACTGTTTGGCTCTAAAGCACATGGCATTGTCACATACAATTTTAACTGGCACTCCAAATCGACAAATCACATTATTCAAAAGGAAATCAATGACTACCTGATGGGTTAATTTTCTAATAGGGATTGCTTCAACCCAATTTGTGAAGTAATCAGTAGTCACTAAGATCCATTTGTGACCAGCACTTGAAGCATTTGATATTTCACCCATGAAGTTCATACCCCATTGCCTGAAAGGTCCCTCAACAGAAACTGGCAGTAAGGGAAGTGATCCGGATGCCTTCATTCTCCTGGGGAATCGTTGGCACTTTTCACATCTTCTTACCATGGCAGCAACATCTTTGAATAGTGTGGGCCACCAATACCCAACCCTCAGAATCTTGTGTGCAGTGACTTTAGGAGCAAAGTGACCACCACACACACCACTATGGAACTGTGTAACAAGTTCAGAAATCTCACCTTCCACTAAGCATCTCAAGAGGACACCATCTGGGTTCCTCCAAGCTAGATCATCTTGTAACAGAAGATACTTCTAGGATACTAACTTCAACGTCCTCCATTTGATTTTTGTCTAAATGGGGAGGACAACTCAGAGTCTTCAAATAATAGACTGTCTTTGTACCATGGAGATTGGTTGCACTTGGATTCAGGGCTATCAACAACCCTTTCCACATTATTCACTTCAACAACCTGTACGTTGGTTTCAGTCATTAGCTTGGCAAGATCCATGCCTCTGACCAACTTAGTAGTTTGTATCTCCAGGTCATATTCTTGAAGTTTGTTGACCCATTGGCATCTTTTGTCAATAGTCTCATTCTGAGTTCATATATCCTTCACCATAGTATGAGGAACATAGGACACAATCTTTGAACTCAGAATGTAGGATCTGAATCGTTTGACAGCCTTTAAGAGAGCAAAGGCTTGTTTCTCCATTATGGTATACTTTAGTTCAGATCCCTGCAATGCCTTGCTGAAAGAGGCAATCAGCTGCTCATGACCCTCATCATTCTTTTGTAGCAGCACTGCAGCAATAGCGTGTTTGGAGGCAAACAAAAAAATCTGGAAATCTTTTCTATAATTAGGACTAGCAAGCACTGGGGCAGTTTTCAAAGCTGCCTTGATATCCTGAAATGATTGGGTAGCCTTCTCCTCCCACTTTATAGTTTGATCCTTCTTCAACATTGAAGTGATGGGCAGAGTAATCTCTGCAAAGTTGCAAACAAACCTTCTAACAAAATTGATCTGGCCAAAGAAAGATTGGATACCTTTCTTGGTCTGTGGGATGGGTACCTTGTCAATGGCCTCTACCCTTTCTAAATCTATCATGACACCTTGTTGGGGCACAATGTGCCTGAGTAACTTTGCCTTCTGTACTCCAAAATGACACTTCCTAGGATTGAGGGAGATTCCAAACTCCCTGCATCTGATAAGCATTTGTTCCAAATGCGCCAAGTGGTCATCCCTTTTCTTGGAGTACACTGTAACATCATCCTGATAAACAACAATGAACTGGTTGATTAACCCGACGAAAGCTACATCCATTGCTCTCTGGAAGGTTGCATCTGCATTCATTAAGCCAAAAAGCATTCGGACATACACATAGGTGCCCCATGGGGTAGTAAAAGCAATTTTAGACCTTTCAGACTCCACTACTTCCTAGTTATAGCCAGAAAAACCATCTAGAGTTGACAACAACTCGGACCCAATAACATCTTGGAGCATGTTGTCCATGTTAGGCAATGGATAATTGTCCTTCAGTGAAGCCTTGTTCCAGTTTCGGAAATCAACACAGAGCCAGATGTCTTCGTTCTTCTTTATCACAAGGACTAGATTTGCCACCCACGATGAATACCTGATGGGTTGAATGATCCCACATCCCTTAATTTCTTCAATTCTTCCTGCATCTTGGTGGCCAAGATGGGATTGACAAGCCGTTGTTTTCGACGGAATGGTTTTGTAATAGGCTGGAGGGGGATAACATGTTGGAACAAGTCCTCACTATAAGCCTTCAATTTTGAATATGACCATGCTAAATAGTCATGGTACTTTCTCAACAGCTTGATGAACGCTTCCTTTCCTCCTTGCTCAGGGGAGTACCGAGCCAAATCTTCCTTGGATTTTTCTCTGTCCCAATGTCAATCTGAGTCACATCCTTTGATATAGAAATATTTCTAGATTTGACTTTCTCTGTCCCAATGTCAATCTGAGTCACATCCTTTGATATAGAAATATTTCTAGATTTGACTATGTCAGCTCCATCAAAGGATGCTTCCAGACTAACCAATCCTCTAGGGATAGTATTAGTCTTTAACTGGATAATTTCTTTTCCATATAAGGTTTCCTTTCTATCACAGCCCTGTACCATGGAGTCCACATTTGTAATGGTCTCTTCGAAATCATCTATACAGCACAAAAACCTTATTTGATCATCATTGTCAAAGACTTGCCAATGATCGATGTTGTCTGGGACAAAAGGCCTTACTAGCACCTTAACCTCGTACTCACAAGAGGGATTTCTATGTTCAACTTTGAACTCTGCAGCCCTCTTTGCAAGCATATCTGCCCCCTGATTAAGATCTCAGCCTCCTGATTAAGATCTCAGGCATGATACTCAATATTGAAAGCGTCGAACCATTCCAAGCAGTCTCATACAGTGTTTTAGTACAACATCAATCTTTTTTGTTTTGTGGTGTAAACAGCTCGGACTTGCTTCGTCACTAGTTCTGAATTACCCTTAACTAGCAACCTTTTGAATCCATATTCACGGGCGATTCGGAGCCCAATCAAGAGTGATTCATTTTCTGCAATATTGTTCGTACACTCAAAGGACAACTGGAAGGAGTATTTGTAAGCTCCGCTGTTAGGGGCATAGAAGACAACCCCAGCTCCATTTCCAATGTTTGAACACACTCTATCAAAATGCATGGCCCAAATGGAGTCTTCATATACAATACCAGATATAGGAGGGAGTTCCACATATTCAACACTCCCTACGAAATTCCCAATGTCTGTATCCACATACAACAATTCATTCAACTGGTATTTGGGATCTTCCAAGACATGAAGCATTTGTGGCTCTCGGTTCAGGGGAACCATCTTCCCATCTAAAAGTATAGTGGCATAGGACAAGTCCATCTGAACACTACCCCCAATACTAGCAACCCATTTTCTTGACAGCAACAT
The DNA here is from genome assembly GCA_037957365.1 of Torreya grandis. Classification (NCBI taxonomy): domain Eukaryota; kingdom Viridiplantae; phylum Streptophyta; class Pinopsida; order Cupressales; family Taxaceae; genus Torreya; species Torreya grandis. The sequence continues at coordinate 670,728 of JARHVA010001669.1, read as the reverse complement.
ACCCCATTTTGGTGGACAGTCTACAACAACATCCATACTCAAGGACTTGTCGGGGTATTGTGTGAGCTACACCACCAGTCCTTTAACCATGCCAACAACAAGGACTTCTCTGGAATCCATGGCAAGGCATCGTCCATATGCTGCAGTTATCCTTATCCAAAGTTCATTCAACACAGCCAGTGGCATAATGTTGCAAGATGCACCGGAGTCAAACATGCAGTTGTGGATAATTAAACCGTTAATCAGCAAGGTGGTATAGAACGGGTCGACGTCCATCTGACTCTCTATCAATGTTGTTCCCAAATACACCTCGAGATGGTGTTCAAGGGACTCTGAGGTGTTCTCACTTTACATAGGGAAAGCGAGAGAAGGCTCAACTTTAACAATCTCATTGGCAGTAACTTTCTCGGTGAATCCCAAATACTCAAAAGCTCTTCTACTATGCTCTGGAATTATGAGCAATTCCACAAAAGGCAATGTGACCTTCAATTGACTCAATACATGGGCCATGCCACAGTCACTGTATTTGGGCAGAGAAGTGTTAGCAGGTAGACTAGTGACACTCTCATTTGGGATACACCCCTCAAGAGTCAGGGGGAGAGGAGTAGGAGATCCTGCATGTTTTACTTCACTTTTCAAGGGAGGCTTCCTGGGTTCATCCTTCTTGGGAATGCTGGACAAAAGGAGAGTTCTATTCTTGGCATGGGTGCCTTTTGATTTGACATTGTAAGGTGTAGAACCAGGGTTGGTGGAATTTTGGACCTCCTTAGTCCCTTTGGTTTCTTTCTCTTTAGTCTCTGCTTTAGGGGCAGCAGAGTCTTTATCTTTCAGAGGAGCATATTGATCTTTACTTCTCAAATTGTACTCCTCTTGGGCAATTGCTACGTGGATCATCAATTGTCGGTCCTCAACCAATGGAGGTGAGTCTCCATACTTATGTTTCATCATTGATCTTAGAAACTCAAAATCATGAACCAGCAGTTCATATTCATGCATCATGTTTATTTCGCAGATGAAATCTGGGGTTGGGACCCTTACCTTTTCACATGCTCTCTAGAATGCTTGAGCAATGGTAGCGCTCATTAGCTCTGTTGATGGAGAGGCAACCATCATATCTGGTTCAGAAATTTGGAAAGTAAAACATTCATATGTTAGAGTGTCTTCATAATCAGGAACATCTAGAGCACTCACAACTTCCTCTCAAAAGGTGTAGCTTCCCATTTATTGGAATAAAACAATGTAGATATCATCTTCGTCAGATGCAGATTCAAAGCCTTTTGCATCTTGACCATCATCATCAGCTGTGTTACATGGGGGATGAGGGAGGAAGCACTTATCACACCAGTCGATATCAAAATCAACTGCATTGACCTGTGCAACCAGAGGATCTGGTACTTCCCTCCCAACCCCTCGGTTCTGGTTTCTTTCATGTTTGTCATCCCTTGCTAGCCCCTTTCCTTTGTCATTAATCCTGGGTTGGAAGGTTGGTTTGTTCTGGCATTGATCCCTTGGATGATTCCTTTCCTCCCTCTTTTGATCCCTCTTATCATCATGGTTAGAAGAACCCTGAGACAGCCCCTTTTCTACTCTAGCCAACTTGTAAGAGATCTCTTTCACAACAGTGGCGAGAGTCTTCATAGTTTCCTCCAGATCTACACTCTTGTGGGAGGTCTAAGGCTTTTCAGGATTTACCAGCTTGATATCAGCGCTCTTATTTAAAGGTTTACCCACAGCTTTGATGTTGTTCTCTATTTGGATAGCCAAATTGAAAGCCATCCTCAAATTTGTGGGAGCCTTATCTATGAGATAATAGGTTGCGTTCTTGTCAAAAGCATCACAATACTTAATCAAAGAAGCAGCACCACTGGGTCTGATGTCCTCTGGCAGCCTTCTCAATACCTTACTAAATCTAGAATTAAAATCCTTGACACACTTATTAGGATTTTTCTTGAGGCTCTCAAATTCGGCAAGCAAGAACCTGGGATCAATGCTATCACCGAATTGCATCTTAAATGCCTCAATCATGGCTTGCCATGTGTCTATGGATCCATCGAGGAGGGATCTGAACCACTACCGGGCCTCATCTTAAAGTGCATTCACAAAGAGCTTTATACACATCTTCTAGATCTATTTCATAATATTCAATAACATTCAAGAAGGCTTTCAAATGTTGTTCCCCAGACATGGCATTGTTCCCTTGAAATTTAGGTAATATATTCCTTACTTTGATGGGAACCTCATTAGGGAAACCAGGCATACCATTGAAGTTGATAGGTCTAAACCTTGGGATCACAAATGGTCTGCGTATATTAGCCAGACCTTGATCTTCTTCTCCATCATTATCATTGCTTGCATTAAACATCCTCAAATCATGGTCTCCCATCTCTAAATATGAAGATGAAGATGACCTAGGGGATGACTGAAAATGAATACTATGAGGAGGCCCTGAAGGAGGAGAATTAAAATGAAACCTTAATCTCTGAGCAGGAGGAGAAAGGCTTCTTTGGAGAGAAGCTTGACTTGTGGGGAGCTCAGATTTCTCTAACGCACTCTGATATCCTTCAACCAAAAAGATATTAGAGAAAAAGGGGTAAATATAATGGGGGACAAACTGATCAAGTCTTACTTGATTCCCTGAGTTTTGGCCTACAATAGGCTTCCACACTTGCCTCCTTTTGGACGGAGCTTTTTAACTCAGAGACAAGCTCTTTAGATGGATCTTTCTGAAAAGAAGACCTAATACGCTCTAGATTTGCAGATCTAAAGAAAACTCTTCAAGACAGAAAAGAGTACATATGATAGGCACCGATCTTTTAACTTGATGCAATGGAGTTGTCACTAGAAGCAAAACTTCTAGACTAGAACAAACAAAACTACACACAACTAATAGAAGGCAGACTTTCAGACACTAAAAATAACTCCAAAAACGTTGTAAAACTTCTCACAGTACGGGGGTGAACATCATCAACGGAGTTACCAAGAAAGGTTGCAAAGATATTAACGAACCGAAGATGAACAAGTTGATGTAGTAACAATATAGAATGAAATAAACAAAACACTTATAGCTCTCTGCGAGTATTCCTGATAGCACTGTGATAAGAACTCTCCCCGACAACGGCGCCAGAAAGATGTTGGTGACATTGACGCAGCAAGGACAAGTATAATCAGGTGAGTGTAAAGATAGGCATAAAGTTTCAAAACATAACAATAGCTTCAGCTCTCTGCAAGAGTCCCCGACAAAACAAGCAACCTGGACTTCAATTTATTCCCCGGCAATGGCGCCAGAAAGATGTTGGTTCCCAGTTGTACACCTCTGTCGCTCATCCTTACACACTTGAAGAGAGTGGCAAGCAAAGATGGAAAACTCACTTAAAATGTTGTAGATGGGGGAGGGTTTGACATCATGACTGGACCGAACGTAGAAAATCACTGGGAGGCACCTACAAAGGGTATGGTCAGTTCCCTACTGCTTTTGGCTCTGCCTGAACCAAGGTGAGAGGACCTAAGGGGTAGCTTCGCTCACATGAAGGGATTCTGTGATTCAATCTTCATGGGGATTGTTGGCACAAGGGAATACAAATATGACTGTAACACAACCAAGCTTGCTCAATCCACCCGACAAGGGTTGTCACACGGAATGAGCAAATGTTCTAGGCCAAACACAAGCTACTAAAGACAAATATGGATATGATTGCAACTTTCATTCTAAAGAATCTTCAACAATAGGGCGATGAATATGAGATTGTAATGCTGATCTTTAACACACAAAATGCAAACACATGCCAAGTATACAATATTTATGTGTTTGCAAGCAAATAACACTTTGGATATGCAGAGAACATGTTATATGCAGGGTAAAACAGGGTAGGACAAAATTATCAGTGAATAGGGATTAAGGTGGAGGGTTAACAAATGAGCACAAAGAAATTCAGACAAACTACTATGTTGCCTTTACCATCGACTGTACCACAGATCTTAAAACAAATGAAACTGAAATCATGCACAAACGATATCCTTCAAGGACCCCTTCTAAGTGAATTCGTAAGCCCAAGACTACCCTTAAAAAGGCTATCAACACCCTATTCCCAAATCTCAAAGCAGAAAGGATTTTATAATCTAGATATACACTCTAAATGACCACCATAAAGATGAATACATTAGATCACCAATCAACTAAGCATGTAAAACATGGCATTGTACTTTAACAATGGAAAGAGAATGGAAACCACAAGCAAATTTCATTTGTCAACTGAATTGGAAATGAGTACAATGTGTATTGAACAACAAAACAGATTAACACCGTGCAAGAATATCCTGTGACAAGGGAGACATGTATTATGCTCTCAAAGCTTGCCAATGATTTTACATCAGAAATCAATTTGGCGCCAGGAGTATCACACAGTGAGAACTCTTCGAGGCTATAGCTCTTGACTCAAAAAATTTAACCGACCTCTATAAAGGGACAAACCCCCTTTACTTATACAATTTGAGATAAGCCTAGCATATTCCTAAAGATGCTCCAACTGGAAGATTCCTTCGTGGGCCTGGAGTCTATTAGACATTGTAACAAACATGATTTCTCGAACTATGTGCATGGTCCTGTGATGATGGCAAGATTGATCCTCCACCTTGGCAGAATATTTTCAGTTATCTATGTGGAGGCAGAGCCCGCAAGGGACAAAACAAACCTTTGTCCTCTTGCATAACAAACAAAAAAGTCCCTTTCCTATGCACATGATTACACAAAACTACCTTGAAAGGGGCGTGCCACTATCGGGCGGAGTACAACGGTTTCCCAGCGGGAAACGAGAAAAAATAAGGGAGAGAAAAGAAGAGGGAGGTGGCACCAGCTCAAAAGAAACTGATATATCCGGTTATGTCTCGAAATCGATTTGAATAACAAAATCCATCGCCAACCTATTCTTGTACTGGGTATATTTTCTGAGCATGGGGGTGAGACTCCCTTGACCTGGGTCTGCTTGGTATTTGAATTTGACTCTATATTCCTCAAGCCAGGCGGCAATCTTCTAAAGCATGGTTTGCTTCCACCCAATGAGCTCCTTGAGCTGGTCACAAGATTTCTCAAGTGACACCAACTGCTTTATCTTATTGACATCAAAGGACTCTTTTGGTGCATCAATGAGGTTCTTCAGAGCAATGCATACTACCTCCTCCCCTGGATCACCTGCACCATCAAGGCTCACCATCTTTCTCAGTGTAGCATCTATCTCTTTTGTTGCAGTCTTGAGGGACTGCTCTTTTCCTTTTAAAACAAGACGCTGTCTTTGAGCAACATTAGACGATGCTTGATTGCCAATTGATATTTCTTGGGCCTTTTGTGCTCATTTGGAGCAATGACCTTCTCTGCCATCAAAGTGTTTGTGCCCATCATACAGACCTCATCCATCTTTTGCTGAGCTTCTTCCCACTTCTTAATAACTACCTCATAGAAAAACATCTAGGCATCACACTCCCTTTTGTTGTCCACTATGTTATTCAAGCATTTAAATGCCGAGTGGATTATTTCTTCTGCCCTAGTGCCAATGTCTTCTTGCCATTCTTCTGTTGCTCATCCTCTGGTCTTCAAATTATCAATCCGGCTGGAGTCAAATGATGCAAATAATAGATGGAGAGAATCTGGAGCCATGTTGGCAGTTAGAGTTACCACCTTAGGCTCACTCAGTAACTTTTGCAAGTACTAGATCATAGTCTGGTTTTTTGCCTTTAACTCCTCCATAGTAGCTTTGTCTTTATCCATCCTATAGGCTATCATGTTAGCCAGAATTTGTGAGCTATGTTTCATCTCATTCCTTGATGGCTCCCCTAGACTGTAGCTATAGACAGTGTCACTCTCAAGGGGAGCATCCCTTTTCAAAGCATTTGGTGGAGGGATGGCTATCTCCACATTACTTTATCTTGCAGCGGTGAAGGTGGTCATGGAATGTGTTCTAACCTTTTTAGGGAGCTTGGCCTTATGTGCATGAGAGATCTTCATTACATCGATCTCCCCAATTTTGCTTATAATGTCTGTTTTCTCCTTGGCATGTTCTTCGACCCAGAGAAGGGGTCTGTTCTGGAATCCCATTAATGTGGTGGAAATTGATGTTGGCCTCGAGACAGTAAAAGGTTGTGTCATTGGAGTGCTCGATGTAGGGAGTACCACAGGAGATGGTTGTGGGCTCAACACAAATTGCTCAATCTCTTCATCACTCTCCTACTCGCCACCTTTGTCTGCTTCATGTTCTCTTTCCACATTTGGCTCTATCTGCTCCAAAACATCAAACTACGACCTGAGCTGATGAGACCCCTTGAGCTGGCTGGCTGGAACGCTATGTAGCCACTTCACCTTCCTTATTGTCAGGAGCCTCATGCATAGACGAGGCTATGGTGATATCCTTGTTACCTTCACGCAACTCTTCACCAATCATGGCCTCAGGGCCTTTATTTTGGGTTGGGTCATGAACCTTGATGTGTGGAATGAGACTTTGTGGTACTTCAATTGAAGCGACACTTCCAGGAATACCTTCCTAGGCATCTTTATTCAAATTATCGAATTCCTTATTGTTTTTGTATGGGTGGGGGTACCCATTTACAGGTTTGCCCCCCACCTTAGTCCGCACTCGCCTTCTCCTTGGGTGCTGAACTTAACACCTTTGGAGGGGAAGGGACACCTTGTGGTACCTCCAGAGCTAGCTGTAAGCCTTCTTGCTCAACCACCACTCCAAAATCCGTGGTGACTTGAGTAACCTGCTCCAGCTCCACTTCGCCTCTCATCAGATTTATTCAACTCTTCAGCTCCACCTTGATCACCTTGGCTTGGTGATTGGGTGATGACATTTTCAACAAATGTCTTTGTATCCGATGAGACTACTTTTTCTTGAGAGGTCTGAGTTTGTGTGGCTGCCTCTACCCCAAATTGTACAACATCATCAAAAGATAAAGGATCATTTGAGGTTATAACGTCTTCCTCATCACCTTTACTTTCTACAATCGAGGGACCCTCTTCTACAAATAAGCCCATCACCGGGGCCTTCACTAGGGTCTGGGGCCTTTCCCTCGGAGTTCTTTGCCCTGTTTTTACTTGCGGAGGAGTGAATGCACGTTGCTTCTTCATCACCTCTGCGATGGGCCTACCTTCATCTAAATCTTCATGATTGCTCATATCCCTCAACTTTTGGGCATATGAGGACTGATCCTCCTTCCTATTTACAGGGAATTCCTTAGAAGGCAAGTCCTTAAATACAACCTCCTTCACAAAAAATCCACTAGGAGGTTGCAGAGCCCTCTTAATTCTCTTTTGCTTGGGCTGCTCTCCTTCGTCCACACCTCCTCTCTTCCTTGAATATAAGTTAGGTTGGCCATTGGGATGCCTGTTGGTTGTGCTACTGGAGCAAGTGGAACAGTAGTTAGGTTGGCCATTGGGATGCCTGTTGGAACGGCTAGCATTGTTGGGGCTCCCTTTGTCGAAATGGATATGGGGGTGGTACTGGCCAATGTAACCTCCCCAATAACAATTTTATCCCAATTTTCTACCAAGCTTGTTATTTTTGATAAGGATATTCCAACCTTGGATTGTGATGCTATTATTTGCTCCACATCAATTCGCGTGGTGAAATCAACATCACCAAGCTTGCGCTTCCACTTGCCTTTCACTGCTCAATTATTTCCTTGGCCGCCTTGGACATTCTGTTGAGGCTTCTCAAAGGAAAGAAAACACTCATCATAGTGTTGAAAAAGCAATTGTAAACCCTGCATAAATTCTTCTTAAAGCCGTCCATAGTGATTTCTTGATATATTTCATAAATTCTCATCCCATTGGGGTTCCTAGTGAGCCCCTGGAATGTCCTATTGTGCACCAGGTTGTACATCAAGTAAGGGGACATATGAAATGTCCTTGTGAATGCTTCCTTTGAAAGAATTGCGGCCCGGAGCTGCATCATTTGCCTATGTAGATTGTCGCTCAAAATGGTGGCCCAGTCCAGCTTCTTCTATTCTCCAACATGCAGATTAGGATTAAGAACATCTAGGGCTCAAACTTCTCCTCAGTGGGCATCCCATAAATTCTGGCAGCCATGGCGATGATATACTAAGGCAATTCATTAATTACCACCATCTTCAAACTCTTGGACATTCTGGAGACCTTTTACCTTCTCTTGGCTAGCCAGCAAGAGTTGACAATGTCCCAAATTGCTTTGTCAATTTTCTCCACGTACTCCTAACATTCCTCCAGGCAGAGTGTAATGCTTTCGGGTTGGGGAGGAATTTCAAGCATGGTGCTGAGGGCCATAGGGGTGAAAGAGCAAACAACCGAATGGCTACCGTCAACGACGGTCCTGGTGTCTGGTTGGTACGCCTAAGCACATGCAATAACCAATTTTGGGTATGGGGCAGTGAAGGGGAATGTTGCCGTAGGGGCGATGTAACTCATGCCAACATTAAAAACTACTAGGAGGGGGTCTGGACGCTGTAAGACATTCAACAGGGCCGCAATATCTAACCCCTAGACATCTATATCTTTAATCCCATCCAAGACAGAGACAATGTTGCTCTTCATATAACTTGAAGATGCAACCATTTTTCCCTAGCTTTTTAGTGCAATACTTTGAATTTGAACAAACCCTTCACTTAGGCAACCCTCAAAACACCTTCCAACTCCTCTCAAAGAACAAAACACAAGGAGCTAAAAGAACACTTACTGCTAATCCGGAGGGCTGCACAATTGAAGCTGAAAATCCATGAAGAATTCACCGTAATCACTCTTTTGTACTGCACGTAGCTAGGGCACACAAATAGCTCGAAGGCACAAATAGAAACTCTGAATGCAAAGGGTAAATGCAAATGAGGGCAAATGCCTTAGTTATAATCCTTTGCATTTTGAAATTAGGGTTGCCATTAATGCTTTGAAGCATAACGGCTAATTACCAACTACCCTCTTTTAGTCATTTAAGCCTTTTTCGAAAATGAGAGAGAAGGTGCAAACATTTCCTTCATGCCAAGCAATTTTCCTTGCAACACGTGGACCCATATAAGTGGAAACTACATAATGGTACCTTTTCGGGCCTTTGGGGACTTTTGCACCTTTTCACTCGTTATTTCCTTTGGTGCAACGGTGCAATATGCCCCGAGCTCCTTATGGGATGTAGGAACGCCATGTGTCATTATTCAACTTTAAAATCCACGTGTTCGCGGACCTTTTGAACCTTGCCCACCAAAAGGTCAGTGAGGCAATCTTCAAAGAGGGGCCAAAACTTAAAAGACTCCAAGGCGCTGCCTTGTGGCATCACTTTCTTTGCAAGTTTAGGCATTCGGGCCCTGAAGACTTTCTGCACCTTGCCCACCAAAAGGTAAGTGGGGCAATCTTCAAAAAGGGCCCAAAACTTATATAGCCCCGAGAACCCGCCATGTGTCCAACTTAGACATAAGCTCTGACTCTCGACCGCTTTTCACCTTTGCACTATCCTTCATACGGGGAAGGCTGCAAGATCTTCTTGACCCCTGACAATAGTCATAGGAGTTCCCTGAGATAACCACGTGTCCTTCATTCAGCTCATCGGACAATTCCTCACCTCAATCATCAAAACACATTGAAGGTACAACTCTACAATTTTTTCGGGGCCCCAGAACTTCTTCGAACATAAAGCAGCAAATCTATGCATCTTAAAGAGGCTTGGCTACACTTCTATCTTCTCACTGTAAATCGTCCTACCATGAAACCATCGAACGAACCATGCAATTTCTTCGGAACTATACAAAATATCTTTAGAAAGTACCCTTTGAACCTTTTGTAGACATTCTTCAGGGATTTTGCAAGGGCAAAGTACCCGAAGGAAATAATCCTTCGGACATTTTACAGAGGCAAAATGACCCTTCAAAGGTGCCCTTCGGGAAGCTTGCAAAGGCAAAATGCCCAAAGCAAAAGTTCCTTTGGAGCTTTTGTAAGGGCAAGATGATCCTACAAATCCTTCATGGTTTTTGTGCAGATGAATCGTCCGAAGGGCAAGTGCCCTTTGGACTTTTTGCTGCGAACAAAAAAAAGTCCGAGACAAATGATCCAAAAACATTTAAGACCAAAAGACAAGGTATGGAATTCTTTCGGAACTTTTGAAGTGGACAAAATGTCCGATGAAAATAAGTCTTCGGGGCTTTTGTCCAAAACAGAAGTCCTGAAGATCTATTTTCGTCGGGCATTGTGTTCATGCCAAAAGGCCCGAGAGGTCGAAAGGATGGAATGTTTTCACTCGGCAAAAGTAAGACAAAAGGCTTGGCAAATTACAAACATCAACTTCGACCTCTTGAAGGAATATATAGAGACAAGACTGGGGCATGTGAGTTAAACATTGATACCCGCCCAGTTTGGACTCAAGCGTTTTACTGACAAGAGCCCAATTGCTCCAGTGCAATTTTGGGCACTAACACCTATCACATGGACATACAATTTATTTTAGACAAGCATGGCACAAATGTTAGTGGTTTACCTCTAGGATTGCCGCCTGCTAGAGTATTTCGGCATATAATAGAGTTTGAACCAGGTTTTAAGTCCGTGATGATTACACCCTACTGCCATCCAAGAGGGCTCAAGGAGGAAATTGAAAAGGTTGTCAAGGAGCTTTTGGAGATGGGTCACATCAGGCCTAGTTCTAGCAATTTTGCATCATCAGTGGCGTAAGGCCCCTATTTTCTACAGTGCTCATCTTTGACATTTGATGACTATGAGATTATTGCTATTCAAACTTTGGCTTTGAATTTATGTTGTTAGTCATGTCCAACTAAGGCTTGCAAGGATTTATGGAGACTTATCATATGTTAAGACCTTGAGAAAGACCTATTATCAATCATGTCTTATTTGTTTAATTATGAAAGTTTAATGCTTGCATTTCCTTAGGTGATGTTGCAATATAGACTATGATTATGTCCATGTGATATGTTGGGAAAATGATGTTTGAATCATTGCTCATTAACTTATATATTGGCAAAGGCATGTGTATAAGGCTATGTGAATCTATGTGAATGTCAATACTCCTTGATATGTTGGTTGCGCATAATTGACTAAGTGTCCCTATTTGATTAAATTTTGCAGCTTCGGCTATTAGGTTAGATGAATTTGATGTGTGCATTGAGTGTGCAGGAACAGGGAAGGGCCAATGAAAATAAAAAACTATGCCAAGCATGGTTATATCACTAAACATCTTACTACAGACCTTAAACACTTCTCGAATCTGTCCTATTAGTTGATTGCCTAGATGTCTTTTTCCCTCTCTTCAGCTTTAGCATGTTGAATAGATAGCCAACTTTTAAGTTTGGTTGGTGAAACTTGTTGTCTCCTTGCCTTAAGATCTTGTAGCTTGAGAAACCAATGTCTAGTGGCTGATTGGCAGATTTGTCCATTAATTACTTACCTCTCAAGCCAAGCAAAAGGTGAGTTAGTCTAGAAAACAACCGCAGAAGTCTACAAAGCCGCTTGCGCCATTATGGATGTGGAAAAGAACGTCCCTTAATGAGGCATGGGCTAGTGAATGGAAGTGGTTGGTGGGCAATGGAAGTGGTTGGTGAACTCTAGGCTGTCTATATGTAGAAGTCGAGCACACTCCATTTAGGGGACTTCTGGGGACTTTTTGAAGACTTTTGGACTTTTTGCTAGATAAAAAAGAATAGATTGAGTAGAAGAGAGAAATAGGAGGAAGGACAGCGAGTAGGAAGCGCTAGTTAAGAGAGCCAAGCCTTTAGACTGCTGGAGGATAACCCTCATGTCTTGGAGTCAATAGGTTGGCTTCTAAATACTTGTTTACAACTTATTTTCTTTTGATGAAATCAGTTTTGTTTCAATTTGATTGATCTGTTGTTATATGACGATTAAGACCACTTGGTTTATTCGGTCTATCTTCTTGTCTTTTCCATGGATGTGCAATGGCCGCCATGTAGTTCTTGCCCACTTGAGGGCCTTGGCGATGCTTGCTTTCTCTTGGTTTGACTAGAATGTTGCAGCTTTCTTGAGGAATATGTTATAGCCGTAGTGATGATATGAAGTGATATAGCAATACCTTTCAAGGTGGCAGATTGTTAAGCCCTTCCATGCTGGGCATGGTGGCAGATTGCTTAACCCTCCCATGAAGGTCATGGTGGTTGAATGTTAAGCCCTCCCATGCAAGACATAGTGGTGGATTGCTTGACCCTCCCATGACTACTGGATGGAAGCAACCGAGTGAGGTATCCTCGTGCTATCCGTTCTAAAAACAAGCCTATGTTATTATGTGATTGCTTGCTTATTGGTTGTATTTATGAAATATTTCACGTGAATGCACATTTGAATGCTTATTGGATTTGTATTTGGGACTAGGAGTCTCCTTGGATAAGAACTGGGAATAAGACTATAGGTTTGTACACAGTCATTCCCTTGTGTTATGCCACCCTTGCTTTAGATACCCGTACTTGCCCTTACTATGATGTAAACATGCTCGAAGCTGGGAGTCTCGAGCTCGGGCGTGCCTAGAGTAATAGCTTAAAAATGACAAAAGGTTGGGAGATGATCCCACCTTCAATTGGCCTTCACTTTTGCTTTGGAGCAGACAAGGATCATTGTTGAAGACTGATTGTTCTTTTATTAATTAAATCGGGCCTAGAGCTGTGCCTCATGCTTATGAAAAAGATGGATGAAATCTCATGTTTTGACAATATCAATTGCACCCAGTCTGCTTGTAATAATCTTGTGGAAGTTAGCCTTTTATGTAATGACCTGGGTATGGGCAAAGAGTTATGTTAGTTACCTGTTGAAGCCTTCCTTTAAGCGGGGATGTAACTAGCTGGTGTATACTCTGAATGTAGAGGTGTATACTCTGAATGTAGATCCTTTTTGGAAAGGATTCTTATATGTAAAGGAAACTCCTTACGCCGTATGGCTTTACTAATAAAATGACAACATGTTCATTTTCTTAAATCTTTGTTATGATCAGCTTATTGCATACACATTGTGTCTCTTCATATATTCTATTGTGAATTATCTTATTCGACTAAGCCCAACAATGTTTGGGTGGAACATAAATAGAATGACTAAAATAATAATATAGCTTAACTATATAATTTGACTATTGATGGTATTTTGGTAAAGGATATGTCTTGCGGAAGAATCTTTAATTAAAGCATTTGAGTAAGCTATATGATGTAGACCTTTCCTAGAACAAAACAAACTACTATAAAAGAGAATAATAACAGAACTGGGTTCTAAGGTTATAAAAAAAATAATGCAATGAAACCATTTAGGTTTGACTGAAGACAACCTTGCTTGGATTAATTAATGAAAGAAGAGGATTTTGAGGACTAAACCAGGATTCTGTGTTTTTACTTTTCTATTAAATTTATCAATAGGTCTCTTATCTTTGGTATAACGAAATGGGTCTAAGAGCCAATTCTAGGAATATTATCTCCTTATGAATAGACTAGTCAGCTCACAAATTTGAGTAGCTCCTTAAGAGATGTTTCTAAGTTGAGCTTACCTTGCGGTTCTTATAATCAACTAAACCAATGGGAATATTGGTTTAGTGTCAATAAATCGATTTAGGCCCCGAAGCCTTCTTGAGTTGTTTTGTTTCAATCATTTATGCAAATGTCATCCCTCTGTAGTTAGTTGAGTCTTTCTGAGGGATGCAGGGGTAGCTTTGGATGTGTTAATGGCAATAGTGCACTAACAAGCGTATTTAAACTCGTCTTAGCCTATACGCATTCGTCAAATCAATCCCTATCTTTCGCTTTGTTTTTGCCTTAGTCAAAATTCTGTCAACTGATTCTTTTATTTATTTTTGCCTTAGCCATTTATTGCTTTGACTTTTTTAGTCACCTTTTGCCTTAGCCGATTTTTCCTTTTGAAATTGGTCATATGATGCCACATGACATCATTATGGTGGTCTGGGGAGTTAGCAGGGCAATTAATCCCCTGCTGCCTCTGGGGTTTTGTGATGCCACCAATTGGCAGCATCCCGGGGACTCAGAACCTCAAGAGGCTTTCATTGGTTTGAAGGACGCAGTCTCGTAATGCCGACAGGTGGTAGCATTCCAAGGACTCAGAACCTCGGGGGCTTACGAGGCCCTGAGGAACCCCTTAATGCCTCTGAGGGCCCGGAGACTCAAGATGCTGCCAAGTGGAAGCATTCTGATACTCGAAAACCCAGAGGGCTTAGACCCTCAAACTAGGGCAAACCCCTTAATGCCTCTAGGGGCTCGAGGACCCAAGATGCTACTAGGTGGTAGCATCCCAGTACTCCAAAGCTCGGAGGACTTAGACCTTCAAACTGGGGCTAACCCCTTAATGCTTTTGGGGGCTCGGGGATGCAAGATGCTGCCAAGTGGTAGCATTCTAGTACTCAAAAGCCTAGAGATCTTGGACTTTAGAGTTAGCCCAAGGGTCCCATGAACTTGCCACATGGCACGACCATGGCCCGCAGTGAGTTTAGGCATGAAGCAGACCCGAAGGGATGACGTGGCGCCTGACTGTCCTAGCGATGGACGGAGGTTAAAATTGATGATTGACTTAACATTTTGGCACGATAACCATGGGTTTTTGGCTAGTGAATAATTCCTTAGTGTTCATGGCAGAACCGGAAGGCCCTTCATCCTCTTGTCCAATAGCACACGACGGGTAAATATTCCCCTAGTAACTATTAAGAAAAGCAAATACATATCGACACACACATATATATGTATGTTCGCATGTTTCTTGAGTGTGGTTGCATGCGAGAGGGTGGCAGTCATGTCTGTTTGAGCACGAAAAAAATGGACATGACAAGTGGTCCTTGTGAATAAGGATGGTACTATGTGGATGTGTATTGATTATAGAGTCTTGAACAAGAAGACAGTCAAAAATAGGTATCCCTTTCCCAGGATTGATGAGTTGCATGGAGTTGTGTATTTTTTCAATGATTGATTTGAAATCAGGTTATCATCAGATCTGTGTAAGGGATGAGGACGTAGAGAAAACAACTTTTAGACATCACTTTTGCCACTTTGAGTTCTTGTTCATACCCTTTGGTTTGACAAATGCCCTAGCCACTTTCCAGTCATGTATGAATCATATTTTTAGTAAGCATTTGAGAAAATTTGTTTTGGTATTTTTTTATGACATTTTGATTTACAGTAAGACTTGGGAAGACCATTTGAGGCATTTGGATACCCTGTGTATTTTGTAGTAGACTTTCTTTCCTAAGGAATCTAAGTGTGAGTTTGGGATGACTTGGCCTTTGTACCTAGGCCATGTCATTAATGCCCAGGGAGTTCAGGTGGACCAACAAAAGATCCAAGCTATTTTGGATTGGCCTCCTTATACCATATTGACACAGTTGAGAGGTTTCTTTGTCCTTTGCAATTATTACAGAAGGTTTGTCAAGGGCTTTTCATGATTGGTTGTCACTTTCGTTGATATAACAAAGAAAGGAGCTTTCAATTGGTCAAAATCAGCACAAAGATCCTTTGTATTTTGGAGCAGTACACTTTCTTTCCTAAGGAGTCTAAGTGTGAGTTTGGGATGACTCAAACTTTGTACTTAGGCCATGTCATCAATGCCCAAGGAGTTCAGGTGGACCAACAAAAGATCCAAGCCATTTTGGATTGGCCTCCTTATACCACATTGACACAGTTGAGAGGTTTCATTATCCTTTGCAATTATTACAGAAGGTTTGTCAAGGGCTTTTCATGATTGGTTGTCACTTTCGCTGATTTAACAAAGAAAGGAGCTTTCAATTGGTCAAAATCAGCACAAAGAGCTTTTGTATTTTGGAGCAATAGACTTTCTTTCCTAAGGAGTCTAAGTGTGAGTTTGGGATGACTCAAACTTTGTACTTAGGCCATTGTCATTAATGCCCAAGGAGTTCAGGTGGACCAACAAAAGATCCAAGCCATTTTGGATTGGCCTCCTTATATCACATTGACACAGTTGAGAGGTTTCTTTGTCCTTTGCAGTTATTACAGAAGGTTTGTCAAGGGCTTTTCACAATTGGTTGTCACTTTCGCTGATTTAACAAAGAAAGGAGCTTTCAATTGGTCAAAATCAGCACAAAGAACTTTTGACAAGCTCAAATAGGCAATCAATTCATGCCCTATCTTAGTGGTTCCATATTTTTCACTCCCATTTGTGTTAGTGTGATGCATCAAGAGAAGGAATTGGAGCAGTTTTGATGCCAAAAGGGCATCCCATAGTTTTTGAGAGTCGTCAACTCAGAGATACAAAAAAAGATTCAATTTATGACAGAGATTTTGGCCATAATGCATGCTTTGGCGAAATTCAAACAATACCTAGTGTGTGGCAGATTTGTGGTTAACACTGATCACAACAACTTGAAATTCGTCCTCAACCAAAGAGATCCGAATGATAGGCAACAGAAATGGGTAAGTAAACTTCAATCTTATGATTTTGATATAGAGTATATTAAGGGTAAAAGCAATATTGTGGTTGATGCTTTATCCAGAAAACCAATTATATG
This sequence comes from Torreya grandis, assembly GCA_037957365.1. Lineage (NCBI taxonomy): Eukaryota > Viridiplantae > Streptophyta > Pinopsida > Cupressales > Taxaceae > Torreya > Torreya grandis. The sequence continues at coordinate 654,265 of JARHVA010001669.1, read as the reverse complement.
CGCAATGTCTGAAATCTTTACTGATTGGAAGGTTACTATAATAGCAGAGTATACAAAGAATATCTTTACGGTTGATATCCTTGAGGCTATAATACAAGATGACAAGTACAAGGTGGTACATGATCTCATCCTTTATACGAGTAGAATTTATCGCGTCCCTAAATCAAAAATGAAGCATAAGGTCTTTAGCCCAGTACATGATACACCATTGGCTGGTCACCCAGGGTATTTCAAGACTTATAAGCAAATCAAGAAAAGCTATTTCTTGAGAGAACTCAAGGGAGAGGTCCTCCAAGACATCAGAGGGTGTATTACCTATCAGTAGAACAAATTTGAACAGGGATTTATAGCAAGTTTGTTGCAGCCTTACCAATTCCAAATCAGAAATGGGAGAGTATTTCTATGGATTTCAACACTAGTCTTCCAAAAGTTCAAGGTAAGATTTGAATTTATGTTGTAGTTGATAGACTTACTTAATATGCACTTCTTTGCTATTTCATCATTTTTCAAAGCATGATAGGTGGCTAATTTATTTTTCAGAAATGTGTTTAGGCTTCATGGGTTGCCTAAAAACATAGAATGTGATAAGGACAACAGGTTCCTTAGCCTATTTTGGTAGGAACTATTTCATTTGAAGGATCTAAGTTGACTCCCAGTACCAGTTACCACCTCCAAACAAATGGGCAAACTGAAGTTGTGAATAAATGGGTTGAGGAATATTTGATGAACTGTGGCAGGGCAGCAAACAACTTGGATCAAATGGATCTATATGGGGGAGCATTGCTACAACACCTCACATCATATACCCATTGGTATGACTCCTTTCAAGGCTTTGTATGCCTATGATGGTTTTTCTTTTATGGACTTGATCATCACAGAGTGTAGAGTGCCAGAGGCAAGATATTTGGTCACACATAATATAGAAATATTGGAGACACTCAAGGAAAACCTCCAACGTGCACAGAATCAATAGAAGTTATATGCAGATCAGCATCGTATTGAAAGAACTTTTGAGGTTGGTAACATGAATTTCTTGAGATTCCAACCCTATAGACAGTCTTCTCTCAAGAAAAGTGGAGCTGAGAAGCTCAAGCCTCACTTCTATGGCCCTTAGAGGATCAAAGGCTTTTACCAAACCCTTAAGTGCTTTAGTTAGTCCTACAAATAGAACTATAAGTCTCATTTCTGTCACATCAGGAACCATAATGGATGATCTTTGGAATTCTACAATATAGTTGTCAACAATTCCAAACTACTTGAGTTAATTCTCTAAAACAGATCTCAAGATCTTTTTTATCAAATCTCTTTGTTAATCTTTGGTTGAATTCTTCCAATGTAGAAATGGAACCATGCCCTTGGGTGACCATACCATGGTACCACCATTTATGTGCTACTCCTTCCAAGTGAAGGGTAACAAATTTGATTGCCTCTTCTTCATACATTAGATTCAATGACAAGTAGGTATCTAGGTTCTGCAACCAAGACCTAGCAGAACATTTATTAGATCCATCATATGTACAAATTGTAATCTTACCCAAACAATGTTGCATATCTTTACGGGGTTGATCTTGTTGAGTTCTCCTTCCCATCCCTATACTATTTGTCATTCTTAGATTACATAACTCTTGCAAAGTCAATGTTTGTTGTACTACAAGGCTGATTTCTTCTATCATGTCTCCTTTTTCAAATAAAGTTAAAAATAAGAAAGTTAATATTTTAAGTTGTCTAATAGACTTACTTTTTATTAAAAAAACAACAACTTAATATTACTTTATTATTATTAAAAATAGAAATAAAAGGGTGAGAAAAGGAGAAATTGAAAATAAAACAAAAGGGTAAAAGTGAAAATTAAAACCCCAATTCCAAAAGTGACAATTAAGTCTATATATTGAGAGTCCTCATTGTAAATCATTCAATTTTTATTATCAATATCTATTAATTGATTGAGCCTTCTAGTTCATCAATTTTCAGCATAAGGACGAAAACGCTTATAGTTGGAACGAATTATGAGGACGAAAACTCTCACCATTTGGATTTACGTTTGACGACGAAAACCCTCTAACCCATTGTGATGATTCCATCTATGAATCATAATTGTGCTTACATATTAGGATCAAATTCCAGTTTCAGTGTGATTAAAGCTTATTATTATTATTATTCTTTTTGTGAGGGTTTGGAGTATTTTTATCACTATTGTGCATCCTTGGGAAGCTATTGTACCTCATCTGGAACTGCCATTCATTGCTTTGGAGCCAGTTGCTTCCATACCAAACAGAAAACAGCCCTAAATTGTTGTGTTGGGGATTCATGTACAATTAGGGTTTCATGTACAACTGGGGTTATCGTATTGGTTTTATTTAACCAGTAGAATCTAATTTGTGCAAATCAAAGTGGTTGTTGTGGCCTTTAATTCCAGCTATAACCTTCAAACTTCATTCATTGCTCATTGTTGCATGTAATTATTTTACGGAGGTTTATTCAAGTAAGAGTTTTGTCTTTTGGCCTTCTGATGCAAAATAAATGTAAGGATTTTATTACAACATTCTATTATGGTTTAGATTGCTTCATTATTAGAATTTTGTACGCTTTCATCTCATTACAATAAGGGTTTCAATGAAGTTTCAATTAGGTTTTCAATATCAATATTGCATGTGAGATGTTTTAACATTTGTTTGTTATTCAGTATTGAAAAGGAATCACAAAAAACTTTAGATTGGATAAATTATCCAGAAAGGAATATTACATCTTCATATTTTGCATGATATGTTGACAAATCATTGCCTCCATGATGGGTGTTTTTTTTTCAAAAAAAATTCTCGGAAAGTCTTGGATGGGGTATTGATTGAGGCCCGCTCATTAGCTAACGAGCTTCCCTCTCCTTGATTTGCCTTATTTCGATTAACATTTTGCAAAGCTTGTACTAACTAGAAAGGAATATCACATCTTCATATTCAGCATGATATGTTGACAAATCATTCCCTGTATGATGGGTTTTTTTTTTTTTGTTGAAATTTTGCTCGGAAAGTCTTGGAAGGGGTATTAATTGAGACCCGCTCAATAGCTAACGAGCTTCCCTCTCCTTCATTTGCCTTATTTTGATTGTCATTTTGCAGGGTTTGTACCGACCCTACCATGGATTCTCTCAATGTGATTTGAATTGTTCTTTCTAAATTCCTTTGACCCCAGTTGATAGTTTCTTGCAAAGAATTCATTTTATCTGTAGGTACTCCCCTTTCTCCGTTCCCCATGACTTCTATTCCTAGCAACTGAGCCTTTCTTCTTTCTCTTTGGTAATATCTGATTTTTTTTCCACTAGTTTGCAAAAGAAATCAAAATAATTTACCATGTAGGCTGGGAAGATCAAAGCTCTGATACCACTATAATGCACCTTTTGGGGGATTTTCAGAATTCATTTTTTTATGTATTTTTCTTAAAACTAGAGCATCAATTAAATATTAAAACAACAATACTCAACAATGATATTGAAGATTAAATTTTAATTCTTATTCCAATTCCTAAATACACATATAATACTGATAAAACTATTTATTGAATAATTAAATGTATCACAACGAAACCTAATAATATTGAATCAATAATTAACAATAATAGAAAACCTTTATAGACGTATTACAATAGCAGAATTGTTTTACAGCAGCAAAGGAGTGCAACAAGGCACGTAGATGAATGGTGTCCAACAAGGTAGGGCATCACTCTCTCAGGTTGGCGATTTACCTAAAACCGCTTGAAACCCTCATAAATCCTTGCGTAGCTGTCCTAAGGACAGCGATTTGTCCCTCAATTGTACGACAACCTCTCTAAGGTACGGCAGCCCCTGAACAACAAATAAACCCTTATATGTCTCTGATAATCCCTCAAAATTCCGTAAACTGATTACAACCCAAAGCCAACTGAAAGCTGAAATTAAACTAGATCTATTAGCACAATTATAATCCCTTGATGGAATCACCACAATGGATAAGAGGATTTTCGTCCTCTGAACTTGTACACCGGAGAGTTTTCGTCCTTAGATGTAAAATTTAAACATAGAAACTCCAACTTAGAATAGGGTTTTGATTTCAAAGATGAATAATGAATAATGAATCCTTTTGAGCCTGGCTCTTCTTTTATAATTTCCCTTTTTCCAATTGCCCTAACCCTAAAATCATTTAAAACATTTTAGCTAAATATTAATTTTTATCTCACTTAATAATTATTACTCTTTGGTCATCTTTATAATAATACATAAGTGTCCTTTTTTCATGTTATAAAATAAACTTTAGGACGACTTAAAAATATTATTAAATTATTTCACTACTTAATCCCTTAGCCCATGGGAAATAATTAATAGGCTACGGGTCTTCTGATTGGTTTAATTTTGGAAAGGAAACATTACACACAACAAATGGATATTTAGGTCTTATTCTTTCTATATTGAACTTAACCAAAAACCTCTCTCTTAAAGTGTCACTTGAGTTAGGGAGAAATTAATGTGCCAACAAGTCAACTCAAGGTAAGGGTCCTAACCCTAGACTCTTTCTTTATTGTCTTCCATGCTTAGATTGGCTTGTCCCTGTTAATGTATTGTTATTTTTGCATGCTTTATCGTTTATTTGCAAGACATGGTTATTGTTTAATAATACTTTTATAAACCTTTGATTACACACCTCATGGTTACAGCATAATGGAGTTGTCTTTCATTTTATTACTTTAGTCTACACTTTTACACCTCTTGGTTACTTTCTAATGACACCTTCGATCTAGTTGGGCCTATGCATGTCCCCTATATGTGTAGATTCCCTTGTTATATCCCTTACAACCCTCCACACACTGCCATTGTATGTTTTTTCCTATATTAGAGGGTCTTTATATTGTTGACCATTTGATCCTACATACATTCTAGTGAACTCGAGGTGAATCTTAGCCCATTGTCATGTTAGGTCATTTGCACGCTTTTTTTCCCTACCTTCTTAGCCTTATTGATTTGTCAAGAACCCTTGCTTTCCAATTTCTCTATCCCCTTTTAGATACTAAACTCAATTTCAACCATCAATTATATGCAATTTTTCTAACTCCTTAGCTTTCCAAATCACTCCTCCTAACCATGGCAAACCTTAGGGTTCCAATCAATAAAGAAAATGACTAATGATCTCGATGGGAGTTGTATAATCAAAGATCTAGATAATAACATCAGTTACATCTTTATTATAGACATAAATCTCTAAAGGATTACCAAATTTACCATGGCCAAAGATCCCCTATACCTAATTCCTCTTCTTCTTACAAAGGGTAGATTTGCTTGTGCAAGTAGAACAGATGATGTGTTTTTTATCAAAAAAGGGAAATTTAGGAACCCTATAAAATCGATCAAATTCCTATAAGTCACCTATCTCAAAATTCAATGGATTGGCCCTGTCAATACAATAGAAATGAAAAATCTGGTATAAATATTATTGTATTGCCCTAGCCTATACAATAGAAAAGATCTCAACATAACTAAAACTATAGCAGCCCAACCAATACAGTATGGAAAAGTAACAATAGAGACAAGACTATATTGGTCCGACAGATACAATAGGAATTGTTGGCCATTTTTTGGCCCACATATCAAAGTTTACCTAAGTATGGAAAAGGGAGCTTTCAGGCAAGAAAATGGTAGGTCTTTGGGAGGACTTCGTATTTTCCAGCAGTGACAACTTCGGGTTTTCTTGAAAGCACAGTGCAAATCGGGTTTCCAGCAGTGCTTAGCTTCTAAATGTTTCATAAGTAGAAGTAATTCGGGTTTACAAACCCAAATTACTCATAAACAGTGTATTTTGGATTCTCCAAGGGCCACTACTTGGTTACTTCATAAGTTGTGAGCAGTCAGAAACCTGAAATAAGTAAAGGGGCTTGACAAACCCGATTTGATCGTGAAAAATGGTGCTTCTCGGGTTCTTCAAGCGACGAGTCTTTTTCAAAAAATCCAAAGGGGCTTTTAGGGCAGAAGGGACCAGTCAACTTTTCCAAAGGTACACTTCAGTTTTTCTGAAAAGTTTTTCTTCTCCAAGTGGACAACTACAATTTTTCCGAAGGGTATGTTACCCTTCAGAGGGACCATTTCAAAATTCCCGAAGGGTATCTTTCCCTTTGGGAGGATCATTCACGAGTTCTCGAAGGTACACTTTAGTTTTTCTGAAGGGTCTATTACCCTTCGGGAAAGTCCATTATGAAAAGCCCGAAGGGTAATTTCAAAGACAAATGCAGACAAAAAGTACAAAGGAATTCCTTTGAGAGATTTGCCTGAAAGAAATAAGCTGAAAGAGAAACCCGAGACGAAGTGTTTAAAGGAAATGACGAGCCAATGGACGTCAAAATCAGGGTAAGCGACTAGTTGTTAGAAGTAATCAGGTTTGAAACGCCCGAAGTCTTAAGGCTTGAGAAACAGCTAAGTGAGAAGACTTTAGGATGGACAAGCCTGAAGTTGGAGAGGCCGAAAAACCCGAATTACTCGCAATAGAGCAAATTAGGTTTCTCCAAGTACTCTACTTAAAAGGCTTTATAAGCGAAAGATCTGGGAAAGTCTGAAGTTGGAGAGGCCAAAGAACCCGAATTACTCTGCACAGAGTAAATCGGGATTCTCCAAGGGCTTGACTTAAGCTTTGTCTGGCAACGCTAGAATCATGATGCAATGAATGGAACGCTGCCACGTGGTGTAACTGGAGCAGAAAGGGCCAATCAATAAAGGACAAGTGGCACAAGGATGTTCAATAAACATGGGAGAGTCCAAGCGGCTGGTAGCTGGAAGTTATGAAGGATCTCATCCGCCATGGTTCATTGCCCGCAATCACCATTCGATGCTTAAATGTGTCACGCCAAGAAGAAACATTCCAACTGCTCACAGCATGACTTTTCAGACGCGCCAAAGAAAGTCTTAAAGACGGGAGGGGCTCGAAAGTATTGGGCGGCGATCTAGAACGGCGCAATTATGAACATCAAGGAAGGACAATAGGAGATTCCAGCGATCTGCAACTTCTTCCTTCCTCCCTTTCTCTCTTTCCCCTTTTCTTTATAAATAGAGGCCTGGGAGCCTAGATATGTATCCCCGGACTGGTGATAAAATCACTCTGCAGAAATTGCTTTGTAAAAGACTCTTTTGAAGTAATATAAAAAGAAAATTCTATTTATGGTCAAAGAGAAGTGTGCATTTTTTTTTATTTTCAGAATGTATGATTGTTGTTCATCACTTGCGTTTTTTGTAAGCACCTTGCTTTTGACTCTTTTGGTTTTATACAGGATTGCGTGAAGTGTCTGTGTGTCTAGTTCCCTTTGAAGTTTACTAACTCAATGTTTCCCGTAGACCTATTTCGTTATTCTTCAAAGCATAAAGCTCTCCTTCGACCTCCACGCAAAAGCTCCCTATCTACGGCCCTGAGATAGAACCAGAATAAGCCTACATCCTGTTTAGCTTCATTAGTAGTTTGCTCTTTTTCAGACCAAGTGGATCGCTCTCTTTTGGTACATCACCTCCCATTAGCTTAGGTTCCTTTTCAAGTAATCCTCCTACCCCTTTTCCTTGGCCATTAGTATAGTTTAGTGTAGAAATCAAGGAGTTGAAGTGAAAATCCTGAGGAACTAGCCTCATAAAAAGTCTAAAGGTTCAACCTCACCATAGGACACCCACATCCTAAGGTTGTTCCCATGCTTATAGCTAGAAGTGAGAGAGCCTGAAGAACTCTCTCACAAGGGTGCAAATCCGGTCTATAACAATTCTGGCATGCCCGATGGGGCAACTACCATTTCACTTCCATTTTTATGGAAGATTGATCAAATTTGATGTTGTTTTGATCAGTTTGCAATAGTGGTAGCTTTCATCCTTCAGCATCTGGCGACTCCAAAGAACACCTAGCTATCTGGTGGCAGAGCAGTAACTGTCGTTCATGCCAAAGGTGACTACAAGATCGACTTCCGCAAGTATATCTTTTGAATTTGTTGAATTACCTTTAAACTCAGCAAGAAGGTTAAGGTTTGCCCATACTCACCCTTACATAAGAAGCTATCCTCCTAAAACAGTCATAAAGTATACCTATGCAAGATCTTTATCAGCCCCTCTTGCTGTCATGATTCCCCAAAGAGCTTTTGTGGGTATCAGCAGCCAAAGCCCTTTGAACTTACCACAGTATGATCCTATGCCAGTAGCATCCCTCAAAAGTGTCCCTTATTACACAGGAGACCAAGCTGTAACTCCTACTGAGCACATAACAGACATAGCTAACTTCTGCAACATTCACAATATCACAGTGGAGAATGTGGTTGTTAAGATATTGGTTGTATCCTTCAAAGGAAAGGCATTGGACTGGTATAGGGGCCTAGCTCCTAATTCTATCCGTTCATGGGACGAGTTGGGAACAACCTTGTGTAAAAGGTTTGCAGATAAGAGTGATCATCTATCACTTGTAGAGCAGCTGACCACAATCAAGAGAGCTCCTCATGAAGTCATGCAAGACGTCAATACAAGATTTCAAAAGGCATGGGATAGAATCCTAGCAGCTGTTAGACCATCTCCAAACTTTGCTTTCTTGTATTACTTGAAGGCTCTCAACAGTGACATAGTTGTAATGATCCAGTCTATGGGAGGAGACATACTATTGGATGCATACAAGGTGGCCATCAAGGCGGAGAATTGCCTGGTTCAGGCTGGTAAGCTTACTCCCAGACCTCCAATGCCTCTTTTTCCAGAGATCAGACCACCTCCTGTAGTCATTCCTCCACTCGATGTTATACTTCCAACGCCAACAATTGTTGTTGTACCTTCACCTAAACAAGAGAAGGCCTCTACTAGTGGATCCAATGACTCCCAAGAGCAGAAGAATTACTCGGAGTTGAAGAGCATGTTCCAATCATTGGGAAATGATGTGGTCAATGTTAAGAGGCAAGCTTACAACAAGCCTTATCAAGCTCCATATCAGCCTCAGCAGCAACCTTATCAAGTAAATAGGCCACCCTACAAAGGAGGTTTCCAAGGACAGGGACAACCTAACTATGTTAGACAGCATAATTACAATTCGAATGTTGCAGGCCCTTCCAACTCCTTGGTCCCAGTTCATAATAATGTGGCTCAGGAAGCTGAGGGGACAATGCCATGGAATCATTATTTTGGACAATCCATTGTCTTAACTAATAGCTCCAATTAGGTGTTTAATGATCAATGGCAGCAGGTTGTTGCTTATTGATACAACCAGGGTTTTATGGCCCAAAACACAGAGGTACCCACAATGACGAGATAAGAGCAACCTCCATAAGAACAAGGCTTGGATCAAGGATTAAATGCACTAGAGGCCTCAATGGTCATTAGTGAGCAAGAGGAGTGCTATGCATTCAATCAGTAGGCCACTCCCAGTCTAGCTCACATCCCTGTCTCAGCAAATACAAGGTTCAAGAGAAGGAATATGGGTGACAATCAAGAAGCTTTAAGAGAACCAATTGTCACCGCTCTTTCATTGACAAGCCAACAGCAGTAGCTCCCAAAATTCAAGTAAAAGTTGGTGGTACACCAATCAATATTGTCGAGCAAATGAAGAAATCCAATGTGAGTGTGCCGATGTGGGACATGCTTTCCCTACCTGGCCAAGTAGACATTCTGCAAGAAGGATTGTCCAAGATGGGTGTTACTCCAGCTACAAGTAAGCAGCCAAGCAAGGCAACTGAAGTCCTCACTAATGCAGTCAAGAGTCATGCGGGAGAAGGGTCAAGTAATGTGACCAAGCCCCCCTTTCTACGTCTCTTTGATCATTGGCGATTCCTTGGTGCACAACTGCTTGGTGGATAGTGGGGCTAGCACCTCAGTCATGCCAAAGTCTATTGTTGACCAGCTCAAACTCAAGTATGAGCCTCACACTAAAGGAGTCCTGCAACTTGATGGTCCTACGAAGCCATCAGACATCATCAGGAATTTGAGCCTAACCTTGCATGCTTGCCTTAGCGTGTCCGTGGTGCAAGACGTATTAATTCTGGATATCACTCCTCGCTTTGCCTTGTGTCTTTCCAAAGAGTTCACAGCCAAGATTGGGGGCTACCTTGCAGCAAATTGGTCTTACATGGCATTCATAACAAGGTATGGGACTAAGGTCTCAATCAAGGCTGAACCCATGGCACAATTTCATATTGAACCCCATCAACCAGATAATATAAGCCTCAATTGTACAATCCTTGATGAGGATGAGTTTACAATTGACCAAGAGCTGAACACTCATCCTGAAAAAGTTCCAAACTTGTTCTTGGATGAGTTATGGGGAGATAACCAATTTTTCAACCCTTTGGAAGGGGTTGAGGAAAAAGACATGGGTGTCTACCTGCTGCGTGAAGAGAATCAACCCATGCCGTCACTCATTAGACCTAAAGAAGACCCCAATGGTTTATGGAAGTTGTTCTTTGATGGCTCAAGGAGCAAGAATGGCATAGGTGCTGGGGCAATGTTGGTTTCACCCTCAAGTAACAAGCTTTTCTCTTCTTACAGGTTTCATTTCAACTGCTCTTCAAATGCAACAAAATATGAAGGTTTGATCCATGGCCTTCAATGGGCCATCAAGAGAGGAATCAAACTGCTGCAAGCTTATGGAGATAGCGAGCTAATAGTTAACCAAGTCAAAGGCTTGAACGTCACAAAGAATGCTTTGATGAGGTCCTACAAAAATAAAGTGTGGGACCTGATTGAAGATTTTGAAGCCTTTAACATTCAAGTTGTCCCAAGGGATCAAAACCAACATGCTGACAGGTTGGCAGCCGTAGGAGCTCAATTTGACATTCCAAGTGAGCTGAAAGAAACCAAGGTTCAATCACATGTCAAGGTGCTAGTGAGACCGTCAATGTCAGATAATTGAGCCCATTGGCAAGTTTTTGAGAGTGACAAGCAAATTGTTTGTTTCTTGCAGTAGGAAGCCGAATTCTCCTCCTCCAACCAAGCTAAATTGCAGCATCAATATGAGGATCAGATTGTTCAGTTGAAGTCGAACAAACTTTCTAAGGAGTTGGTTACACTTGAGGGCCTTTTTCATGAAGGAGACCATATGAAGAAAGATAAGGTAGTAATGTCTACTAATGAGGAAAACTATGAGAGAGTCCTCATCTTCAAGGACAAACTTCTCAAGCTGGGAAGGTAAGCAGCAAGGATGAGAGGCATGCTTTCATAGCACTTTGCCAAGAGTATGCAGATATTTTTGCTTGGGAGTACAGTGACCTAAAAGGTTTTGATCCTGAACTAGCCTAGCACACCATAGAGTTGGAAGCCAATGCCAAGCATGTAAGGCAAAAGCAAAGGCCGATTAACCCCAAGATTGAGGAGTTGATGAGGAAGGAACTAACCAAGTTGATCGAGTCCAAGATCATCTTTCCCATCAAACACTCATCATGGGTAGCCAACTTGGTGCCTGTAAGAAAAAAGAGTGGGGAGATTAGGCTTTGCGTGGATTTTAGAGATTTGAACAAAGTCTCCTTGAAAGATCACTATCCCCTGCCATCCATGGAGCAGCTCTTTCAAGTAGTTGACGGTTCAGAACGCTTTTCCTTGTTGGATGGTTTTTATGGCGATAACCAAGTCTGGGTGAAGGATGAGGATCAGTACAAGACTGCCTTCACCACCAAATGGGACACGTATGCATACCAAAAGATGCCTTTTGGTCTGTCAAATGCTGGCGCTACCTTCCAAAGAGCCATGGACATGGCTTTCCAGGGGTTGTTGAACCAAATGGTGCTGGTATACTTGGATGACATCACAGTTTTCTCCAAGAATGCCAGCGAACACATGGACCAACTAAGGCTGATTTTCAAAAGGTGCAAAGTATGGGATTTCATTGAATCCCAAGAAGTGTGTGTTTGTCATGCATGAAGGCAAGCTGCTAGGCCACATCGTCTCAAAGGAAGGGTTGTCCATTGATCCTGAGACAATAAGTGTGATCTTGGCATTATCCTTGCCCAAGCATAAGAAGGGACTCTAGAGTTTCCTTGGAATGATAAACTTCGTGAGAAGATTTATCCCTAGTTTTGCAAGTTTAGTCAATCACATCACTGCTATGCTGAAGAACCAAGTGTTCACTTGGTCAAGTGAAGGAAAGTCAGCATTCGAAGCTATCAAGCAAGCTATTGCTCAAGCACCCACACTTATGAATCCTGATTTCTCAAGGGATTTCATTTTGTATGCTTTTGCCAATATTGATAATATATCAGCGATGTTGATGCAAATAAACGGTGAAGGACTCGAGCAGCGATTAGCTTTTTTCAGCCAAGGGCTTGAAGGGTATGAGGTGAGATACACTTTTGTAGAAAAACAAGTCCTTGCTGCAATAAGGAGCCTCAAGAAATTCGGGTCAATGCTATCCAACAGCAGAATCCACCTTATGGTGTCTCATCCTGGAGTAAGAGACTTCATTCTTAACAAGGATTCAAGCAAAAAAAGAGCTGGTTGGATTACTAAAGTCATGAAGTATGACGTGGAAATCAAGGTCACTAGGTTAGTAAGAGGTAAAGGCTTATGTGAGCATATGGCTTAGGATCTTCATGAAGACAAAGAGGTTATCTTGGTGACACAAGATAACCTACAAGTAGATGCACCTCCACCTCACACTAGCTAGGTCCATGATATGACTCACTTTCTACTAATAGGTGAGTGCCCTCAAGGTATGGACAAAGCAAAAAGAAGGTAATTCACACTTCAGTCCATACCTTATGTTTTAGTTGACGGGGTTTTGTTTAAAAGAGACCTCAATGGAGTGCTCTTGAGGTGCGTAGATGATGATCAAGTTGCCAAGCTTTTGGAGCATTTCCATGATGGGCCTACAAGAAGTCATTTTGCTGCAAAGACTACTGCAGCAAAGATCATGAGGGCTGGTTACTACTGGCCCAGCCTCTTCAAGGACGCGTACGGGTGAGGAAGTGTCAGGAATGTGCTCTCTTCACAGGGAAGCAAAGGTTAGCAGCTCTTCCTCTCAACCCAATTCAAGTGGAGCAACCATTCATGCAGTTGAGTTTGGACTTCATTGGAGTAATTAACCCTCCATCAAGTGCAGGTCATAAGTGGGTGCTTACTGCAACTGATTACTTCACTAGGTGGGTGGAAGCCATTACATTGAAGGAAGACAATGAAAGTGCAGTTTTAGATTTTTACGACAGCATTGTGATCAGGGTTGGTGTTCCAACCACTATCATATCTGATAATGTTTTGGCTTTCCTTGGTTTGAAAACAAGTGAATGTGCTCTCAAGATGGGCATCTACCTCAACACTTCCTCAAACTATTATCCTCAAGGCAACGGATTGGCTGAGTCCACAAATAAGAATTTGTTGAGGATCATCAGGTGGACTATGGAGGAGAACCAGAGGACGTGGCACACCAAGTTAAAGACAACCTTGTGGGCTGACCAGGTAACTCCTAAAGCTATTTTTGGCAATTCTCCATATGTTCTAGTATATGGAAGGGAGGCCAAGCTACCCATTTCCTTTGAGTTGCCTGCATTAGAGCTAGCCCATTAGCTAGAGCTGCTGGAAGATGAACCTATGAATGTGAGATTGGCAGAACTCACAGAGCTTGAGGAGACAAGGGACCTTGCAATGAAAGCATTGGAGGCACATCAAGCTCAGGTCAAGAAGGCTTTTGACAAGAGAGCTACAATAAGTACTTTCAAGGAAGGAGACCTAGTTCGCAAATGGGACTCAAACAAGGCCAAACCAGGCAACCATACCAAGTTTGACAGCTTGTGGAGTGGTCCTTACTTGATCCACGGACACAAACAGCATAATGCCTTCCAGCTTGCTCAATTAGACGAAGAGGTATTACCAATCCCAGTCAATGGGATTCATCTGAAGCCTTGTTATTGAGAGTTTGCAGCCGTTGTATATATTTATGTATGCTTCTTTTAGTTTTCTTTTGTGTTTTCCTCTAAGTGCATAGTACACATCCATTTCAGTTGTGTGTTTTCCTTTCCCTAAGAGCCATCCGCACAGTTTGTTTCGTTTCGGTTGTCCTTTTGTGTTTTCTTGAAAGAGCCAACTTTGTGCAAAAGCAGTGACTCCACGCCCAATGGATCGAACAAAGCAAATGAGCTGGTTTCTCAAGCATAGCAGGCATGCTTCCATGCGAATCGCCAAAAATGTTGGCCATTTTTTGGCCCACATATCAAAGTTTACCTAAGTATGAAAAATGGAGCTTTCATGCAAGAAAATGGTAGGTCTTTGGGAGGACTTTGGGTTTTCCAGCAATGACAACTTCGGGTTTTTTTGAAGGCACAGTGCAAATCGGGTTTCCAGCAGTGCTTAGCTTCTAAATGTTTCATAAGTAGAAGCAATTTAGGTTTACAAACCCGAATTACTCATAAACAGTGTATTTCGGGTTCTCCAAGGGCCACTGCTTGGTTACTTCATAAGTTGTGAGCAGACAGAAACCCGAAATAAGTAAAGGGGCTTGACAAACCCGATTTGGTCTTGAAAAATGATGCTTCTCGGGCTCTTCAAAAGAGGAGTCTTTTTCAAAAAATCCAAAGGGGCTTTTAGGGCAGAAGGAACTAGTCAACTTTTCCATAGGTACACTTCAATTTTTTCAAAGGGCTTTTTCTTCTCCAAGGGGACAGTTGCAATTTTCCCGAAAGGTATGTTACCCTTCGAAGGGACCATTTCAAAATTCCCGAAGGGTATCTTTCCCTTGGGGAGGATCATTCACGGGTTTTCGAAGGTACACTTCAATTTTTTCGAAGGGTCTCTTACCCTTTGGGAAAGTCCAATGTGAAAAGCCCGAAGGGTAATTTCAAAGACAAACGCAGACAAAAAGTCCAAAGGAATTCCTTCAGACAAATTGTCCGAAGAAATTCCTTTGGGAGATTTGCCCGAAAGAAATAAGCTGAAAGAGAAACTCGAGACCAGGTGTTTAAAGGAAATGATGGGCCAATGGACATCAAAATCAAGGTAAGCGACTAGCCGTTAGAAGTAATTGGGTTTGAAATGCCCGAAGTCTTAAGGCTTGAGAAACAACAAAGTGAGAAGACTTCAGGATGGACAAGCCCAAAGTTGGAGAGGTCGAAGAACTCAAATTACTCGCCATAGAGTAAATCGGGTTTCTCCAAGTACTCTACTTAAAAGGCTTTATAAGCGGAGGATCTAGGAAAGTCCGAAGTTGGAGAGGCCAAAGAACCCGAATTACTCTGCATAGAGTAAATCGGGATTCTCCAAGGGCTCAACTTAAGCTTGGTTCGACAACGCTAGAATCATGATGCAACAAATGGAAGGTTGTCACGTGGCATAACTAAAGCAAAAAACGCCAATTAGTAAAGGACAAGTGGCACAAGGATGTTCAATAAACACGAGAGAGTCCGAGTGGCTGGTAGCTGGAAGTTATGAAGGATCTCATCCGCCATGGTTCATTGCCCGCAATCGTCGTTCGACGCTTAAATGCGTCATGCCAAGAAGAAACATTCCACCTGCTCACAGCATGACTTTTCAGACGCACCAAAGAAAATCTTAAAGACAGGAGGGGCTCGAGAGTATTGGACGGCGATCTGGAACGGCGCATTTATGAACATCAAGGAAGGACAACAGGAGGTTCCAGCCATTTGCGACTTCTTCTTTCCTCCCTTTCTCTCTTCCCCCTTTTCTTTATAAATAGAGCCCTGGGGGCCTAGAAATGTATCCCCGGACTAGTGATAAAATCATTCTGCAGAAATTGCTTTGTAAAAGACTCTTTTGAAGCAATATAAGGAAAACTTTTCTGTTTCTGGTCAAAGAGAAGTGTGCATTTTTGGTTTTATTTGCAGAATGTATGATTGTTGTACATCACCTGCGTTTTCTCTAAGCAACTTGCTTTTGACTCTTTCGGTTTTATACAGGATTGTGTGAAGTGTCTATGTGTCTAGTTCCCTTTGAAGTTTACTAACTCAGTGTTTCTCTTAGACCTATTTCGTTATTCTTCATAGCGTAAAGCTCTCCTTCGACCTCCACGCAAAACCTCCCTGCCTACGGCCCTAAGATAGAACCAGAATAAGCCTGCGTCCTGTTTAGCTTCATCAATAGTTTGCTATTTTCTAGACCAAGTGGATCACTTTCTTTTGGTGCATCACCTCCCATTAGCTTAGGTTTATTTTCATGTAATCTTCCTACCCCTTTTCCTTGGCCATTGGTATAGTTTAGTGTAGAAATCAAGGAGTTGAAGTGAAGCATCTGAGGAACTAGCCTCATAAAAAGTATAGAGGTTCAACCTCACCATAGGACACCCACATTCTGAGGTTGTTCCCACGCTTATAGCCGGAAGTGAGAGAGTCTGAAGAACTCTCTCACAAGGGTGCAAATCCTGTCTATAACAGGAACATACAAGGAACATTGTAGAATTAGCTCGACATGGACAATACAGTAGGAAAAAGGCATGCAGGCATGAAGAAAAGGAGGCAGATGACATTCTATCATCTTCAAAACAATCTAACGCCACCGGCGTAGCCAATGACATTCTACCATCTTTTGATGCCCATTCTTCTATTAGTTCAATCTTTAAAGACAAATACTCCATCTTTTAAAACATACCACACTAGAGGTACGTTCTTGTTATTGAACTTACATAGATATTTAATTCATATTTTATGTTAGCATTGTTTGCATGTTCCTCTCAACACTCTTGTGTTGTAGTTGGCTTACTTTGCACATCACTTGCTTATGCCTTTGAGCTCTCTCTCACATTTTACACCTTTGGGCTCCTACCTGTGGACTCCCTCTTTCCCTATCTTCCTCTCATCTTATCTTTACACCTCATGGCTTGTGGTGTGTGAATTGCATTGTAGGACTTTGGGGGCTACAACCAGGCCTTCTTCAGAAACGCCCACCCCCATGATTACGCCTCGAGGTCCTTCTCATAGTCTTATGCCTCGTGGCTCTTTCCTTACCTTTATTTATGCCTTTGGCCTCCTTTTTCATTTTATTATATGCCTCATATTTTTTACCGTACTTTATTTACGCCTCCACACTCCCTCTTATTTGCACGCTTCATGACTTTACCTTACATATTTTACGCTTCTTGGCTTTCAATTTGTGAGTTGCATTGTAAAACATTGGGGAGTACAACTAGGCCTTCCTCACAAGTGCCCACCTCCTTTACTGCATATCCTTTGTTTTGCTTTCACTCCCAACCATAGTAAGTATTTTCTTAGAAAGATAAGGCAATGGGCGAAAGTGGTGATATGTCTTACAAAGTCAGTTATATTCTTTGGTGGCACAACTATTGTTGTCTATCTACATGTCTCTCATCCATATTTCACCTTTCTGATGATAAAGTTTCAAATTTGTCCATCGTTGAATTGCCTCCCTAATACATTCTTTGCAATTGGAGCAATGCAATCATTCTCGTGTTCATCTCTTTTTTCCCTTATTTTCATCTTCTTAATGGGCACACCAAGGTTAGTTTCAAGATTGAACTCTTTTTTAAAGTGCAAGTCTAGAAGTATCTAAACGTCATGGTTTCTAGATTCCCTTCTTTGGCAACTAGGTGTAAGCTCTCTTTTGTTAGACATCTTAAAAACCCACAAATTGTCTTTTGAATCCATATGGAGGAAAATAGAAAAAACTAAAAAATTCAAAATCCAAAATATCATAGCAAAATAATCAAAAGGCAAAAGAAAATATCAAAACTCAAATCACACCAAAAGACATGATCCAATCACTAGCCCACCTCCTATCTGCGTTGAAGTTCAAACTCCACAATTGGCCTCACAATAGAGTCCGACGTCCATTGGAGTGTGCTAGGTTTGAAGAATGGGATAGAAGGCCTTATATACATCATTAGGGTCACCTGCCTTTTCATGCAAGTACCCAATTCTCACAGTTGATTGATGGCTCCATCAAGGTCTTGATGAATAGAGAACATGTTGTGTGAAGGTACACCTCTTTACATTTCTCTGCATAGCCTTCATGGGATGATCTATATACTTCACTAGTTATTAGCCCAAGATCTATGCTTTTTGGGTCAGATTTTTAGGCCATTGATGTTGAACACATAGTTCACATACTCAGACTCGACAACCCAAAAAAGAAATGACTTGTCAAATAATCTTCAACTTAAAAAACACTTAAATTTCTTAAAAACCATAAATTTTATACAAATTGTAGTTATAAAATGTATCAAATAAGTCTATAAAATGTTGGGGAAGTGTTTTCTATTAGATTTGAATACAAATACAGTATGAAATCGCATCATCATTTATTTCAACATTTCCTTTATGCTTTTGTGTTGATATGTATATTTCCCAAAGCACTATCTCGCGTTACACTATTGTGGCACGTGATGAGCTTTGGGTGGGGCATATGTATACACTGATATTTTCCATCTTTATCATTTATGAATGCTCTCTCTTGCAGGGGCTCACCGACACATCAAATCTCCTTGAGTGCATGCCTTAAAGGGTTCACCAAGAATGGATGGATCAGTTCATAGCATTTTGCGAGAGATGTTCTCATACTATTCTATCATACCTACATACCTTCATCCAGCCTTCATACCTCCTACGATGTCTCCCTAAAATATTGCAAGACCGAAATATGGCTAAGTCTGAAATCTTGAAACCCAAAACTAAGTTTAAAATATGTGAGGATCCTCCAAAACCTAGAATTTGCAATATAGCTCCTAGAGGTCTAAACCATTCTCAAACATCTTGAAAAAAAAAATATATATATATATATATATAGATTGAAATGTAAATTAACACCTAAACATTTATTTTATAGATATACCATCTGGTTCAACGTTTTTTCCATGTTTGGAGTCCTCAATCTAAGACTCACGAGTATAAATGAAAAATACTCACAAGCGAAAAAGATGGCGAGTACTTGTATACTCACCTAGTATGTAAACTACGGAAAAAAAACTCTTGGTCTTGCCAGACTGATTAGAGTGTCTTGTTTCCGTCAAAGATCATGTTTTTGCCTTGGTGGCACACTCTTTTCCCTCCCTCCATTATTTCTCACGGACAAATAGAATTGTTTCCAAGTCTTTCCAATTTTATGTTTTTTCTACTTTTCATCTCTATTAGACACGATAGCATCGTGATGCCATTACCCTTCAAAG
Organism: Torreya grandis; assembly: GCA_037957365.1. Taxonomy (NCBI): domain Eukaryota; kingdom Viridiplantae; phylum Streptophyta; class Pinopsida; order Cupressales; family Taxaceae; genus Torreya; species Torreya grandis. The sequence continues at coordinate 635,204 of JARHVA010001669.1, read as the reverse complement.
GTTCCCCTTTAAACATTCAATTATTGAATAGAAGATGCATCTTTGAGTTGTTTCTAGCTACTCTCCCAGTCATTGCCTTATTTTTCTCAGATTCCTCTTAGTTATATTTTAGATACTTTGTTTCCTTCATTTTATCCTTGGGTCATCCAAAGCTAATCTAGGCTTTAACACATGGTTGTGCAGCCCCTTCCATCTCTCTTGTTTCACTTTATCTTTCCTTGGGTCATCTGGATATCATTTATGCATTACCTCATGGCTACTCAGCCCCTTTTTATCACTTTAACTTCCCTTGGGTCATCCAAACCTAATCTAGCCTTTACCATTGTGACTATCTGGATCCCCTTTTCCTACCTTCCTTGAGAGTTTCATATACTTCCATTTTTAAACTTATTTGCGATGACCACATTGCTTTTTTCCATTTAGTATTGTGTCATTAGGGTTACCATAAACATCTTTTGTACTTACCACAATCAAGACTAAGTTATTTGAATGCATCTATTTCAAAGGAAAGGTTAGTCGAGGTATTTATATGTTAATATTAGTTCTTTAGTTTGCTTATCATCATTTGTTTATAGCTAATGCTTTTATTTGGTGTTGCTATGTCATTTTCCCAAAGCACCATGCCGCATTACACTCTTGTGACCTATGATGAGCTTTGGCTCGAACATTTTTATAGATCTTATTTTCCACTTGCCAAGGATTTCACTTGCAGGATTTGTCAGCACATCAATCTCCACCCAAGTGTATGTCGTAAAAAGTACATCGAGATCAAGGTTGGCTAATCCGTGGTGCTTCGCAAGAGATTCTCGATGATCATCTACTACATTTACCTCATTCATTCATTCATGCCTTGTCATTTGCTTATTTATCCTCTAATAGTTCCCATTTCTAATTTCTTCTATTCTTCCTATATATGTGTTTCTCCCTAACATCATGGGCTTGGCCAATGACATTCTATAGTTCGCCCTCGAGGCCGATGAAATACAATGTCTACTCACATTTTTTACGTCATTTGTCAAACTGATGAAGTTGGGTAAGTTTCAGTTATGGCTTTTTGGGGTTTGAGTTGTATTTATATGGTTCCCATTTGTCATTCATCATAAGCAAGGCATCTAGTCCACTCAACTCATGCACACAAATCACCTTAGTATGATGAAGAGGAATTAGGGCTAAGAAGCCTACACTTGAGGAAGATTTCTTTGCAAAAGGTCTTTGAAGATATCAAGAAGAGAAGTTGAACCAGCAAAGTACGTCTATTATTTGGAGTCCCCAAGTAAGGATGCTTAGGTCTTCTTCTTTCCATCTCGAGCTTTACCTACAAAACCTCTCACAAAATGCCACTTGAGGAAGGGGGAGATTGACGCACCGACAAGTCAACCCAAGGTAAGTGACCTAACCCTATACTATTTCTTTATTTACTTTGATGGATATATTATATTGGTATAATATTGTATTTCATGTTTAGATTAGCTTATGCTTGGCAGTGCAATGTTATCATTTCATGCTTTGCTCATTTATTTACACCTCATACTTAGCGCTTAATGATACCCTTACAACCATAGTAGAAAAACTCGGGAATTGCGGCTACTCAGCAACCAAATATTGTGACTTGTACTCGGGACTCAACAATTACTCGGCACTTTTATTGTTGCTTTAAAAATATATATAAATTCATAAAATAGATTGAAATACATAAGAAAATGAAAGCAATGTAGAGAAGTGATTGTAGAGATTCAGAGAACGCATAACTCAGAGTCATAAACATGTTTTATATTAGTTTTTAAGCAAATAAGAGCATAATGTGAATATCGAATGCTCTATTTTAAACAAAAAGAAGACTAAAATGGCTCATGAAAATCCTCCTCTCCAACTCCTTTCTTGCCCCCTAGAAGTGGAAGGTAAAGACTGCTCCATTGGAACCTCATCCACAAACATATCATCCAACTCCAAATCCTCGCCAACCCCTCCCAATGCTTCTACTTCCCTTGTTGCTATAGATTTTTATGCTTCTCTCTCTAAATTACAAACCTCCTCGGTAAACATGGGCTCCTGGGGCACATCATCAAACTCAATGATCCAATCTGAGTATGGATCAATATCATCCAAGTCAACTGCCTCCTGACTGTCTGTCCCTTCTACTTGTTTCACACGGTGGCAAAGATTGTACCACACAAACACAAGGTCATTGAGACATGTTGTTAGTGTATTTCAGCAATTAAACAATGTGTCAAGCCAAAAAGAGAATAAAAGAAGTTAAACAATCTTTGTATTTGGCAATTTGCCATTTGGTTTAGAATCAAACTCAAATTTCAATCATGGATCATTATTATTTATCACTAATCAGTCTCAGAGAATCACAAAATTATTAAAGAAATTATAAAAGCAATAAACAGTCTACAATGTGAATGGAGTCGAGGGCCTCAAATGTAATATTCCAAATCGGAATACTTTACATTAATTTGGATTTTCCGGAATTCCTTTAAATAATATTTTATAAAATAATAATTTAAATAATAATAAATTCAAATTGGATTAATTGTTTATTTGGAAATATAGATTTCGAATATTACAAAGTAACACCACAAGGGGTTTCGTCATTGGGTTTGATTACAAGGGTTTTCGTCCTTGTATCTGGATTACGCAGTTTAAGGGGTTTCGTCCTTAAATGCACTTGTAAGTGGCTGATTATACATGATTAAATAATTTAATGAATGCATTCTTCCATTCCTAGGATGGAATATGTATACCTACAACCTTCCATTGAAAGATATGACTCTTCCAAGGGTGGCGTCCTTTTATTGAATTAAGGTTGTCAACAAGTTAATTAAATAACAATTAGTTTATGTTATGTGGATGTATGATTGGTGCTCTACTTTAATTGCTTTAAAGACCCTCATTAAACTCGGCGCTTCTCCCTTGCTTGGCGATCCCCTTTGTTGCTTGTCTTTTACTTCTGCGATCTCCAATTGGGGACATTACAGTCTTCCCCTCCCAAAATTGTTTGTCCGCAAGCAATTGTAAATTGGTATGTACAAGAATTAATGCTCCTTCCCATGTGGCATCTTCAAGAGGTAAATTTCGCCAACGAACTAAATATGTTGTGATACTTCAATTCCTTAACCTTTTCTCACAAACTTCAAGGATGGCTTCAGGTATTAAAATCAACTTGCCTTCATCTAATGGTGGTAGTGGAGCCGAATGAGATGCTACATATTGTTGATATGGAGGTGGGGGTCCATAGGGAGGCCCATAATAATGATGATATTGCCCCGCTTGAGATTGTTGAGGTGCAAGGATGAACCATCAAAAGGGCCATAGAGAGTTTGTTGGGATGGTTTTCCTTCATGAATTTCATTTGTTGTGCCTTGTTTACCGCTGCTAGTCTCTGGCACTGAAGCAATGGCTCCCATTCTCTGAGGATCCATAGATGGATAGCAGGCTCTTTCCAAGGGTGGGGTGGAGCAGGAATGTTGGCGTAATGTAAAGGAGGTTGATCCTAACTACTCTGTAGCTGCTCGTGACTTTGATGCTAAGAATTAATAGATCGTGGAAGCATCCCACTATGAGAAATAAGTTTTGCAGATTGATTTCCCTGATTTTCAACTTCTGGTTTGGGAAGTTGTGGTTTCCACCATAATAGCTTTAGCCTTAAGCCTTTAATAACTAGCATGTTAGAAAGATTTTTTGCTGCCTTCTCAGCCCCTTCCCTGGTAGTGTATGTCACAAACGCGCATGCACGTTGAAAGACCAATCTGATAGATTCAATTTCACCATATCCATGGAAGTTGTCTTTCAAATCATCTTGGTGACTCTTTGATCAAGCCCACCTACATACAAGGTCTATATACCCTCATCTTTTAGAAGAGCAAAAGATGACATCTCACCCGATTTATTGAAGAGTTTCACTGCAACTGGCTCATTTACTCCATAATATCGATCCTTTATATTCTCATTAGAAAGCTCCCCTATAATAGGCATCTCATGTCGATATGGACATTCAAAACCTCATGTACACTCACCATGAACATAAAAACTACAAACATGAGCCCGATTTCATCTGTAATAGGGTGTTGTACATTGATGCTTAAATATTGTATCATTTGGAAGGGCCTTCCATATGATGACTCATAATCTATTCCTGCTCTAGCCTTCTGATCTTGTTCCTCTGCAAAATATTCTATATTCACATCACCCTTTGGAATAGCATCGTGTGTGTTAATGGCCAAGGTTGTATCCCGAACTTGGACTAGCAATCCATACTCAAGATCAAATATTTCTATGATGCCCTTTTGCATAAGATACTTGAAAGGATTGCGACCTTTCATAAAAATTTCAAACTGTTGTTTAGGTATGTATAACCTTTTATTTTTTACTATAAGGAAAGGTCTCAAAACTCTTCTTGCATTAGATAAAATGCAGATCTCATTGTGCTTATCATCTTTGGAAATTTCAACATGAGAATGGATATGTTGTTTCTAATGAAGACATTCTATTTCTACAGAAGTATTCTCTTGGGAAATTTGATCTTGTTTATCAAACTCCCTCAAACCATTGTCCACCACTATGTTTGTAACTACGGTTGGTCTGAGCATATCTTTCCAGTCCATGGACCATTTTATTAGTATAATTGTCTATTACTATTAAAATATAATTTTGAACTATGGACGTAGTAAAAAAGGTTCACCTTGAATAAGAGAAGCCGTTTCTATAATCATCGCCTATCTTCTTTCCCACGCTAGTATTCAGCATTTGGACTGAATCTTCAAACTGATTTCTCAGTCCAAAAATAGCATGAGCCACTTTGTGTTTATCAGAGTACCATGTGAACACAATTTTGGGGCAACCTGGTTGGCAATTTTCAATATATGCATGGTATTCGATAATATCTTCTAAAAAATGTACTCTTTTCATATTGTTACTGTCTTCATGATTATTTTCAATAATTTGATCAGCTCTGAGTCTCCTTCTCTTTCTACAATGCAATAGGAATGGAGAGAATTCTTCCACAAGGGAAAAGTCAAGTTCAATTCCAAAATTACTAGAATCCTTTTGTGTACAATCAAAATCTTTGTGCTCTCTAAGATTTCTAATAACTATACTATTTATGGTCACAACACCCTTACATTGACCTTGAAACATGTTTTGTTTTCTGTCAAGAGTCTCTTCCTTAGTTGACCCATTATGATTCCCCATATTTCTGGTCAGAGTTACTGATACAGAGCCTAACCAAATATCTGTAAGCATGTATAAAACTTGTGTTACTATTATTAGGACTGCCCCTACTACAATCAACACTTAGACAAACACTTATTAAATTTTCAAAATGGCCTGTTATAACAAAACGGCGTGAATCTAACTACATAAGCTCTATACGATTCCCTATTGGCAGAAACCTAAGAACATAATCATGATTATCTCTAACACTACCATATGGCCAGTACAATAATTCGTCAGCAAAATTCATGCAAACATTACCTTGGCAATAATTTTTAGGTTTCACACTTTGCCTTATCTCCTCATGCCCAAAAGTTTGAGTTCTAAGCAACCTACCTTCATCACTCAAAAATCCAACCACAATGTGAGGAACTCCACTTACAAATGTTGAATCCAATACTTCAACAGAGTACTCTTCTCAAACCGCTCTACCACTCCTCTATTCTTCAAATCAACATAATATTTTCTGCCATCTGTTCTGTTCTTATCATAGGAATCCATTTGAGCATCCATGATAATCCTATGAGCATCCAATTTTGTTCTGATTGATGGACAATACTCAACATTTGCATCTATTGTATTGTCATTCCCACCATCATTTGGATCTTTTGTGGCGAGGTGCTTAAAATAATAGTCCCAATATTTTCTTTTGTTGTCCATTTGACTTACACTTCTTTGCCTTTCAATTGGCAAGTCAATTATATAAACAGTGTTTTCTCATGTGTACACCCATCTCCCATGCATCAGACTTATTGTAGGCAGTTTCTACGATCTTGTTTAGGTTGTTTCTACGGGTTACATAATGAATATTATCCGGATTTATGTTACTATTTCTTATGCAACCAAGCATATCACCGAATGATTCCATGTCTTTATCATCTCTTTTCTCAATAAATGTCCCAATGCCTTGATTGAGGTGCGCCCCTGTGGATTCTCCTCCTCCTAGAAGTACTATACCATGACTAAAACTCCTCAAGCCCCTGTCATCATAATATACATTCCCATCTGGGGCTCTGTTGTAGTTACCAATCTCCGTTGGTTGTTGAAAAGTTGGACAAGGCTTGGTTGATGAGTCTGGATTTGATTAGTGGGTATCCAATTCAGCAACAAATTCTTTTGGGTGATCAAATATATAATCACTTCCAGAGCTAGTGCTGGGATAATGAAATCTATTTGGTGGAAGAACACCCCTGTCGTACGAAAACCACCCACTTGCATTGTTGGGTTGGCGTGAAATGATAGGATAATCGGGTATGGGAAGAGGGCCATCAACCGATGTAATGTGATACTCTTCATCATTTGAGCAGAATAAATAATCTGTTTCTATTTCAGATTCTATTTCATCCTCTTCCATTTTAATAATTTCTTCTTTCATGTTACCACTGATACTGCTTATGGAACCATCACCTTTCACCATATTATTTGTTTTTGCTTCCTCGTGACCACCACTATTGTTACTAGAACCATCACCTTTCATCTTATTCCCTGTTTCTCCCTCATCACCACTACTACTGCTACTAGAACCATCATCTTTCATCTTATTATTTGTTTCTTCTTCTTCACTGCCATTGCCAACAGGGGGTACATTCACTATTGATTTTTTTGTTTTCCTTTCTTCTACGACCTCTTGAAGATTGAATTTCTCTTCATATATCGAGTTGCCATAACTATGATTCATGAACTCATCTTCCTCATAGTGTCTGTTTCCATTTCATGACTCTTTCAACTCCAAAAAGTCTGAAAAAGAGATTTCTTTTCGAATCTTTGCTGAAATGACAACATACGACACGAAACTATCCATAATTTCCTTATGTAGTGACTCCATGGTTCACAAGCTGGCAAAAAAAATAGCTCTGATACCACTGTAATATTCCAAATCGAAATATTTTACATTAGTTTGGATTTTTCGGAATTCCTTTAAATAATATTTAATAAAATAATAATAAAGTCAAATTGGATTAATTGTTTATTTCCGAATATAGATTTCAAATATTACAAAGTAACACCACAAGGAGTTTTGTCCTTGGGTTCAATTACAAGGGTTTCCGTCTTTGTATCTAGGTTATGCAGTTTAAAAAGTTTCGTCCTTAAATGCACTTATAAGCGGTTGCTTATACATGATTAAATATTTTAATACATAATTCGATGAATGCCTTCTTCCATTCCTAGGATGGAATATGTATACCTACAACCTTCCATTGGAAGACGTGACTCTTCAAAAGGTGGCGTCCTTTTATTCTATTAAGGTTGTTGACAATTTAATTAAATAACAATTAGTTTATGTTATGTGGATGTATCATTGGCACTGCACTTTAATTGCTTTAAAGACCCTCATTAAACTTGGTGCTTCTCCCTTGCTTGGCGATCCCCTCTGTTGCTTGTCTTTTACTGCTGCGATCTCCAATTGGGGACATTACATCAAACTTGCGGGTCTATAGAACCGTAGATGTTGTTCAATGCTAATAGCCTAATAGGCTAAGAGCCTAATAGTAATGAGTCCCAACTTCTATACCAAATGGCAAAGGCAAACGACAACTACAACAATTGAAAATAACAATTTCCATTGACCCTAACTTCCTATCGACAACGCACAACGGAGGGGGAAAAACAATGGCAATATGATATATTCGCAATTGTTTTGCACTTTCCTTATGATTTTAAGGTCCCCGGGTTTTGGCTGATTACCAAGCCAAAAATTGTGGTTTTTTATGGGTACTCGCTCGCCGAAATCGTGATTTTTGGCTTGTAACCATCCAACAGTTTTCCAGTAGTCTACCCATTTCAATTAAAAAAGGGTTTTTCATGGGTACCCACCGGGTACATGCATTTTTTAATACAGAGCTTACAACCCTTAGATTAGATAACTCATGGCTACCACCTAATGGCATTGTCTTTCCTTTTGTTACTTTAGTTTACACCTCTTTGTTACCATCTAATGATATCTTAGATCTAGTTAAGCCTATGTATGTCCCTTATATGTATAGATTATTTTGTTAAATCCCTCACAACACTCATTCACAAAGTCGAGTCATGTCTCAAGTGCGTGTGTGCTTTAGGATCAGAATATTGTGTGCGTGTGGGGTTACATATACGACTATTGTTGAGCTTGGTGTCACGATTTCTATCAGGTATACTTATATTGCATGAGATGCCATGATTTCTATCAAGCATCTACTCTGATGCTTATTACTACGTGTTTAACTGATATATCTGCTTCACATGACACTTGTATACCCATCACCTTGGATTACATGTTCCATGTGCTTGAATGATTAAATATTTATATGATGAGATATCTTACCATGTTTGTATACATACTTTACATGATTACATTTTTCTATATAATGCATGGTGTGCATAGCTCTTTATTTTGAGATGAATGATTCACAGGTTTCGTCCCTCATATGAAAAGGGGGGCATATAGTGGGCTTGTCTTAAAGATTTAGGTCATGACAGACAAACAATTCATACCTTGGGAAAGATTTTGTGATTGAGATTGGACAGATTAAGACATATGTAAGAAATGTGTGGAACATTTGGGACATTCTATGACATTCTAAGATAGTTTGTATGGGTCAAATTGAGTAGATTCATTAGATTAAGTAATTGAGAGACATTCTATGCAACTATGACAAATAAACTATGACATTCTAAATCACTTTGAGTAAGAGATCGATCAGAGTTTGGCTGTGAATGTTGTTCATGCAAGCACTTTTCTATTTTCTACATTGTGGATTGATGGAGAACTATGCTAAACACTTTGGATCTATAATCCATCTGCAGTGGTTGATTTCAGATCCATTTTAATTTACGAACATGTTTTGGGATTCCATTTTGACATACGAACTTGTTTCATAGTTCCACCTCTACATATGAGTCTGCTTTCGAGGTTCTAAAAAAAATTATGATGTTATTCAAAGTAGCACAATTGAGGTTTATACAAAGCTCAACTTCTATCACTTTTTCTTCTCCAATGGTGGTTGGGGCATTTATACTCAACTCGTGGTTTCAACAATTGAATCTCTGTGGGGCATAATCACCCCATGGCATTCTTCAAATGAGTTCAACAAATGGCAACTTGGATCACATACCCTGAAGTGTATTTGTTCCTTGACTTTTCAATTTCAACTAATTCAATGTTCTAGATTATTTGATATTTTATATCATGAGTGGACTTTGATATATAAATGTTTCTTTGAAGGCTTTGTATGGAGAAAATGGAACATTTAGGGCATACTAGTCAACACCAAGTGAGGTTAATCACAGGTACCTGATTTCTTCTTTTATCCTTTCAATCTAGCATTTTCAATACTAGAAAAAAGGAAGGCATTTGTAGACACCTAACTTTGGTATTAGACATTTCAGCATCAACTTTGGCACACTTTGACATACTTGGACTTTGCATACACATTTGAATCTTGTGCGCATTTTTCGCTATCCGTCTACCCATGTAATGTCTTGGCCAACCCAATTTACTAGATACACATACTCGTGATCACCTTAATCTACGCAAGAACCTTCCAAAATCCAAAATAGATTGTCTCCATATCTCAGATCACTGGTTTTCACTCCTAGGGCATTATCGGTAACAACCAAACAATTGTGGTTTGCCACAAGTGTATACATTTTCCGATAGTGTTGAAGAACACTCAACGACCATTTTTCAAATTGAGGAGTCTACATTAAGTCAGCCTAGACACATTTCATGGGTTGGTCATAGTGTAAAATATCAAAGAGTCAACTATAAATACAAATCAATCATAAGTTATACCCATCTTGACAAGTCCTAACAAATTTGAGAAATCAATTAGTACTCTCTTGAGACATTATCACAGAGGCAAACATATCTGAATATCCCTCAAAAGAGCAGCCCTAGAGCCAAGTCTGAAGAAAAACTAGGTCAAAAGAGCATGGTGCCAAGTGTAAAAAGCTAAACATTTCATTGCATTCTAGATTGATAACAATGGTAAACACACACCTAGGTAGAAGAACAATGTGTAATTCGAGCCATATTCGAAATATTGGAATGTAAGCAATGCTTAGTCACTCAGCAAGGAGTGGTTGGGATTGTACAACCCAACATATGAACCCTTTTTTCAAGGGTCATCTTGGTGTCAAAAGTGCGATTAGGGTTTCAAAACAAAAAGAAGGAAAATAGAGATCAACACACAGGACCGAAGGCAAGTGTACACACAAGAGGCATCTTGAAATGCAAGCACAATAGTCCAAGGCATCATAGACCTATACAGTCAACAAGGACACTACTTGCAAGCCCTGATCAATATCAGTCACCGCAGGGTCTCATTGTTACCATCAGCATTCAGGTTGGGTTTTAGATCTTGTTCCCTGATCTAAGTGGTTACAGAGCAAACATAGAGAATTTTCAAGGATAGCGATAAACATAGTAAGAAACAGAATTTCAGAATAAGCTAAATACCTCTCTTCCATCTTGCCTTGTCAATTTATAATCTTGTAAGTTCAATATCAATCTATCCTTTTACCTTCATATTTGTTTGTTTATTTCCCTATTTTACACAATCTAAATATTCATAATTTTGCTTTATTTAGATCACATTTGTCACAAAATAAGCAAAACAGGATGGTGTTTTATTGCTCATGTAGTTCACTTTTTCTATAAGCAATCTAATATATTTAGACCTCAATCTATATCCAAGTTTTATGCATTCCATAACACATTTGAATCTAGTTGAGTGTGTTGCCCCTAGGTCTCCTCCTAGGCTCCAAATCACAAGTGGATTTGATGAGTTTATTTTGTCTAGAAGAACTTGCACCCAAAGTTGCAATGCACATACTTGACACATTTTCCTCGAGGTAGGTAACTTTGGTACTCGCCATGATCAACATATTTGGAATTATTAATTATAAACCTAATTATCCTATTAAAGATGAAGGGCTACGTCCTAGAGAAACCCCTGGCCCCCAAAGATTTATGTAACAACGGGTCATGTCATCTCGCATGTGACCCATATTATATATATTCATTTGAATATCCCATATTCGAATATTACATTTTATATTTCAATATGTAAATATATCCTATATTCACCATGTGTACCTGGTAAGTATCCAACAAATGGTTTCAAAGCCAACTATGTTGTAACTTGTGGTTCACAAGATAGTTTGAAGCTTTTGCCCTTCAACCTTGGACTTGTGCTTCTATTTAATTCTTTGTCAGTGACCCAAAAAAATATTCTTTTCGGCTTGTGGTCAAATTTTAAAAAATAATTAATAATAGATTAGAGTAGTTTATTAAAAATATAAATAATAGTAACACCAAGGAAAAAAATATGTAATAAAAACCTAAAACTAAAAAAAATCTCACCCCTCACATACACTAGCATTTTCCCCCACTCTACGTCAAACATCATCAAATTCTTCCACTCCTCTCCAACCACTTTTTTGTTCTTTCCCACCACCAATAATCACATCTGCTGCCCAAGAGGTCACATTTCGTGTTCTTAAGAAAATATTATTTACAACTTTATCTACTAACTAATATCTATCGAGGAGAAATGACCCATATAAAACCATTAAAAAATAAACTATAGCTTGTAACAAAGAAATACAAACAAAATTTGTAAAAAAATAAACTATAGCTTGTAACAAAGAAATACAAACAAAATTTGTATATGACTACTTGAGGACAAAAAAGTAAAGGTCATATTCATAGAAAAGCTAAAGTTAAAATAAATTGAAACTTGAAAAAGTGATATTATTTGTATTTGGCAGAAACTTTAATTGGTTTAAAAATCAAACATAAAAAGGTAATAACCAATTCATGAAGTGCATTGCCATGAAAATAAATTTTGTTGAATTATCCTAATACCACTACAAGCTAATAACATAAAAGGTTTGTATTTAGTGGAGATGTGTTGTGGAAAAAATATACTTTTGCATAATATGATATTTTAAGCATATTATTTAACCCTCTTTCATCTTGAATTGATTTAATTCAAAATATGTTTTTTTTATCCTTTACCTATTTTTATAGGAAAAGAAGATGGCAAAGATTGGCGATGAATATTTAAACAAAGAGTTACTTCTCCAACTAGAATATTTTTTTAGTTAAATGACTAGGCCCAAGAATGGTGGTATAGAATCGATTTTAACATTTTCAACATGGAATCAGCTTGAGAAAATATTTTTAGAACGATGGTTCCATTCAAGTGCTATATGATCCATACTCAATAAGCACCAAATACTTGAAATAATCACAAGCATTAGGGTCATAATTGGGTGCATTGTATCCAAATCACAAACCAACTTTAAAAAATGTGTTCATAGCTCATCTATTTACAGGTAAATTTAACATGCTAATGAATCTTAAGGATAGATATAAAAATCCAAATCACAAACCAACCTCAAGAAACTGTACTTAGCTCAAGCATATTTACAAGTGGAATTAATTATTAACATGCTAATGAAGTTTTCAGGATATGTAAAACAACTATAGACAAACCTCCATATGGTCTATGCATGCTAAAACCATTACAGCAAGGAATGTTTCTTTTCGCTGTTCATTTACATTAAATTTATAGGAGAGCAATGCCTAACCAATGCTTTTCAGCCTCATTCTTCATAATGCCAAGCCCAACAACACCTAGAACAGCAAGGAGTTGTAAGACCATGCCAAGATTATTATAGATTATGTTAGAAGAAAAGTTCAGATTAAATCCTGTGAATATTTTGTGAAACCTAGCCATGGAAATTTTACAACCATTAGAATGTTACATCATCAATTCCTTTTATTGGAGTTGCAATTTAATATGTTAAAGATTCTGTTTCGCGAGATAATTTGAGTTGTTCTAGTATTGGATTGCTTCCACATGAAAGTGTGTCCCTCCGTTCCCGTCTCCCTCCCTCTTCTTCTCTCTTTGAAAAGATTATTATGCTGGAAAGGGGCCTCTTACAGTGATTTTCATTCATAAGAAATGCAAAAAATAAAGGAAAACATATAAGGGAATGAGGAGTAACAAATTGCAGTTACAGATCAGCACATGTAAGGTATGGGAATTTAAGAGAATGGGAAAGAAAAAATACCACATTACATTCCAGTTCCTTCCATATCTTGAGAATCTCTTCAACAGGAACAGGTGAAAGGCCAAGTCTCTCCAGTGCACAAGTACTGTAATCCTTGAACACAACTGATTTCTCAACTTTGTTGGAATCAAAATTCTTTGCACAACTCATATTAGAGCTTAGATGCATTAAGCCAGCTATGAAAGTGCTATGTGAAGGCTCAACAAAATCATTCATAATAGCCTTGTCATGCTCACTAGCGTTTTCCTTCAGGGTCACATTTTCCAAGGCCTCAAAAGATGATGCCAGTTCTGCTGATTTACCAGCATGTTCGAGCATTAACATATTGCTATTCACTGGTGTGAAAACATTTTCTGACATAGATTCTTCACTATGTCCTGTCCTTAAGCATGGTACTTTGCTATCAACAAGTGAAGATGATTTGGTAACTTTTTCTGCAAATTGTGCACACAAACAAGCATCTTTTGTTTTTTGGCGGCGGCGAGCTTTCCCTGGTCGACCAACTGTTGGATTTGACTGTAATACTTCAGGATAATGTTTTTTAAGAACCTGCCACACCCAACAAATCATAGATTAATCAGTCAAATGGGACCAAAGTATGCAACTGCACAATGATTTTTTTCCAGTCATAAATAAAATAAATTTTACTTTTAGTATTACTTACAAACTCACTTACCCGTCACATTCTTTTAAAGCATTTGTATAAGCATCACACTTTCTGCTTGAGCTCAGAATCATTGGTATTTCTTTTTACGGTATGTATATATCACTTTATTTTATCAAAGAAAATAGTTACAATATGTATACATTTAAGTCTTGACCCATCTGTAAAAAATGCACAAGCCTGGAAAAGCCTGCAGCAGTCCTGATAAATATTTGTCTAAGAAACCGAAAAAAATCAAATAAATAAAATTGGTGATAAGTGCCTTGTAAAGGACTCCCCTAACCTGAACTTTACCATAATTGCAGAATATATAAACTTTGGCAAAATTTACCTCATAGCCATATTTGGCAAGTCTACCAATATTGTAGCATTAAAATTAACCTAAGTTACTGGTTTGTTTTGGGTTCGGGTTTGGGTTCAAAGAACAGGGTTCGCCGGTACGGCAAATTTTTTTTCTTGGGTTCGTCCATACAAAAAATATAGAAATTCTGAAACAAAATAGGTTTTGTCATTAACCATAGAGTATGCATATTGATATCAAAAATAAAATATGAAAATAATCACAAAATACTGAAAATAGTAGATACTAACCGAATGCCAAATGGCATGATAATCATTATACATAAATGATAAATATTAAACATCAATAATTATGATATTATCCCATGGCTGTAATTAATTTCATCAAACTTAAACTTAAATGTTAGTTTTCATGGTCATCTTGCTCTTCATTGAGAGCATCAACATCAACAGCATGTTGTGGTTCATTAGAACAACATGGACTACCAGCACCACTACTCCCGCTAGCTAAGTTGAGTGTTGTCGAAGCCGAAGGAGTGTCAATGTCACCTAATGAGAAGTAGGAAATGGAAATATCCAAGTCAACGACCTCTGGATCTATATCTCAATGCGTTGACGACCCATCCTTTCTTGTGCGATAGAAGATGCAAATTGGAGTGTATGTAGACCAACTCCTCGGCCTTTTTAGCTGTGAGCTTGTTGTGCTTTTGTGAGTGGATGAAGTTGTACGTGATCTAATTCCACTCACAAGAAGATGAACTTGCAACCGATATTCAAATATATAAAACTAAAAAGTTAAAACTCAAATCTTAAACATAAATTTTAAAATTTTAAAACAAAAAGAGAAACTTAAAAAATACCAAACTTAGCTATGACAAGATCTTGATTGCAAGAGGTTGTGGGTTTGGTAATCCTTGGCCATGAAGGTACCACCACATATGACCATCCTTCTTGTATTTGTCCCAAAGAGCACCAAAACTATGACCTCGATAGGTAATGAAAACCCCAAACTCACTCATAACCAAGTCTTCTACCTCGAAATCGGGGAATACTCTAGAGAATATCAATGTATACCCTTCAGCGACTTTGATACCCCTATATGGTGGCAAACTCCTTGGCAAAGAAAGGATCTCCATGTTATAGAATCGAGGAGTCAATGCAAAGGCAAGGAGATGTAGTGGCGTAATATCCCAAGCCCAATTTGCATATAAAATTTTCCTTCTTTCACCAACTTGTTCCAATAAGCATTTTGTCCAACAATTGACGGAAGATTGAATTGAGAGGTTTATGTACAGTACTAATTGAGCATGGGAATTTCATTGTCCAAATTCTCATATGATGTTGCCATATCATGTCCAATATCATAACATTATACTAATCTCAAGAATTCAAGAATCTTCACAGAACTCAACGATTATGAATCTGCTGTTAACATTTCATGACTCTGGAAATTTACACCGGAATTGCATGCATGCACACCAAATTATGTTTCTAATAAAGCTTTAAGGGCACTATGCTCCATGAAACTTAATATTTTAGATGCCAAGATAAGAAAAAGAAATTAATCTTAGATTAGAGTTACCAAGAACAATAGAGTTCCAACCGCCTTCCCCATTCAACATATTTCCATCTATACATTCAGAGTTTTGAGCTATCAAAGCCACATAACCTTACAACCTGCCTTTTCCTTGCTATGCCTCCTATACCACGAATCCTCAAAAGTTAATTGTTGGCTCTTTATAGAGCACTGACCAAGGATCCCACAAACTGTCTTCTTCAAAGTATGTCGGCTCTCTAAGAAAGTGATGTGGCGGCTTGATGACTAGATAGTGGTGCCTGCTTGCCTATCATGTCTCCCCTTTTCTCCCCATGCAATGACCACGCCTCTTTACTCGGGCTCCAATACAAGTATGGCTTCCATCTTTCAGCTGCGATTTATTCAAGATACCATACAGCATCCTCATAACAAGATAATCGACCTGTAGGTGTTCATTTTGGTAGCAGCTGCAATAACTGAAGGTGTTGCGATGTGAATAAGAGCTGTAGCATTTGCATGAAGGCTCAGCACCTCATAAAACATATATTCTTGAAATCGCCAGCTGTAATAAGAAGGATTTGTACTTTGATACAAACAGTATAGATCTCGGACTCTCAATATGCTCAAAATGAGATGAATCGCAACTTCCAGAACAGGGAATATTTTCCAATATCAACTTCCCTAAATTCAAAAACATGGAACTGTACGGCTGACAGGAAGAACCCAAAATATCATAACCAAACTCACCTACATACTGGAAATCGACCTCCTAAGATTGTCTCTGCAAACAATAATAAATCAGACAACCTAAAAAGCTGTCAACAAATCGATACAACCTCTGAAATTTGTCTTCTCCGAAGACTTCACAAATTTAGAAACCAAGCTTTATCGTGCAAATGCGAGAAACCTGGATGATTTCTCCTGCTACCAGCTAGGGAGGAATCTTTCACCCCCAAAACTAGATACCCATAGGAATTCCCACCTAGGGTTTTGGACTATGAAGAGCTCCACCAAAATTCCAAGTGAAATAATAAACCAGCCTATCACTCATTTGAGCTCACTTCCCCTTTTATCACTTTTCGAAACCCATTTTAATATTTTCCCACCAAAACATTAAACCCCTTTTTAATAAAGTGACATTATAAAATATCTTAAAATATTGTCTCAGCATCACTTTATAATAATACTTTAATCTAATTATTTAATATTACCTTTTTTTTAATATTTTTTGCCAGGCAATATCAAATAATTAAATTAATGCCAGTGTGGCGAGTCAGAAAATGGGGACATTACAAGTGGGGTGGTCATTTTGTTCCACCTTCAACAAGGATTGAATGCACTTGTTTGAAAAACATCTCAGGATCTTGCTATTTTTCATTAATGATGGCCTTCATCTTCTCAATCATTTAGTCGATGCCATCATATATTTCTCTCAAACATGGCTGATCCATGTCAACCAAATGGATCATACTCATAATGGGCTTAGTAAAACTCAATAAATAATCTACAGGGCCCACCAGTCATCATCTAGGATCAAGTTTTTTTCACTCTTTAGACCCGCTCTTTGCTTGACTCCCTCCATACACTCCACAGGTGGCTAATAACCATACTACCGAGTGTATGTCGCACTTTCACAAGTCACCTTAAAAGGTTTGTGTGAGAAGTGAATCTAATCTTAGCGACCTATTAAAACATTAAAATAAAAAAATTTAAAAACTTATGAATATATGCAAGTACTAGATTAATAAACAGAAAAGTTAAAATTTTAAAACAAAAATAAACTATTAAAATAAAAATACCTTCAACAACTCCAATGTCGAGAAAGATCTAAAAATGGCTTGAGAGAGGTGATGGTTGGTGACATACATTTGAATGTCCTCAGCTTCAGCATACACTTGTTTCATCCACTCAATTTCCTTCCCCATCTTTTGCAACATGAGGTTGAGTAAGTGGATAGCACAAAGTGTCCAAAAAATGTGTCCATACCTCGCCTCCACCAACATCCCCGCAGCCTTGCAATTTTTGGCATTATCCATTACAACTTGGATAACATTTCGAGGTCCAATCGCCTCAATGGATTCAATGAGGATGTTGACAATGAACTCGGCATCCTTCACACACCCCTCACAATAAATGGCCTTCAAAAACATTGCCCCTTTATGGCACACTGCAACCACACTGATCAAAGCCCTGTTTCTTGCATCTTTTCATCCATCGAAAATGATAGAGACCTCTACTTCAGCCCATAAATCTTTCATTCGCTTCAATGAATCTTCAACATATTTTGTCTCCCTTGTCAATAAAGTGGTGTGGAGTTTCTCAAACCCTGGACCTTTGTAATCTTTTAAGGCCTCGTTGATTGCTCTTACCATTCCTTGCCAATAGGGTGATTGAACAACATTGAAAGACAATCCATTTGCATATACAAACCACGCAATTTTTTGATCCGCAATCTCCCTACTCTCATTTTGAAAAGCCCTGTCCAATGGTCCTTTTGTTCTTTTGTTTGAAATAGGAGAAACCTCTTCGTGCATGGAGGATGCTACCAAAAATGGATGACTTCCAACGGGCAAAGCTGGAGAACTGCCAGTAGGACTTGGGGAATCAAATGGCTTTCTTGATCTTTTGCCTTTGTTTGAGTTTGCTAGTGTTGGAAATATTGTCATTGATGCAAAGGTCTAGTATTATTGGTGATAAAGGCCCCATTGCATTTAATGTTGTTGGTAATAAATATATCTTGGCTAATATGAGTTAATATTTATTTAATATTAACGAATATATTTTTGGTTGCATATGAGACAAAAGAAGGCGCCCATGGAGAAGTCGAAAAGCCACGGGATAAAGACAAAAGAAGGATGGGACGCATTTTCCCATGAAGAGTCATTTTGGGGAATACCAAGAGTCACGAAGTGAAGACAAAAAAGTAAGGGCGAATTTCTCATGAATGGACACTTTAAGGAATACAAAAAGTCACCAAAGATAAAGACAAAAATGGGAAAGACGTTTTTGGTCATGAAGGGTCACCACATGACTTTTCAAATGCTTGGATATGAAGGGTCATCCAAGATTGGCGCCATTTTCCATGAGGATTGAAAGGTCACAAAGGGGGGAAGGCCAAAGGTCATTTGGAAATCTATAAATAAAGGCTTGAGAAGCCATTTGTAATATGAGAGTGAGAGGTTAATTTGATATTGTATTATCTAGCTTAGAAGAGCAAAGGTGAGAGAGAGAAAAGAGATGTTGTATTGAACTATCATTTGTTGATTTAGCAACATTAAGAGATAGGTGTGTGGTTTACACAAAGTGAATGATGCTCATGTGGGTTGGTGCTCATGAATGATAGCTGGGTTGGTGCTCGGCAAAGGGGTTTGAAGCTCCTGTGAGGTGGTGCTCACGAATTGTAGCTGAGGTTGATACTTGGCAAAGGGGTATGGTGCTCCTGTGGGTTTGTTCTCACTAATATACTTGAGATTGTTCTCCGTGGTTTTTCCCACATTGGGTTTCCACGTTATATCTGGTGTCTCTCTCTTTCTTGTGAGATGTTTATTATTTGAGTTTTATTGCATATCTTGAATGCTTGATTAAGGAAAAGTTTTATAAAATAAATATACTGATTCACCCCCCCTCTCAGTATATTCCGTGCTTAACAATTCGTATCAGAGTAGGTTTCTTTTTGAAAAGTTTTACAACTTGAAGGTAGATCAGGAAAGCACAAGATGGCCATACATAAAGGTGCCTCTGCAAGCAAAAGAATAGTTGATCAAGAAGAAGAAAAGGATGAAGCCGAAGTGAATATGGAAGGAGAACTCATGTGTGCCTTAGAAGAGTTGAAAATTGTTGAAAAGAAAAATCGAAGATTAAAGCATCAAATCGAGAAAAATGACAAGGAGTCAAAGGAGATAATTGAAGATCTGATGGCACAGTTGGAAATATCAAGAAAAGAATGTGAAAGGTATGTTACTGAAATTGCCTCTTTATTGTATCATTGATATATTAATACTTTAGCCATAGACAACAGATTTGTGGAAACACTTCATGTTACAATCTACATTTTACATTCATGACTAAAATATCCCTTTTTGGGCTAAAATTAGATCAAGGGGTTTTCCCAACAAACCCTACCCAAATATGCAAATTTCAGAATATAAAACCCTAACCATTTAATTATGAAATTCTGATTTTTACCCTTACAACCCTAGTTATCAAGATCTCACACAATGCTGAAATAAAATATCTCAAACCCTAGCTGCTGCAACAAAATTCAGAATGCTAGAAGTTCCCCAATTTGGCACAAAAATATTATTCAGACGCTCCAAAAAATATATAAAATTATCAATTAAATCAGCCCACAATAATCAGCCAAAACGTGACTTTTTTGCAAGGTTCAATGACTGAAATGATGATAAAAATATTAGAAATACCTGTGGCTGTTCCACACACAAAAAGAGGCCAAAATAGGCCTCGAAAGGCTTTCACCCAACCCTAAGAAGGGTTCGCTAGGGCTCTAGGGCAATTGCTGCTGGTCAAGATGATTCGCCAACCCTTTGGGGCCTCAAAACCATTTGCCAAACCCTCAAGGGAATTCGCCCCACTTGCAAACGAAATATGGTGTTCAAAACACCTTTGGAAATGCATTCATGCTCACTACAACCTCCTTACAAAGTTGCCCAAAACTGAATTCAAGGGATTTAATCCTTGATTCCAGCGTTTTGAAGGTTTCCGTCTTCAAAGAAAACAAGCAAAGCTTTTTGTGCTTTCACCTAAAAATCAAATATCATAAATTCATGGTAACCTTTCAAAAGATCAGCATACCATCTTTTATACCATATCTTCCTGCAAGTCCTCCCTAAAAGGGGCACTCCACTTGGAGGGAGAGTTAAAGTGATTTTAAAATATCTTTTCCCTTTTCTTCATTAAGGGTTAAGCTAACCCTTTCTCAGAAGTTACCTTTTAATTTATAATATAAAAGATACATAAAAAGGTATATTTTATAACTTACAATTAGAACCAATGTTTCCCTTCTTCCCTTTCTTCCCTTAGCCTAGAGAAAGCACCAAAAGATCTAGGCTAAAGGTCATATTCGTGCTTAGGCCAAAAGGGGGGACATGGCAATGACAGTCTAGATTTCTAAGTCGATTTTTTATTCTTTGGTTTGAATTTCATCTAATTGTTGAAGCATATGAGACTCAAATTATTTCCAAATGGGATCAGGCACATGGATAGCCGGCAGTTTATCTCCTCCCTTGGTTTTTTCCCTAACAAAGGTTTCCAAAACTTGTCTGTTTTGTTGTTTGAGGAAATTCATCATTCAACGCTTCTTGTATGATGGAGTCTACCACCACATGTGCATTTATGTTGACTATGGCAGGGTCAACAAGCCTACACAAGCCACTTTGCCCAGTACCTAGGGAAATTACTCTGTTTTGATTTACATCACACACGATACAATGCTTCCCAAAGAAATGTAATACAATGTTGGAATTTTCTATTAACTAACTTATAGACGAGATTTTTATTCATGTTAGGAACATACCTAACATTTTTTAGTTTGATTTTTATAGCATTATTCAATACTATGAAAATATCTCTTACCCACTCTACTACATATGACTAACCATCAACAAATGAAACTAAATCAGAAAAGTTTGTACTTGCAGTAAATTTGACATACCGGTGCTTAGAGCATGTGAAATGTCTAGATGCACCAGAATCAATAAACCAACAACTGGTAACACTAACACCTATATATAATGTTGCAAAACCATACTTTTTTTCAGAACCTCGTTCTTCTCCAACTATTGCCACATTTTTTACCTGACTACTTTGTTGGGAAAGTGTGTCTTGTCGCTGCCAACAATCCTTTTTGAGATGCCCAACCTTGTGACAATAAAAGCATTTCACAGGATACTTAAAAGATGAATCAACAAGGATATGTTTCTATTGCCCCTTTGAGATGGCAACAAATGCACTCTCTGCGTATCCAACACTGAACTCATTTTCCTATGTTTTTGGTGTTCTTTTTGCATCAAATAGGAAGTAACCTAATCGAATGTTAGGGTTTGGCTTTTCTCTAACAAATATAAAGCCTCCACAAAATATTCATATGAGGACATCAAGTTGTTTAGAACAAGAGCCACCATGTCGTCGTCATCCACCTTTTTGATAATTGCTCCTAACTGGTTTCGTAGATCTTTCATATAAAGAAAATGTTTTGATAAACATCCTCAAACATTTTTGTGAAAAATTGAAGATTCTTAAGGTATAAAACCCAAATTTTCTCTGAAGTTTGACACTTATTTTTAAAATTGGTCCAAAGTGCACTTGCCTCAATGCCATTCCTGACCTCAAGAATCATGTCATCTGACACAAATAACTTTAACAATAGCACGCCCTCATGACGCTTGTCGTAATTAACAATATTTGTAGTAGGTTTTGCTGCAGTGCCAAGAATGAATTTATCACAATCACGATATTCTATAATTGTTAAAATCTTATGACTCCAAACATTGTAATTATGCTAGTCAATTTATGCGTCTCCAGCAAAACCAAATTTTGAATATTAACCATCTTATGCACAATTTTGACCTTTGATTCAGAAATCAAAACAAAATAAGTATAGTTATGACCCATAAATAAATGCAAATTCTGTGAACTTGCTATTAATGTGACTATACCAACAGAGGCCTAGAATTCAACCTCTTAGTCTACAGCCTGCCTGTGCCCTAGCGTGAAACTTAAAAATCGCAATTTCGGTTGTACGATTCATGTTTCTCTTTCCTACAACCGTTGTACTAGTTGCCGTATTGTTCACGTTTCTCTTTGATCTACAAATCATCTTTTTTGTTTTTGCCCTAACTAACATTTTTCATCCTTCAATGACTGCAATAATGGCATTTGTGACCCGTGACTGGAGATTTTCTTCTACAAAATCGTGGGCAATTTTTTGTCTTTCAGCCTCTACATTTTACTTCTACAAATCTGGGTATCATGTTTGCAAATCGCGAATGTCTTTGTTCTTTGCCACGTCGTGTATTTATTCTCTTCCACAACGTCCTCTTTTTGTGCCCTGGAAATCATGATTCCTTATGTAACGACCATGATGGTCCATGATTTTGTTCCTCACGATTCTGGTTCGTGGTTTGCTTGCATCTATTTCACAAGATCTTTGTTGTGGCTTATCCTCTTGCATTTATCTGCATGTTTGGGTCTAGTCTCTACAATGTATACCATAACTTCTTTGCTAAGAATCACTTCAGCATGCCCTAGCTTGCAAGATTTCCTCTTGCCGCTACAAACGCCTCAACTTTGACCTTTTAAATTCACTATACAATTTATACCCTTCTTCCCAAGGCATCCTAGAACTTTGCAAGTTATTGTTTGTACCCTTCACCTAGGGCTTCCTCGATCACTACAACTTTTTGATTGTACCCTTCTCCAAAAACTCCCTCAAACAATGGCTTTGGTACCAATGTTAACAAATATTAATGTTGAAAGAATGAAGAGAAATGGAAGGCATGTAACACACATACACACTTGTGTGTCAATCTTTTTATTAATCACAAAAGATGTTACAGTATTTGGGAAGGTTGATAACCAACCATTAGTTTACGACTACCTAATAGCTAATTCATAACTTTAATAAGTCAATGACACTAGCTTAGAAGAGCGATAACAACGTTGTTACTTTAACAAAGCATGGTCATTTTGTTCTCAATTCTAAACTTTGTATAAAACCTAAACCACCAGTTAGACAACCGATTGGATGCAAATGGGTGGACAAAATTGGTACTTTGGACATGGTTCATCTTATTGCAAAACACTTTTCCAACACGAGAGAATAGATGAGGAGATGGTTTATTCTCTGACTATGGAGTTGGTTTGTACTCCCACTACTATTGCAAAATTGATTTTTACTCCTGCAAAAATGATCACACTATGGTTGCTTCTCTCCATAGCAACTCAATTTGGTTTGGACGAGGAGGTCTACATGGTGTTGCCTGAACATTTTAAGGTGCCAAGTAGTGATCATTTGGTTTGGAAGATGATTAATTCCCTGTACAGACTTAAGCAGGCTCCACGAAATTGTTATATTTTATTTGATCAGCATCTCCACGATTCTAAATTCAAAACTATGGAGGTCAGGCTGAAACTATCAACCAATGATCATTCATCACAGGTCAATGAATCAGCCTACAAAGAATTGATAAATAGATTGATATGTCTTATGTCCAAACAACTGAATCTTTGTTTTGTTGTTGGTTATCCTTTTCATTTTTTTCTACACCCAGCAAAATAACAGAGAATTGTAGATTTCATGTTGATCTCTAAAGAGCAGTCTGGAAGTGTAATACCTAAACTCTCTGATCCCACTTTGTAAAATTTCAAAACAAACTTGGAGTAGTCTCTGGTTTAGTCATTGGTGGAGGTTGTTAAAGCTATTAATTAGTTGTTAGCTAACCATTATCTAATGGTTGGTTATCAACCTTCTCAACTATTGTAATTTCTTTTGTGCTTGATAAAAGACAGACAAACACAAGCGTGTAAGTGTGTCACATCCCATCCATTTCTCTTCATTCTTTCAGCATTCATATTTGCTACCACATACATCAAGGCCAGCAGTTTCTCAGCTCAACTCTTCAGGTTTCCAAACTATGTGAGCGACAAACTATTGCTAATTGAGTATTGCAGGCAATTGCCAAAAGTTCATCAGTTTTCGGCCTCAAAACAAAAAACTTGAGTACGCTTTCCCATCAAAATCAGGTATTATACTTCTACAAACACTATGTCTGCCAAGGCATTTGATCAAGAAATTGTGAAGTATATTTTGATTCTCTACGATCAATGGACTGAAACCTGATAACATGAGTGTTATAAAAAGTCTTCCAAGCTCTTTCAAGAGAGATGCCTTTTCGGTCCAAAGACGTGTAAAATTGAGTGGTTGTCCTATAAAGGATCAATGGGCTTCAGAAGGGTGGACTCACAGGTTGAGTACCTTGGATTTGTTGGAAACAAACCACAAAGGGACGGGTAGCTTAATGTTAGAGAACCCTAACAGAAACAGGGAGATCCTGAGTTCAAGTACTAGTTAGACCATGGAAAATTCACATGGTTTTAGAACCAGACTACAAGCACCAAGCACAATGGTAGAGCACCCCAGCAGCAAATGTGAGGTTCTAGGTTACAGTCCTAGCTAGACGATGGAAAATTAACAAGCTTTCCATGCCCTTCAAATTTTGCTTGGACTGCCTATTCAATAATTCCAGGTATCATTTTCCTTTAACAACTTGTACCCATGATTTTTTCTTCCCCACTTGTTTTTTATTGGACTATTGTTTCTTTTCATTTTCTTTTCCATATGCTCATGTTTGATTGCAATATTTGACTGTTTGTTCTTAATTTCATATGCTTTCTAAAGCTATTCAAAGCATTGGGCATTGGCTAGGGCCACTTGAGATTTCTCAAGCTCAATATACCTTGTGTTCAAATCAGCAATAATGTTGTCTTTCTCTTGCAACTATCATTGGAACAGTGACCAGACATACACATTCAGATCCCAATTTCTCGATTCTTAAACAAAACTGTAAATCCTGATGTATTGGAACTTAGGCATCTTGATTGTCGTCTAGACCCTGTAATGCAGAAAAGATTTGAAAACCTGCTTCAGATAAACGTAAGTCTCCAGCCTCAGTTTTTTCAAAATACAGAAAACTTATGTCAGAGAATCTTGTCTGCTCAAAAAATTCAAAAATCTTGCCCACCTATTTCTCTCTGGGACTTCTGAAAATTCATGAAAATACTGAAAATTGAGATACTTTGCTTGTTTGCTAATTTTGAAATTTCTGGAAATTTTCAGAATAGTTTGCAGAGAAATGCAGGGGGCAAAATTTCCTCTAAATATCTAAAAACTACTCAAATCAGATTTACAGCACCAGAGAATGTTTCTCTAGCAGCACAAACTCTTTTCCATACCAAAGAAGTTTTCCAGCTGCAGAGAAATTTTCGTACCAACAAAGAATTTGAAACCCAACAAACCCTACTTTCTCAATTTAAAAACTATACTTCAAAATGGAAACAAGAAACCCTATGGTCACAGCTGTTGTGAGAGTGTAAAGGAGAAAAACACTAGTGTTCATTACATCCACGGAATTTTAAGAAAAAAATTAACATCCAAAACCCGGTCCCCCAAAGTCTAAAGAACACCTTGAGATCCAAATCAGAGAAATTTGAATGATTCCAGGTCAAAATCAAGCGTGATGTTATGAAGATTTACAAGAAATCAAGGAAAACCCATGATTTGACAGATTTCTCAAACAAATTGTCAATAAAACCCCGGAAAAATCATACAAAGAATAGTGATCATTTGTTCCGACCGTGAATATCAGATCACAAATTGCAGAGATACCAGGAAACGAAATGAAATGGGACACCCTCCTTAAATGATTTTCCCTCTATCGATTGAAACTTGGATTCAACACAAAAAATGCAAATAAAAATCCAAAAGGACAACTTACAGGAAGGAAAAAGAAATCTCTCGTGATTTACACACCCACAATTTACAATTAACACTACCCAATTTTTTGTGAAGACAATTTTTGTGCAGCCAATTGCAGGAGGGAAAAACAAGGATGGATTCTGGGACGGAAAATAGGGAAGAACAACACAGAAAAAGGGACACATGGAACAACAACAAAGACATAGAATGGTGGAAAATAGGGAGGGTGGACTAAGACAATCAATCAGGGTGCTCGGAGATTTTTCCATGATAGGGATGTGTTCATCAAGGATAACAAGCACTTTCTCATGTTTAGGAAACGATTTTGATTCTTTCTTGGTAAGTGAAAAAACATAGATTTTAGGTCTCCTTGGGGAACAAGGTCCCTGAAAGGAGAAACCTCTATGCAAATATTCTGTTTTTTAGTGAAGTAACATAAGATGCAGCATTCAAAAAAAGGATTCATATAGAGAGGATGGGAGGGAAAAAGACAACCGGGAATGTAGGTAGGCCTATGTTCTTGGAATGATATCAGTTTTATTCACTCCCAACCTATACGTTGATGGAAATGTCAAAAGACAATTCCTTCACAAAAATGTCTAACAACATTTAGAAGCATGGTAGCAGTAGGATAAAGACACATCCTAAGGCTCTCAAGAATAGGAAAATTACAAACAATAAGGAAAACGGGATGGGCGATGAACATGAAGGATCGTCCTATAAAATTGTAATGTCCCCCTTTTCGAACTAGTCTTGGGAGGAGACCCTTAGCCTTTTAGTTCCCAAGGACTGAGGAATTTAGAGGCAAAAAAGGGAACATTTGTGAGCTTCAAGAGCGTTTTATGGTAAAACACTTTATGATCTAATTTTAAGACCTTTTTGATGGTCATGGGCACTTAAAGTCTATAATGAATTTTATAAGGATGCTTTTATATATCTCTTTTTTAAAAGAAAAAGGCAAACTCTCCCTCCTTATTTTGGGCGCTACACTTGGAGGTTGGATATAAAGAGTAAGGAGATGTTCATTTGGAGTTTGAGTATTGAATTGTTGACCATGTATTTCAAGCTTGTTCACCACAACTTAAGGACAAAAACCTTTAAGTGTGCCAAGGGTTTGGAGACGAAAACCTCCATTCCTTCATGAAGATCAACTCTATTCAACGGCTATAATTGTGCTTCAGATTTGCATGGTTGCATGCAATGGACTTACAAAGATGTTTTGGAACACCATCTTGTACAGAAGATTGGCGAGCACCTGTGGAAAATTCGTGATTGCATTTGTGCAGGTAAAAGACGTGGGCAAATTTGCTTGAAGAGGTGTGGTTGGTCTTGGAAGCCATCCTTAAGGTGGCGAATTGATTTTGAAGAGTGGCGACCCCTCTTTAAAGGGCTATTTGGCTTTGGAACCCTCTTCTAGGGTTTCGAGGTAATTTTGGTATTTCATTCTAGCTTGACGAATTGTTTGTGGATTATTTGTAGGGTTTGAGGACCACTTCGTGCCCTAAAATATTCATAAAATTATTATATTATTTTTGCAACCTGGGTAACTTGCATTGGAAGGTTTGGAATGCTTGTGTAAGGGCAAATACAAGAGTTTGATTTTCAGATTTAATACTCTAAATTTCCCCAAGTGTGGTGACTTCCTTGGAGAGGTTTTAAAGCTGATTTGAAGGAGAACATGTAGCTGTACCAGCATTTAAAAATAAGAATATTTGCAGAGGTAATTTTCAGTCTTTTCGCCATTGTCACCTTGCCAAAAAATGTACTTTATTCCAGTTTCATATTCAGCTATTTTGGAGTGTGTTTTGTCTGAAAATTGGTCATTTTTTTCCAACTAGGTTTTGCTGGTTTTTAAGTCAGATTTCAGATTGTTATCATATTTACATAAAGATTTGTTGGAAAAACCCTACTTGGCATAATTGTCCCATATGGGGACATTACAATGGTATCAGAGCCATATCTTGGCCATATGTAGGATTCAAGGCTTATGTCAAATAGTGACATGGACAAAGTTAGGATTGAAAGTCTTACTCAGGTCCAGGATCGTGAGCATCGGCCCCTCAAAGTGGAGGACCAGCCTTTGGTTCGTTGGGATCTAATAGAAGATTATGATGAGTATTTGACACTTGCATCGTTGTACAGAAAGGGAAGGAGCTTCAAGGAATGGCTAGCATTGAGACAAGACAAAGGGCCCCATGGGCACATAGCTACGCATAACGACTTGGTGAAGATAGTTCTTCCAACTTTTGATGGTGATCCAAGTATTTCAGTGAAAGCTTGGGTGAACAAGATAAGTTAGTACCTTGACTTGACACCTAGGGATAGACAGGAAGCTCTATTTTTTGTCATCTAACATTTGGATGGGGCTGCCCATGAATGTTGGCATTGTGAATGGGAAACACAAGGGCATAACATCATTGAAACACATGAGGAGTTTTTTGAGAGGATCATTGAGGAGTTTGGTAAGAAGGTGGAACCACCAAAATCAAAATTACTAATGGCACCAAGTAGGGACTTCCAATTGTATAAAAGTCAGCCTTTAAAACAACTAACTGAGACTAGTTTCCAATTATACAAGGGGCAGCCACTCAACGAGTTAGCTAGTCATCAGAAATCAGTTGTTACTGAGCAGCCCAAAACAAATTTTCATATTGGCACGGATAGTTATTTGCATGGGAAGTTTGAACACCAAAATTTAGTGAATTGTGGGCCTCTTATGATAGGCAATCAATGAGATTTAAAATCAGAAAATTTGGAGGCATGTAAAACTGAAATTAAGGGGCAGCCACCAAGGGAAGGACAATCAGAAAATTCTGAGCAAAAAAAGAGAATATGAAGGTAGTGTTGGACATTTTTTTGGCCTACATACCAAAATTTTGCCCAAGTGTGAGAGGGTGAACATTCAAGCAAGACTTTGGGTTTTACAAGAGGCACAACTTATTTCACTTTATGAGTAATCAGCAGTTGAAACCCCACAGCAGAAGCAATCTGGGTTGGAAAGCCCGAATTACTCTAAACAGTGCAAATCGGATTTTGGGAAGAGCTTTGCTTATGAAACTTTTATCAGTAGAAGTAAGAAGGTTTCACAAATCCGAATTACTCTAAACAATGCATTTCGTATTTTTCAGGATGAATGACTTCTCTTTTTATATGTAACAAGCAATTAAGAATCCGAAGTAGGTGCCACTGAAGAATCCGAAGTTACAGACATTGAGGAACAAGCAAATAGACTCGGACAATTTGTCCGAAGGAATTCCTTCTCAAAAGTTCAAAAAAATAAGTCAAAATATTCGAATAACACTTCCATAAAATCCAAAAGGCAAAAAAGAACAAATCAAAAAATCCGAAGGGCAATGTACCCTTCGGAAGAGTCGTTGACAAAAAACCCGAAGGGTAGGTACCCTTCGAGAAGGCTCATTTCAGGATCGAAAGGAACGTTTGCAAAAAAACCCGAAGGGCACCTACCCTTCGAGAAGGTTCATCTCACGATTTTAAGGGCTTTACAAAAAGCCCGAAGGGCACCTACCCTTCGGGAAAAGAACATTACAGAAAGTCCGAAACATTGTTAAACTCCGAAAAGTTCAAAGGACCATTCGAAGGGACATTCAGGAAAGCCGAAGGGCAATTGCCCTTCAGAAAGGACAAAGACAGAGATCCCGAAGGGTAGGTACCCTTCAGGGAAATTCAAAGAAAAAAAGTCCACAGAAAGGAAGTCCGCAAAAAATAGAGAAGAATAAAGTCTGTGGAAAAGAATGCCAAGGGAAAGACAAAAATCCGAAAGAATGGGAGATGACAAAAGCCCGAAGTAAATAATCCAAAGGATAGACCTTAGACAATTCCCGCAGACAAAAAGTCCGTGGGAAGTTGAAAGCAAAAGTCTGAAGCAAATCCGGCGGTTTTGAAAAGTCAAATTTCAAGCAAAAGGATAGACCAAGAGAAAAGCAAAATTGACCATGCAAAAAGAATAGACAAAGGCTTAGGCAAAGAACCCGAGGAGAAATGCCAAAGGAAATAAGAACAAAGTCCGTGGAAAGACAAGCCAAGGCAAATAAAAATAGAAAAACCACGAACAGGCAAGAGAAATGCATGCACAGAAATAAGGAAACCTAGAACGGAAAGTCGGCAAACGATTCAGTCTAAATATGTCTCACTCATGCAAGCAAGTGTTATTTTTGGCGGATTGCTAAGTTTCAGTTGACTATTTGTTTTGTTCATGGTTTGACTAGTCATTGTCATGCATCCAAAGGTCCAACTCAACTTCAAGCCGAGTTTCTCAGTCTAAGTTTGGCGTCGTTTTCATGCAAAAATGATTGTTTTCTCGATCCAACAGCTCAAGAGGAGTCTATTTTTGAAATTTGACGTAATCTTCCATGTAAAGGGGAAGTTGACTTTCAACAGACCCACCGTCCATTTCTCAAACGCTAAGGAGCTTCATGCAAAGACAAAGGAAAAATATATTTTATTGGAAGGCAAAGTTGGTCTTGGGTTAATCTAAGTTGATCTTCCTCTTCTATTTTTCAACGTCAATCTCTTGGTTTTTGTAATTTTCTATATAAGTTGGCTTTTCAACCTTATATTATGATCCCTCTTTTGGCAAGACAATTTTCTGCGAAAGTTTGTGATGTAACCTTTTCCAGAATCAATAAAAAGAGGACTGTGTTTTTTCAATTTCCAGCAGCTGGTATAGTGTACTTTTATTATTGATTTGCCTAAGTAATAGATTTTCCTTCTTCCTTGTCAAATTTGGATTCGTACCTAGTTACTAGCTGGTCATTTATGCAAGTCACATTCTGTATTTAAACATCTTTTGCTGAGTTTATAGTGGATATTAATGGTTGTTTAGTGTCGTTCATTAGGCCTATTTTTTTCATTTCTCTTAACCTTAGATCATTAGATTAAACTTTTTCGTGAAATATTTGTGTATTGATCAATTGAAGTTGAAGTTCTGCCTCTTTCTTGTCTGAATAAGTGTTCTCATAAGCTCGATTTGAATGGATCAAGCAAATTACTTGTATCACCAGTTTAGCTAGGATTTCCTTTCAAGTTCTTTCTCCCCTTTTCCCCAAGCAGCTTGTAGCGTAGAAGTTGAGATCCTCATAGATACATCTTACAGGAACCAGACTTTTCTGAAGGTTCTTCTCATCATTGAAGCACCCACCCTCGTGAGAAGATCCCATTGTTTCAACTGGAGCGAGGATTAGCCATTTCAGCACGTCTTCGATCAGGGTGCAACTCCAAGTGACAACAGGGAGACCAAACTGAATTTGAAGAGCAATTGCATAAAAAAAAATAGAACCAGTAGGTGCCAAGGAAACATATAATTGCTACACTATCTAGTGCTATTAGACGCCATGCTTTCCGTGTGAAAGGGACCCTTAGAGGCAAAAGGGTGACCATGTTAATGGATAATGGATCCACTCATAACTTCATAGATGCTAAAGTGGTTGCAAGACATACGCTGCCCACGAAGGAAAATGGTGGATTTAAGGTAACCGTGGAGGATGGCTCCTCCATTCCATGAATTTCCAGCACGTTGGAATTGAAACTCGCCATGGGTGAATATACTTTTGAAGGTGAGATCAATGTGATAGACTCTGGGGAGTTAGATGTTGTGCTTAGAGCCCAATGGTTTCAATCCATTGGTGAGTACACTCATAATTTACAAGAACCAAAACTGAACGTTATGGCAGCCAACAAGGAAATTGTTCTTCATGGCTTAAGCAATGGGACACCCATGTTGGTGACCTCTAAAAAGATGGAGCGAGCTTTCAATAAAGGGCAGATTGCATGGGCAGTAAGAGTTACTATGCATGATACAAGATCTGATTCAAATCAACAGTTGCATCACAAGGATGTCCAAGTCATCCTAGATAGACACAAGAGAGGGTTTGGTGACATACCGCATGGGCTGCCCCCGGATAGAGGGTTTGAGCATATAATTGAGTTGGAGGAAGGCACAAGAGCAGTGATCACTACCCCATATCGCCACCCACGGATCTACAAGGAGGAAATTGAGAAGGCCATCCAAGAGTTACTTGAAATGGGGCACATAAGACCTAGTTCTAGCCCCTTTCCTTCTTCGTTGGTGCTTGTGAAGAAAAAGGATGGGACCATGAGGATATGTATTGATTATAAATTGTTGAACAAAAAGACCATTAAAAATAGGTATCTAATACCTAGGATTGATG
The DNA here is from genome assembly GCA_037957365.1 of Torreya grandis. NCBI lineage: Eukaryota > Viridiplantae > Streptophyta > Pinopsida > Cupressales > Taxaceae > Torreya > Torreya grandis. The sequence goes on along the minus strand of JARHVA010001669.1, from coordinate 602,748 downwards.
AACTCATTGATAAGCTTCATGGGGTGGTTTACGACTCCAAAATCTACTTGAAGACTGGTTATCACCAAATTCGTGTGAGGGAGGAAGATGTGCCAAAAATGGCTTTCCGTTGTCACTATGGGCATTATGAGTTTTTGTTCATGCCCTTTGGACTCACCAATGCTCCTACTACATTTCAATCTTATATGAATCACATTTTCAAACAACATTAGAAGAAGTTTGTGTTAGTGTTCTTTGATGACATATCGATTTATAGTAAAACTTGGGAGGAGCTTTTGTGTCATTTGGACATTGTGTTAGGAATGTTAGAACAACCCCTCTTTGCAAAAAAATCCAAAGGTGAGTTTGCTACTTCTGAAATTTTGTATTTGGGACATGTAATAAATACTCAAGGGGTCCAAGTGGACCAACAAAAGATTCAAGCCATACTTGATTGGCCACCTCCCACTACTATGACTCAATTGAGAGGGTTTATTGGATTGTGTAGCTATTATTGGAGATTTGTAAAGAGTTTTTCCCAACTTGTTGCCCCACTTACAAACTTGAAAGGGAAAGGTGCCTTTGTGTGGTCCCAAACCGCTTTGGAAACTTTTTTGAGACTCAAGGAGTTGATGAGTTCTTGTCCCATGCTTGTTGTTCCATATTTTTCAAATCCTTTCACATTGGAATGTGATGCTTCAAGAGAGGGGAGAGGGGTTGTCCTAATGCAAAAAGGACATCCCATTGCTTTTGAGAGCAGAAAACTCAAGGGAAAAATAAATTTTCAGTTTATGACAAGAAAATGTTGGCTATTATGCATGCTTTGGCCAAATCAGCCAATACTTGATTTGTGGACGATTGATAGTCAAAACAGATCAGAATAGCCTCAAATACTTCCTCACACAATCTGATTTGAATGATAGGCAACAAAAATAGGGGAGCAAATTACAATCCTATGATTTCAATATTGAATATGTGAAAGGAAAAACTAATAAGGTGGTCGATGCTTTGTCAATAAGGCCTTATTTATGCTCCTTGAGTGAATTAACAGCAGAATGGAGGTCTGTAATTATAGGCGAATACGCAATGGACAAGTGGGCTATAGAAATCTTGGATGGCAAGGTGATGGACAAAAAATATAAGGTATTTGAGGAGCTGATTTTCTGTAAGGATAGAATTCTTTTGAACCCTCTATCCAAGTTGAAACATAAAATTAAAAGGGATGCTCATGATGATACTATGGCTGCTCATCGAGGATACTTCAAGGCATACAAGCAGGTGAGAGAAAGATTTGCTTGGAAGGGCTTAAAAAGAGATATTATATCACATGTTCGTGAGTGTGTGGTTTGTCAAAAAGATAAAGGGATGACTACATTTACAGCAGGACTCTTGCAACCTCTTCTTATTCCCCACCAAAAATTGAAAAGCATATCCATGGATTTCATTACAGGATTACCCATGTCACAAGGTAAATGTGGAATTTTTGTAGTGGTGGATAGAATGACAAAATATGCTCATTTTTTTGCACTTCCAGCCAAGTACAATGCTCCTTATATAGCATAAATCTTTTTCAAAGAGGTATTCAAGTTGCATGGATTACCTAAAAATATCATAAGTGATAGGGACAGCCGGTTTATGAACCAATTTTGGCAAGAGCTTTTTAAACTAACAGGTACATAATTACTTCTAAGCACTAGTTACCACCCCCAAATTGATGGACAAACTGAAATCGTCAATAAATGGGTGGAAGGGTACTTAAAGAACTATGTTTCAGGGTGGCAAACAGGTTGGAATAGATGTTTATACATGGCGAAATATTGCTACAATACTTCCTACCACATGTCTAGTGGTATGTCACCCTTCAAAGATTTGTATGGATATGAAGCTCTTTCATTTTTTGATCTTATTTTGGAGGATAGTAGGGTGCCCGAGGCTGCCGATTTGGTACAGCAAAGTTCTTAAACTTTTGACTAGCTCAAGAAGAATTTACAACAAGCACAAAATTAGGAAAAGCTTTATGCAGATCAGCATAGTGTGGAGAGGCAATTTGAGGTAGGAGACATGGTCTATTTGAAATTTCAACCCTATAAACAATCCTCCCTCAAACAAAGTGGAGCGGAAAAGTTGAGGCCACGTTTTTATGGGCCATATAAGATTCAGAGAAGGGTGGGCAAGGTGGCATATAAGTTGGAATTACCAAAAGAAAGCAAGACCTATAATGTTTTCCATGTTTCTTGCCTAAAAAGGGCTCGTGGAAAACATATAATAACCTCCATTGGCTTGCCACCTCTTGATAATGAAGGTAAATTGGTCTTGACTCCCGAAACTATCCTTGAGGTTCATGAGAGGAGACTTCGAAATTGAACCATCACAGAATACCTGGTACAATGGAACGATATGAGTATGGAAGATGCAACTTAGGAAGGGGCAGCAATCCTTCAACACCCAAGTTTACAATTGCTTGTGAGCAAACAATTTTGGGAAGGGATGACTATAATGTTCCCCTTTTCGAACTAGTTTTGGGAGGAGACCCTTAGTCTTTTCGTTCCCAAGGGCTAACAAATTTAGAGCAAAAAGGGGAACATTTATGAGCTTCAAGAGCATTTTATGGTAACGCACTTTATGATTTAATTTTGGGACCTTCTTGAGGGTCATGGGCACCTAAGGCCTAAAGTGAACTTTATAATGAAGCTTTTATATATTTATTTTTTAAAACAAAAAGGTAAACTTTCCCTCCTTATTTTGGGCACTACATTTAGAGGTTGGATATAAAAGGTAAGGAGAGACTCATTTGGAAGGGATATGCATTTTAAGTACTGAATTGTTGACCAAGTATGTCAAGCTTGTTCACCACAACTTGAGGACAAAAACCTTCAAATGTGACAAAGATTTGGGAACGAAAACCTCCATTCTTTTATTAACGGTAGCTCTATTAAAAGGCTGTAATTGTGTTTATAATATTACTAATTGGAATATTATAAAATAATTTGGTTTGCTTGAAAATTCCTTGAAATAATATTTTATAAATGTAAACTTGTACTTGAATAATATTTTAAATAATAAAAATGTAATTGAATTAATAATAAAATATAAATCCTCAAGGGATTTTGTCTTTGGAATATAATGATTACAAGGGTATACATCCTTGCAATCAGATTACACGATTAAGGGATTTTGTCCTTAAAAGTGGTTGTAAAGCATAATGCTTGTACAAGTTGAATGTTTGAATGAATATGATTGAATGATTTTCCTTCTCACCAAACACTGAATATAAATACCTTCATAGCTTTCAACCAAATGACATGTCTTCCCCAAGGATTGTGACCTTTCATCAAATGAATGCTACTTACTAATTAATTAATTAATAGTTAATGTTGTTAATGGCTGTTGTTTATATGGATAGGGGCATTCCCCTTTTATAATATTTGATTGTTGTTTGGTTTGGCACTCAATTAATTACTGTTTGGGATATTACACAATGGGCGATTCCTTAATAAATTGCAGTGCTCTCTTCAAGGTAGCGATTAATATTGTTGGCTGGTAATTAGCAATTGGCTGCTGGTAGTTGCTTTGTTGATGGGTAGAGGGGATATTATAGTCCTTCATCCCAAAATTGCTTGTCCTCAAGCAATTGTCAGTTAGGATTCTCTAAAATGGTCGCACCTTCCCATGTGGCATCCTCAACCGGTAAATTTTTACAATGGCTCAAGTATTCTTTGATACTTCGGTTTCTTAACTTCCTTTCATGAACCTCAAGGATGTCTTCAGGTATTAAGATCAACTAGCCTTCTTCATCTATGGGCGTAGCCTTATAGAAGGGGCAATATGTTGTCCAAGTGCCCTTTTTAGGCACGAAACATGGAAGACATTATATATTCGACTACATCTGGGTAATTCCAATTCATAAGCAACTCCCCTACTCTCCCATGATTTTATATGGACCATATAATCGAGGTTTGAGTTTCTCAACTCCACTTTGCTTGATCAAAGATTGCCTATAGAGCAGTAATCACAAATATACTGTGTCCTCGACTTCAAATTTTCCTTCCGTTCTATGTTGATCGACATACAAGTTTTGTTGATTTTGTGCTTGCTGAAGATTGTCCTTGAGAGTTCTAAGGATATCTTGACTTTATTGAATCGAGTGTTTAGCTCCCAAAACTCTACTCTCAAGGATGACCAAATCCACAAATGACTTTGCATCATACCCATATGTAATGTCCCCTTCTCTATGATCACCCAGGGTGCTATTTTAGCCTATTTAATTCCTGTAGGCTAAAGGCAGGATAAGGGAATTCATTTATTTAATTATTTGATATTCCCTGACAGAAAAAATAAATATTAAAAAACATAATGTAAAGTGATTAATTAAATATTTTATAAAGTGACTTTAAGTGAAATATTAAAAGGTAACTTAATAAAGTCACTTTATTATATTTGAGTGGAAAATTAAAGAGAAATATAAAAGGCGTTTTGGAGGCTCATTTTCATTCAAGTTAGAATTATTTCTCATTTTCATATTAGAGAGCTCTCGAAGCTTCTTGGTTTTGGGGACAGGGAAACCCTAGGGCATCTGATTTCGGTGGTGAAATGATTCCACCATAGCTGGTTCGTTGAGGATATCACTCAGGTCTTCTACTGGAGCGTTAATGCAATTTTATAAGTCTCTTCAGAGACAAAATTGGTGTGGAACAAATATATCTTCAGTTTGAATTTGTACAAGAGTTTGGAGGTTTATTAACGTTGCATATTAAAGACTTCCTATCGTGGGACGAATCATTTTGAGAGATTTGATATAGTGATGTGAATAGTGATTCACTACAGTGACGTGAATAGTAATTCGCTACAGTGATGTGAATAGTGATTCTCTACAGTGGCGTGAACAATGATCCTCTACAGTGACGTGATCATCTCTAGAAGTAGTGTTGGGTTTGGTGAGACGTGGGCTCTATTAACAGTATTGGAATTGCTGCTATGAGGATCAATTCATGGAGTATTAGTAGGTCGTGTGAAGCGGGGACTATTTTTTGCTAAATTGGAAGTCGCAGGAGGGTGAAAATTGGTCACATCTGATGGTTTCTAACACTCTACATGATGTTGTTAACATTTACCAGGTCTTCACCAAGTTTCTAGGTTTGAAATAATTTGTATCTGTTGTCTAAATTGCATTTGCTATTCACTCAGTCATTAATGGTCATAAACTTTGTATCTGCTATTAAGTTTTAGTCTGAGTGAACTTGTAAAGGTGGAAATATTATTTCAGACAACACTGATTGTTTCCCTCATCACTATTAACTCTGGAGTGTTAAATGTTTCATATCAATCCTAAACGAAGCATAGTATAACCTTGTATCAGTCTAAGAAAATTATTATCTGAGTATTATTATTGCTACCATAGTCATATCTTTGTGTGCTATATTGAGATTGCACAAGTCTGATACTAATTTCCGAGAAGTTGCTTGTTGTAAATCAGTCATATTGGGAAATGGAATGTCTCAGTATTGATTTCCATATTTGTATCTACCTTACATATTGAATGTCAATCAAACACATATATGAATATGCTATGAGTTGATAAAATGTCCCATCCATCAAACTGACAACAATTGAAAATATTGCACATCTGGGAAGGGTACTTTACACCATACAAAGCTTTGAAAGGTGTAATTCCGATTGACATGTGATAAAAATTATTATATCAGAATTCTCCTAAATGCAACCATTTGATCCATGCATTTTGATTCCCAAAAATATAACTCCTTAGATACCCTTCAATCCACTTATTGATAGCTTTTGTTTGACCATCCGTTTGGGGATAATCATTGTACTCGGGGTCAATTCAATGTCTGCTAGGTGAAAGAGTTCTTGCCAAAATGAACTCATAAATCTGTTATCTATGTCACTAACAATGGTCTTTGGCAGCCCATATAATTTAAAGATTTCTCTAAAAACTATTCCAGCTACCAAGGGGGCATCATACTTAGTGGAGAATGGAAATAAATGAGCATACTTTGTCAAACGATCAACAGTTACAAAGAGGAAGCTCTTTCCTTGAACCACGGGTAACCCAGTAACAAAATTCATTGAAATACCTTCCCATTTTTGAGTTGGAATGGGCAAGCGCTGCAACAATCCGCCAGGAAATTCATGCTCTATTTTGTTTCGTTGGCAAGTAGGACACCCCTAAATGTACTTAAGAATTTCACTTTTAAGCCCTTTCCAAAAGAACATTTCTCTTACCTGCTTATATGTCTTAAAATAGCCTGGGTGGCCTGCCAACGGGCTATCATGAATAGCTTTTAACATTTTATGCTAAATCTTTGATTTTGGTACCAAGAAGATTTGATTTTTATACAAAATAAGACCTACTACCTTGTAACATTTGTCCCTGATCTTTCCTTCTAAGACCGCATTAGGAAACTCGTTTTTTACATACTCGATTGTTATGAAAGCCTTCCAATCAGTGGCAATCGTAGATATGGAGCACAAAAATGGTTTTCTCAATAATGCATCTGCCACAATATTATTTTTCCCTTTCAGATATTCAATGCCGAAATCAAAAGCTTGAACCTTGTTCACCCATTTTGGTTGTCTATTGTTCAAATCCTTCTGACTTAAAAAGAATTTTAGATTGTTATGATTTGTTCGAACCATGAATTTTCTACATACCAAGTATTGGCGAAACTTGGCCAGCACATGCATGATTGCTAACATTTCTTTGTCATATATAGAGTACTTACACTCATGTTCTTTAAGCTTCCGACTTTCGAATGAAATTGGATGACCTCGTTACATTAGAACAACACCTATTCCTTCACCCGATGCATCATATTCCAACACAAAGGGTAATGAAAATTTTGGTACAGCCAAAATAGGACATGAAATCATTTCTTGTTTCAGTTTCTCAAATGTTGATTGAGTAATGTCCGACCAATGAAAGGCTCCTCTTTTTGTCAAATTAGTCAAAGGGGCAGCTATTCGAGAGAGCCCTTTGACAAACCTTCGATAATAAGTGCATAACCCTAAGAACCCTCTCAATTGAGTCATGGTAGTAGGTGGAGGACAATCTAATATAGCTTGAATTTTTTCTTGATCAACGTGCACTCCTTGCCTATTGATGACATGCCCCAAGTATAGAATCTCCAACATTCCAAATTCACATTTAGACATTTTCGCAACAAGTGATTGTTGCTCCTGTAGTTCTAACACTATATTTAAATGTTTCAAGTTTTCCTCCCATGACGTACTATATATCAATATGTCATCAAAGAAAACCAAAACAAATTTTTGCAAATGCTTACTAAATATGTGATTCATGCAAAGACTGAAAGGTGGCTAGAGTGTTGGTCAATCCGAAAGGCATAACGAAGAACTCGAAATGTCCATAATGACATCTGAATGTCGTTTTCTGAACATCTCGTCTCGCATCCGGATTTGATGATATCTTAATTTTAAATTGATTTTCGAAAAGAAAATAGCTCCATGGAGCTCATCGATTAGTTCATCAATTTGTGGTATCGGATATCTATTCTTAATAGTCTTCTTATTCAATTGTCAATCGTCTATGCACATTCTCAACGTGCCATCTTTCTTCTTGACTAGGACTACAGATGAAGCAAAAGGGCTTGAACTTGGCCTAATATGCCCCATTTACAGCTATCCTTTGATGACCTTTGCACTCTCTTCATAGATTCTAAGGTGGTAGTATGGTGTGATTATTATCGGCTTGGTACTGGTTTCTATCTCAATAATATGCTAAAACCCTCTGAAACCCTCTGTCTGCGGGCAACCCATGTGGAATATTCTCAAAAACCTTAGCATGTTTATTAATTATGGGTTGAATATCGTCATGATGTCGTTGCAGCTCCGATTTTATAGAGCTCACAAAACATTGTGCCGCCCATGAAACTTGGCCTTTCCTGAATGATCTTTCCATCCTCTTGGTTGTAATCACTTGGGGGGGTCCATTAGCCATACTTTGAAGCACCACTTATTTCCCATCTACTTTAAATTTTAATTCCATGGTTTCATAGTTTTGGGTAAATTACCCCAAAGAATGTAGCCATTGAACACCTAACACCAAATCTATTTCACCAATGCTTACGACATAGAAATCATCATTTATTTGATGTCTTCCCAATGTGAAACGGAGTTGTTGAATTTTTCAAGTGCATGGAATGGTAAAACCATTAGCAACTATCACCTTAAAACCTTGAAATTCTTGAGCTTTCAAACCCATTTTTGTTACCGATCCTTCATCAATGAAATTGTGGGAGACCCCACTATCTACCAACACAGTAATTTTCTACCTTTGCAGACTCCCTCTTACTCTAAAGGGATGGTATCTCGGAGCTCCTGATAAAGTTGCAAGGGTACTCGCCAATGTCTTTTCCTATTCTTTTGGTTCACGTATTGTTTCTTCAACTTCAACTTCTTCGTAATCGGGTTCACCATCGGAAATAACTTCGATGTAATGGACTTGCCCATTTCCCAAACAATGGTGACCTGGTACCCAAGGGTCCTTACAAGTGAAACATAAGTTTTTCCTCCCTAGCTCATTTCTTGTTTCCGTCTCTTTCCCTGAGTTAGGTGGATCCCCTGGTTGGAATCCTCTTGATTGAAAGGGTCTTCTTTGTTGGCTATATGGTGTTGTCTCTTGTTGCCCTGAAGGCATGGCCTGTGGCTGTCCGCTATTGGTTATTCTCGACTGTATAAATGGCACCATTTTATTTCTTGGCGTTGATGTCTCCAAATCCCATGCCTTTTTAATTGTTTCTTGAAGGGAGGAGGGATTAAAGGCTTTGACTAAACCCTTGAATGAATCAATCAATCCTTCCATGAACAATACTATAAGTTGCCCTTCAGTGGCATCTGGAACCATCACGACGAGTCATTAAAACTCCGCCACACAGTCTTCCACATTGTTATTTTGTTTTAATAAGGCCAATTCCCGAAAATGAATTTTGGGGTCAATTCTATCGAACCTTTCAATAAATCTCCTAGTAAATTCATCATATGATCTAATGAGATCATGTCCTTGTGTAATACACCCATGATACCACCATTCATGAGTTGTTCCTTCAAGATGAAAGGTTGTGAATTTGATCGCTTCTTCCATCATAGGTCGGAGAGATAAATAAGTATCCAATTTTTGTATCTATGCCGCCCATTCCGTGCATTTGTTAGAGCCATCGAAAGTCGACAAGTTCAATTTACCCAACGCATGCTAAAGATCTCCTTGAGTCTTTTGGGGTCTATGCTCCGTTCTGGTACCATTTCGATGGCTTATCATTTCCATGAATTTTGTGAGTGGTACTTCCCTCGGTATTTCATCTGAAAGGTCTCGATATTCTTCAAAACAAGATGTAAGGTCCTCTCCCAATGAAGTTTGGGTTTCTTCTTCCATAATAGATTTGTTTCTTGAAATAAATTTAGGCTGAAAAGGTTTATTTGAAGAACTCATGGTTGTTTTTGGCGAGATTTAATTATGGCTAGTATTAGAATGGCTATTTTCACCATTTTGATGTCTAGGATTTGCAATAGATTGTATTGCGAGAGTTAATTGGGTCACTGTATTAGCTAGTTGTTCTTGACCTCGGATAAGCCTATCCATCTGTTCATCATCTTGGTTCCTCTCTCCCATATTTGCCCATTTGTCTCCCTTTTCATTTTCTTCCCTTTGTTGATCGAAACCTTTAGTTTCATTTCTCAAATAATATCAGTTTTTTTATCTTAACCTTTCATGAAGTTTTTGTTCCACAGGCTGGCAGGATAGAGAGCTTTGATACCATTGAAATATTCCTAATCGAAATATTATAAAAGAATCTGATTTGCTCAAAAAAAATTTGAAATAATATTTTATAAATGTAAACTTTTGAATAATATTTTAAATAATAAAAATGTAATTGTATTAATAATAAAATATAAATCCTCAAAGGGTTTCATCCTTGGGATATAATGATTACAAGGGTTTGCGTCCTTGCAATCAAATTATATGATTAAGGGATTTCGTCCTTAAAAGAGGTTGTAAAGCATAATGCTTGTACAAGTTGAATGTTTGAATGATTTTCCTTCTCACCAAACGTTGAACATAAATACCGTCATAGATTTCCACCAAACGACATGTCTTCCCCAAGGATTGTGACCTTTTGTCAAATGAATTCTAATTACTATTTAATTAATTAAAAAATAATTAATATTGTTAATGATTGTTTTTTATATGGATAGGAGCACTCCCCTTTTATAATATTTGATTGTTGTTTGGTTTGGCGCTCCCTTAATTAATTATTGTTTGGGATATTACACAATGGGTGATTCCTTAATATATTGCAGTGATCCTCTTCAAGGTAGCGATTCATATTGTTGGCTCATAATTAGAGACTGGTTGCTAGTAGTTGCTTTGTTGATGGGTAGAGGGGATATTACAATGCTTCAGATTTGCATGGTTGCATGCAATTGAACTTACAAAGGTGTTTTCGAACACCACCTTGTACAAAAGATTGGCGAGCACCTTTGGAAGTTTCGTGATTGCATTTGTGTGGGTAAAGAGGTGGGCAAATTTGTTTGAAGAGTTGTGGTTGGTCTTGGAAGCCATCCCTAGGCTGGCGAATTGATTTGGAGGAGTGGCGACCCCTCTTTAGAGGACTATTTAACTTTGGAACCCTCTTCTAGGGTTTATAGGTAATTTTGGTATTTATTCTAGTTGGGTGAATCGTTTGTGGATTATTTGTAGGGTTTGAGGGCCACTCTGTGCCCTAGAAATATTCAAAATATTATTATATTACTTTTGCAACCTAGACAACTTGCATTGGAAGGTTTGAAAGGCTTGTGTATGGGCAAATTCAAGGGTTTGATTTTCAAAGTTAATTCTCTAATTTTCTCCAAGTGTGGCGACTTCCTTGGAGGAGTTTTAAGGCTGATTTAAAAGAGAAAAAGCAGCTGTAACGGCATTTAAAAATTAAAATATTTACAAGGGTAATTTTCAGCCTTCTCGCCATCGTCACCTTGCCAAAAAATGTACTTTATTCCAATTTCATATTCAGCTATTTTGAAGTGTGTTTTGTTTGGAATTGGTCAATTTTTCCCAGCTAGGGTTTGCTGGTTTTGGGGTTAGATTTCAGATTGTTATCAAATTTACATAAGGGATAGTTGGAAAACCCTTACTTGGCTTAATTGTCCCATTTGGGGACATTACAGCCCACAAGCAATTGTAAACTTGGGTGTTGAAGGATCGTTGCCCCTTCCCAAGTTTCATCTTCCATAGGCATATATTTCCATTGTACCAAGTATTCTATGATGGTTTGATATCGGAGCCTCCTCTCACAAACCTCAAGGTCAGTTTCGGGAATCAATACCAATTTACCTTCATCATCAAGAGGTGACAAGTCAATGGAGGGTATTATATGTTTTCCAAGAGCCCTTTTTAAGCATGAAACATGGAAAACATTTTAGAACTTGCTTCCTTCAGGTAATTCCAGTTCATATGCCACCTTACCCAACCTTCTTTGAATCTTGTATGCCCCATAGAAACGTCGCCTCAACTTTTCCACTCCACTTTGTTTGAGGGAGGATTGTTTATAGAGTTGCAAACTCAAATAGACCATGCCTCCTACCTCAAATTGCCTCTCCACCCTATGCTGATCCGCATAAAGCTTTTAATGATTTTGTGCTTGTAAATTCTTCTTGAGCTGGTGCAAAATTTCAGAACTCTGTTGTACCAAATCAGCAGCCCCAGGCACCTTTCTATCCTCCAAAATTAGATCATAAAGTGCTTTACCATAAAATGCTCTTGAAACTCACAAATGTTTCCCTTTTTGCCTCAAAATTCTTTAGCCCTTGGGAACAATAAAGCTAAGGGTCTCCTCACAAGACTAGTTCAAAAAGGGGAACATTACAAATATCCCCATTTTAATAACCTTGATTTGAGAGAGTATTATTGTTTGAACTAATTGTTGGAGCATGAAACTTGATTGATTTGGTTCTGTTTTCCTGTGATGAGACATTGATACATCATTGTTATTTTTATATTCGGCTTATTGCTGATGGCATTGATAATTTAATGCTGCATTGTACTTGCTGATTCAGTTACAGCATTTGGCATGTATTGTTGTGTTTTCTGTTACAACATGGATATATGTTGTGGATAAATTATTTTGTTAGGATCTGATACATGATTATAATGTTGTGTACATATTCATTATGATGATTCAGTTACATTTATTATTGATATTGGATGCGTACCACCTAGCAGATTTTATTAAAGAGTTTTTGGTTGTGTGTGTAGGTACAGGCAGATGTATAGCCGTGGTTGGAAGTGGTGTCCCATGAGAGAGATCCTTTGCTCTGTAAACACACCTCGTAACACTGCCAAATCGCATGAGTGGGATTTCCTCATAGTCACATGAGCCTTTCGTTTGTAGTTTTGACTGATTTGTTATCTACTTGGTTTCTTGTTTAGCAGCTTCACCTTTTCATGCTTGATTGATGTTTTAATCTTGATCATACTTGACTGCGATTAAGTGATTGAATGCAGGGATAGTCTCCAACTATCACATTCAATCACATAATTGACTTTATCATTTGTCTATGCATATTGGTTTGCAAGCCTATATTCATTAAACCACCTTTCTTATGATTGCCGCCTATCATACCAAAGCATGTTACATAGTTGGTCGCATGAGCATTGATAATGATATTCTCATTTTGAGCTTGCTTTCACTTAAGTGCTTTCAACATGTAAAAAGGATTTTGGTTTGACATCAATCTTCTTGTTGTCACTTGATTCCCTTACTTGCAGAAACTATGTTTTTCTTTCAATATGCAAATGCCAACATGTATATATAGATATAAACTCTGATACATATAGTGTGTGGCTTGTATGTGTTAGCTATTTAGGATTATATTATCCACATAATGTAAAATGATAGGGATTCAAAGCATTGTATTGTTTAATTTTGTGGCATTTGAACACACCACTTATGGACTGTGATAAAAGCTTAGACATGGGCTATTGTTTAAATTAACATTATTGGACCCTCCACTTTGACGGTGATAAAGCCTTAAGGTGAAAAAAAAATTTAATTACATTGTTTAAATGTTATATGATATGAACCTTCCTGCAACAAATTAAACCACTATTGAAGTACCCGGAAATAATACTGTAAATGAAATGGAAGATAATTATATTGCATTAGAAAGAGTGCAGAATTGCATTACAATATTGCTGGCCTTTTCGAGGACAAAACCTCCTCTAAGTAAGCTCAATGCAATATAATTAGTGGATGTTTTTCAACAAGACAATGCTCCCATTTAAACTAATTGTATGCTAGCCAACTACTACTTCCCATCCATGTGGGATTATTTAAATAGCTCAAGGGATGACTTACAAAGCATATGTGTTTGTAGCTTTTATTAATAACAACGATGACAAAGATATGAGTTAGAACGAAGGGGTTCCTAACATGCCCTTCCCCTTAAAAATCTTTGCCCTCAAAGTTGAAGATTAAGAACTACTGCTGAATTTGGAGGAGCTCCCAAGTTACATCTTTGGGCTGCATCCCTTGCCACTGGACTAGAATTTTAGTGATAGAACGTCTACGAAGCTGACGAGAGCACCTATTTAGGATAGTTTTAAGCTCAAGAATGATAGATCCTTCGGCATCGAGCTTAGGAAGAACCGTCTAAGCTATGACATTATGACCAAGGAATTTCTTCAAACAAGAGATGTGAAAAACAAGATGAACACAAAAATATGGTAGTTCCAACTTGTATGCTACATGCCCAATCTGTTGAAGAACCTTATAAAGCCCATATAACTTTGAAGCCAATTTCTAGCGACCCTTCATTTTCAGAAAACACTGCTCATAAGGATGTAATATGAGGAAAACCATATCCCCTAGTTGGAAGGCACACTCTGATTGGTATTGATTTGCCTGCTATTTCATGCAATGCTGAGGTAGGTTGAGATTTTCCCTAAGGACTCGAAGAATATTCTCCTGCTCATTGAAGGTAGTGTCCATTACCTGTACATGAGAGCTGCCTCGAAGGTAAAAGAGGAGAAAGGGTGGCTTCTAACGATATACAACTTCGTAAGCAGACATTTTGGTGGCCATGTGATATGTGGTATTGTACCATCATTCAAAAAAAAGGTAATCATTTGACCCAATGATGTTCATCAGAGGCAAAACAACGAATATATGTTTCCAAGCATTTGTTAACAATTTCGATTTGGCTATCCGCTTGCAAGTGATAACCAAAACTTATCTTCAATCGTGTTCCCGTGTTGCCATCTATTTGAATAGTTCTTACTAGAAATGACTAGTAAAGGCCAAGTCACAATCAAAAACAATAGAAACAAGAATGCCATCGAGTCAGAAATTTTGGTCAAATAAGGTTTGGGTGATGGAAGAAGAGGTGTAGGAATGGAACAAGGAACAAAAATGGGTGTATTTGGGGAGGTGATCCAACACCACCAATATGACTAATTTATCGCCAGATTTCGGCAAGCCTTCAAATAGATCCATTGAAATATTTGTCCAGAGACGTTCCAGAATGGGTAGGGGCTATATCAAGCCTGAGGTTGCCACTATTTCGCCTTTGTGATGTTGACAAGTATCAAACTCTTCAACAAATTTCTTGATGTCTTGCTTAATTCCCAGCCAAAAGAAATTTCAACGAACCTGCTCATAGGTTTTTGTAACATTCGCCATTTTTCAACTCTATGATCCCAAATTGTGACTAGTGCTAAGGCATAAAATAGCTCCTTTCGACATAATGTTGTGTCAAGGAGATCATCAGACCCTTGTCATAAAAGGGGTCAATGATAAATGGATTGACCTTGTAATTGAAGTCTTGCTTAGGTGTGAGAGCAAGCGTATTTATTTTATGAACGAGGACTCTAAGTCCAAGTATTATTCATTATGCTAAGGTTTTAATAAGAGTATGATTACTTACCATCTTAATGGGCTCAACAAGTACCTTGAAGTCCTTATTTAGGCCATTATACTATATTGATTACGTTCACAAGGTTAAGTGTTGCACAAGGTTCAAATACTTGCCATGATAGACTCGAGTTTAACTCGTTCAATTGTATTATGAAAACTCACCAATATGGTTTGACTTGAATTTAAATCTAAGGTTTACAAAGCATGCCAGGTAATTTTGGTGCATTGGTTATTTTACATTATTGAGCCCTGTGACTGTGGGCAAGCTAAGTTATTATAGATAATAATAATAATAATAGCACCAAAGGTAGCATAGCAAAAAGGGGCTGACTATATAAAATATTGATTTATATTAAGCTTTGAATTATATTAAAGGACCCATTAGGGTCAAGGCATTTTGTTTTAATTAGGGATGATGATCATTATTGAAAGGTTTAAAAATGAAAAAGGTTTGTTAAAGCCCGAGTTCATGGGCAGGCCATGGAAAGAAGTTAAAAGGGAAGGGCAAGACATAACTCTAACCTATTCCCTAAACATGCAAACTCATTTGGGTTATTTAATGATGAAGGTAGAAGGTCAACACCAAAATAGGTAGTTTTGAGAAAACGCCATCATTTTGCATAATGGCAGACCAGGGCCGATAAGGAAGGAATGAGTTTCATGAATTTGACTGTCGGTTGCCAATATGAGAAATCCATGCAAAAACCCATTATTTCATTCAATATTGTTTTAGCCATGTAGAGGATGTTGAGAGGCAAGTAAAATTGCATGCAAACTATAAAATTTGTCTATTACAATTGATAATAGCGGTCATTCGCGCATGCAATATGAGGAATCCACAGATCTTGTGTAACCTTGCAACTAAAATAAGAATAAAAAAACGTAAGAGTTTGTTCTAAGGTGGTTAACTTTTGTTTTGCTTCCATTTCATTTATCTAAGGCCTTAACAGTCGTTATAGTGCAAATCCTAGCTATACTTTGATGATATATATAAACTTGTATGCATGAGCATTAAGAAAACCATGGCATGCAACTAGATAATGAGGAACAAGGAAAACTACAATGTTGAGTTCTTCCTTGTACCAGGCATGACTTCCCTTCCCTCTTGTTGGATCATGTTGAACTAGATTTCTATTTTCTACCATTTCTCTAAATCGTGTATGTTGGAAATTCAAAAGGTTTTGAATATTTTTCATTGGATGGTATTTGTCTGGTATATGGATATACAGACTTATGCCCATGCAATAGCATCGGCAGAGACGTGTATGCACACCTATGTGTGTTGTGCAAAATGTTGTTGGGATTTGAACAGTTCTAGTATGGATTTAATGAATGAAAAATGGTTGTTTTAACCTTGCTTTGAGATAAATCTTTTTAACTGGCATCTGGATAAGTGTCTCTGACTTTTTTTTGTTAGGGTAACTAGGGACATCATCAAGCCCCAAGCCGAGCATGGAATCATTATTGGTATTCAAGCACTAAGTACCCATGCCTCGAAGACCACATTATCATGGTGCCCCTTGAGCAAGGGAATCCATCGAGAGGTGGAACACCTTTTATCATGGAGTGGGATTTGAACTTGGGTTGCCTATATTGCTTGCATCCCTTCTTACCATTACACCACAACCCGATGGATTATAAGTATCTCTTACTCTTGGAAAAAATATACAATTAATTTTTGAAAAGTTTATACTTGTGAAAATATGGCATGGTTGTTGTTTATTGTATTTTATAAATGAGCTAGATTTTTATAAGGATTGCAAAGAATGAATCTTTCTCTTGTATGATCTGATTTTGGTTTTGGAAAGGCATGTCAGCATAATGTTGACCTTATATTTCATCACAATACAAGACAATAGTTTTGAAAAGAAATGCAAAATCTTGTTGTATTCCCTTGAAAGTTCTAGAGGAATTCCAGAACTAATTATGGCTTGTTTGTTCTTATAGTTGTCTGTTGTAGCAGCATGTGTATAGAATCAAAAAGGATAAATTGAATAAGGTTGTTTCATGTACTGTAATGTCCCCAAATTGGACAAATGCAATAATTCTGAAAGTTACAACAAACCCTAACCAAGCAAGTGTATTTTTTTGAAATTCAACCCCAAACCTTAACCTCCAAAACTTGCAATATGCTGAATTAAATATGAAAACCCTAGCTGTTAATTTATGAGTGCTGTAATTGAACATTTAGGGTTCCAACACCCTTGAAACCACTATCAAATAGGCACCAAATATGCGAAAAAACACAGCCACATAAATACCTGATTTTTCCATAGTAGTTTCCTAACAGGGGGATGAGGGGGATGTGGGGACGGGTTTCCAAGACGAGAGATGGGAGGCCTAAATTTGGGGATGGGCGCGGGGGAAAGGGCGACGACGGCGACAGAGCAGTGCAAATACATATAGTACTTACAAAATTAGTTATAAAAAGATATATAAGGAATAAGTATATTGCATTGAACATCAACAATTTAACATTTAAGTTTTAACTTTTTAACAATGAAGTTTCAAGTTTGAACCATTGAACCAATGAACATTGAACACTGAAAATGAAAATCAAAATATCGAATTCAGAATTTTCAAAATTTCATAATGATGTTCATGATTAAAATCAAGTATCAACAATGTTCAAAAACAAAATACTAAATACTAACAAGTCAATGGCTAATCATCCCAAAGGCCTCACCAAACTCCTCGTCACTAGAACTGTTAGACTCTACATGCTCAAGCTCCTCCAAACCAATACCAACTAGCCTTGTTTGAGTAGCATCATCATCAATCTATGTTGGCTCCTCTAGCTCTACATCCCATCTGGTTGCTGGACTCTCCTTGTACGTAAGTGTGTTGCGGTCAATGAGATACAAGGCACTATGTACAGCCACAAACTTCTCTTCCCTCCTAGAGGTAAGCTCGTTCCTCTTAACAGAGTAGATGAAGCTATAAGCAAACTAGTTCCTCTCAGCAGCAAAAGAACTAGAAACCTAGGATAGCAAATGAATGGCTAGATCATTAGTCAAAGAAGCAGGCCCATGCAAAGTCCACCACAAAATTGGTTCCTCATGTGCCATTGTCTCCCTATCTATTTCGGCCTCCTATGAATATCCCCTAAGAGTGGCAAATTTTGTCCACTCAATATAAATGATGTTGGCCTCTGTAGAATCGTACATTTTTTAAATGGTCTTCATGAACCCTGCCTTCACCTCAGCATCTTGTATAGGTGTAACTATACTAGGGCTTTGCACATACCACTTTGGGTTAAATGCATAGGCAACGATGTGCAAGGGAGTGTTGAACTTCTCCCATCTATGATGAATGATCCGCTGAATATGTTTTGTGTAGAATTGCAATGTGCGGTCCACTCGTACAACAACCTTCTTTTGATCAAGCATAGTATCAATGCACTCATACACCTCTCCAAGAATAGGTGCATTAGTATCCCCATATCTAATCACTATGAAGATTGGAGTAATGATGGAGATAATATATTTGGCATCAGCCCAAAAAACATCACTCTTTACCACCTCCTTCACCCTCTTCCCCTACTCCGTCTTCGACTCAGGGCACCGATTCCATTATGTTGTCATAACCATTAGATGCAATGCCTCTTGCAACTCAAGCATCCTCTCCAAGAGAATAGAGTACGATGCATACCTAGTCTCTACAAGTTTCAAGAATTCCTTCTTGGATGAGGTCTTGTGTAATATCCCCAAATTGGGACAATAATGCAAAAGAGGGTTTTCCAATAAACCCCTAAACAAATCCCAAACAAAATCTGAATTCTGAAAATAAAAAACAGCCAACCCTAAGATTGTATTTGCACCACCAAACTGAAATTTCACACTTCCACTCACTCAATAAATAAATAGAAAAATTCCTTATGAAGTTTAGCCAACCATTGGTCACAATGAATGAAGAAAGGGAGCTGAATTGATATATTTTCCACTCCAAACCCTCAACACACCACCAAGCTGATTTCAATGCCCTCTTCTTGTCACCAAATCCAACTCAGAAAACTCTCTACAACTAAAGATAAAATTCAGACAAATTCCAGCATGCATATCATGTAAAATTTGGCCAATTTTAGGGCCTAAAACATGATCAAATCTATCCAAATCAAATCGCCACAATTATGAATAATAACATGTAATAACTTAGAAAATCAAAGTTGTATTCATGCCAAACCTGCTGGAAATAAGTTATAAAATTCACCAATATTAGCAATAATTAATGCTTTATTGTTTAGGGCCAAACAACGCACCTTAAACCATTGCACAACTCCTTCAAGTGAATCACCCAACTCAGAAAATAAGAGCAGAATTTCATAATCAAACCCTAACCTTAATCCTCCAAAAATCCTTCAAACCCTTAGGATTTATTGTCGAATAAATCAGAAGTAATATAACAATTGTACCTTGCAAAACGGAGCCTAAAAACTTTCTAAATATGTAAAATAGCTACTCCAACTGATTCACCCTTAGAAAATTATATAAAATAATTTAGTTTTTTAAACTTACCAATGGTCCTCCAAATGACCTTCAAAGGCTCCAAGGGCAAGTCGCCCAAGCTAGAAAAATAATATAAAATATAATGCAATATTTTATGCTTCATGAACCCTCCAAATTAGCTCTAAAATCCCGAAACCAACCCTCAATCCAAGTCGCCAAATCTGAAAAATCTAATAGAATATTATGTAATATTTTTAGGCTTCAACGAACCCCTCCAATCAGCGCACTCAACCCTCTAGGCAAGTCACCACACAATGAAATGGCCTTCAACACCACGTGCAAGCTCCCAAAGCAAGTCACCACTCTCCAAGACCTGCAAATTCGCCAAAAACCAATTTTCTATAGGGTTTGCAATATTCTTCAATATAGATGGTATCCAAAAACACCTTTATAGATTTATTTGCATGTAAACATACAGTTTTGAAGCTCAACTACAACCCTTGAATAGTGTTTCCTAAGTATTAAAAATTGAGGTTTTTGTCCCCAAACCCTTGAGACTTTTTGAAGGTTTTCGTCCTCAAGACGTGGTAATCAAGGTTGACATACTTGATCAAAGATTAGAAGATAACTCTCCCTCTCAAAACTTTAAAAGGATATTATTTATAATTTCCCACTTGGCCCTTAAGCACCTATGACCCTCAAAAGGGCCCCAACTTAACTGGAACTCAAATTAGATTTTAATATTATTACTTTATTTTTAAGTATTGAAAAATACTTTTATTTTAGCCATAATATTATTTTAATTACAAAACTAGGGACATTACATCTTGAAGAGTGCATGTGAAGTGTGGTGGTTGCAAATAAACATTTGCACATCTCTAGCATCACAAAAATTCAAACCATGCATAATGCAAAGGATTAAGACACAAGGATTTTCGTTTTGTTTTTCTTACTTTAGGTCGCACGAAGCGCAAAAGCAGAGAATACACAAATAGGAATCCTTGTTCTTAACCTTTGTCAAACAAGGATTTCACTTTTTTTTTCTAACCTTTGTCAAACAAGGATTTCACTTTTTTTTTCTTACTTTAGGTCGCACGAAACACAGAAGCAGAAGATACACAAAAGTTAAAATCCAATTTTGACTTTCAAATTTTATGACTCATTTTATAATTTAATCAAATTTATGCATTAATTAAAAATTTAAAAACCTAAATGTTGTCATAAATTGACAATTGTAAATACTTGGTCAAATAAGGATTTCACTTTGTTTTTCTTACTTCAAGTTGCATGAAGCGCAGAAGCAGAGGATACACAAGATGAAATCCTAATTTGACTTCTAAATTCTAATCTTGAAATTGAAAAAAAACTTACAAAGCTACAACCTAGAAAGCAAAATAAATTTGAAATTTAAGCATTTAATTTGAGAGAAAATTTAAGCATTTGAATGAATCACAAATAATTATAAGAATTTTCAATTTAGAAATGAATCATGAATCGAAGAACAATACAATTTACAAATGAAACAAAAAATCAAAAATTCAAAGAATCAAATTAGTGATAGGGCCTACCTTTTGGCTCAAATGATGAACTTGAAGAGTTTTGAGTTTTCTTGGCGTCTCTATCATTTTCTTGATCTCACTTTCCCTCTCTTAATGCTCTCACTCTTGCAGACTTCTCCCTCTTATAGCTTGTTGCCTCTACTTTCAGCTCTCTACTTCACTCAATGAAGTTTTTGTGTGATTTAGAATGAGAGGGATAGGGATTTTTTATATTTATAAGCTTTTGGGAGGCCTTGGGGGTGGGGATGGCACCCATTATCGATTAGAATTAGGGTAGAGGGCTCACAAACCAAAATCCTTTTTAAATTTTAAAAAAAAAGTCTTTTTGGTGTCCACCAATGCGGGGGACAGACGCCTATGCGTTTCCTAAGGGTCAAGGGATGTTTGGGCATCCCCTGGACATCCCTTAGTCCCTCAAACGCCCCCTTTTTTAAGGGACTCTACGGAGACGTCCCCTCTTAGATGAAAACATCCTAGGGATGGCAGCAGTGGAGGTGCGTTAGGGGGACATCCCCCTGATGACCCCATGTCCTAGGGGCATCCCCCTCTCGAAAACGTGGGGATTTTGGGGGGAGACGCATCCCCATGGAACACTGGATTTTTTTGAGAACTTCCCAAATGAAAGGACTGGAAAATTAGTCAATAAATATCAAAATATTAAATATTCCAAAATGTTTTTCAGGCTGTAATAGCCTCACAAACCCTCAGGGAAAGCCCCAAAGGGGGGCGTCCTAGTTGGAAAAATATTATCTTTCCAATATCAATTCCTCTCAGCCCTAGTGGGGTCTTCAAATCCACGCAACCCTTGCAAACAGGGGTCTTCAAACCTGAAATTGTTGATTACTGCCCTAGTTGGGCTTCCAAACCAAGTTGCCAACCTCCAATAGCAAGTCACCAACTCTAGAACAAGTTGCCCTCTTTCCAACGGGAGAATACTGAAAGTTCTGATTATTGAAACTCAATACAACTTTTGTGCAAAACTACCCTAGTTATAAAATTAGGGGTTTCCATCCCTAATTTCACTTACCAATGAAAGTTTTCGTCTTCAAGGTAAAGAGTAGTGTTTTTGTGCTTAAATCCCAATTTCATTTATCCAAAAACAAGGTAACCTCTGGAATGATCATCATTCCTCTTTTTATACCCTTCTTTTTCAACAAACCGTTCTCAAAAAGTGGCACTCCACTCGGGGGGAGAGTTAGAGTAGTCTAAAAAAGATCATTCATTTTCTTCATTAAGCGTTAAATTAACCCATGCTCCAAAAGTCCATTTTTAAGTCATAATTAGAAAAGATATATCAAAAAGTATCTTTTTTATAACTTAACAAAAAAAACCAAAGTTTTCCTTTTGATTTTACCTTCCCTTAGCCGACAGGAAACATCTAGGAATTCAGCTAAAGATCTTCAACATTCATGCTTGAGGAGGGGACATGACAGTCCTCCCTCCTCGAAATTGCTTGTCCTAAAGCAATTGTAATGCCAAGGTGGCAAGCATGTTACTTTGTTTCAGCTATTCCTTGCTTCTAGTCTCTTTCCTTGAAGAGAAGACTTTATACTGAAACCATGTACCACTGTACTTGAAGGATGACTATTGTTCAAGTGTGTCGGAAGTGTCATAACAGCAGTATATTCCTTTCCCCTTACTCCAAAATAAGGGCCTGCACCACATAGGCCCCAAGAAGGTGATTAGAAATGGATAATTCCTTGAAATTGCAGCATTATGAAGGTTGAAGATGTTTGCTACAGAAACGTGATTGTTGGAAATTTGGGGTATAGTTGTCCCCCTTGCCATTCCTGCACAAGAAGCAAACATGTTAATTAAAATCAAGGCTCTCCACCTCCCCTTTTTACTCCCTTTTTTATGCCATGTATATGTGTGATTCAATTCCCCTTGCTTGCTTGCACCCTTAATCAAACTCTCCTCCCCTTTGGTGACTTGAAACACATTTACGTTTGATTTGGAAGGCATAAAGGGGCTGCCTATGCTGTACATAGTAGCTGCAAGCATAGGATAGCTGCCATCATTCTCAAATCTTGCTTCCAGACTAATAATTGTACAGAATTCATACGTTGGAAGCACTCCTAAAACAATTGAAATGAACTTCCCATTTTCAATAAACAAAGAACTGTTCAAGCGTGCAAATGAAATGGCATATATAGCTAGCTACCCTGTGTTTAGTTGGCTGGAAATGTGCATAACAGTCATCTTATAACCCATAGTTATGAGATATTTTAACAAGAACTCATCCCTTTGGAGTTCCTCCTTGCAACATGCCTTTGAAGTGAACTTTATAATTGTGATGCTCATGCAAAAGTGGTTGGTATTGTTGTGTACAGCATGGCGTCTAATGATTGCCAATCGATTTATTGATCTTCTATGACAATTACAACTAATATCTGGTAACATGCAAATCAAAGCAACAATATTTTGATGAAAACCTGGTTATTGCAGCCAGCTGAAAGAGTACATGAAATGGTACAGCTTCATCATCAATCTATTTCTCCCTCCGTCTGATGCTTGGAAAGTGATCCCAAGGTGTAGGCGCCACAAGGGATGGAGACAGGAGACCAAAAAGGTAGGCGATTTGCCCAGGTTGAAAATGTACGCCCTTTTTTGAAGGTACAGCCCTGTTGTACAGAAGTACGGCTCTATGACAGCAGCAAACCAATTAAAGTACGGCCCCTATTTGATGTGTCAGAAACTCAGGGAATGGGCGCCTCAAAAGAAGAAACTCTTCCGGATGAATTCCAAACTGAAAAAAAAAACCCTGAATGATGCAATCTCTGCTAAAGTTCTGTGATAACCTCTGAATGAAGCTACCTCTCTGAAAGCAATAAATCAGCTAGTATTTCACAGCGTCTAAACTGCAACACTGAAGATGGCTCGCTCTCCAATGCCAAACGAAAACTGGAGCCCTTGGCTCTGTTCTCAAAAGGACTTAGCAAAAATTCAATTTCAAAACATAATCAGAGCCCATCCCAATGAAAACCCTTATATCCATCCAAAGTTTGATTTTCCTCAATTAGGCTACATTTAAATTAATTCAAACTTTTCCCTTTTAATTTCAATAGTCTTCAATGCACTTTTAATTATAAATTATAATTAAAAAGTGGCCCCTCTCAATGCTGGTCGACCCCTTCAATAGATCACTTAAGTTATAATATTAATTAATATTATAACTTGATATTATAAGCTCCAGATAATTAATATTTAATTTGACAATTAAAATATTAATATCTCCCTCAAAAAAGTCCGATTCACGAACCGTCTGAAGCTGGTGAATAAGTGATTGATTTCGCACATGACCCAACCATACTGCTAAAAATAGTAGGGGTGCTCCACTGAGTGACTATTACTGCTAAAAATAGCAGGTCAGGGAAATGGTGTCTAAATGACCCCGAACGAAAGCCAACTGGTAATGTCTGACGACCGAAGCCAAGCCAAGCTCCAATCAAGACCCTATATCCATCCTATCAGCCTACGAGGGTCGCATAATAGGCTAATCATAAGCTCTGAGAGATGTCAACTGGAAGGGGACATGATAGTCCGCCCCTCCTGAAATTGCTTGTCCCCAAGCAATCTCAACTCCGGATGCTGCAGAATATCCTCGCTCTCCCACGTAGCATCCTCCACTGGCGAGTCTCTCCATTTCACCAAATATTCCCTAATAGTCCTCCTACGCAACTGTCTCTCTTTGTACTCCAGGATAGACTCAAGTACTAAAATCAACTTTCCCTCATCATCTAAGGGCGGTAAAACTGCTAAAGGTACCACACAGTGTCCCAACGCCTTTTTGAGACGTGACACATGAAAAACATTGTGGACCTTGCTATCCGCCGGAAGCTCTAGCTCATAAGCCACCTCTCCAACACGCCTCAGGATCCTGAAAGGACCATAATATCGTGGCTTAAGCTTCTCTGAACCACTCTTCCTAAGAGGAGACTGCCGATAGGGCTGCAGCATGAGGTAAACCATGTCTCCCACCTCAAAAGACCTCTCTGTCCTCTTATGATCTGCGTACTACTTCTGCTGATTCTGTGCCTTGGCAATATTCTCCTTGAGAGCCCTCATAGTGTCCTGACTCTCTTGCAATAAATCTCCAGCACTCGGCACTCTACTGTTGCTCAGTAGCAAATCCAGAAAACTAGGCGCCTCATAACCGTACAACGCCATGAAGAGGGACATCTGAATGGTCATGTGGAAGGTAGTATTATAGCAATACTCGCACAAGTATATCCACTTGACCCACACCTTCTGCTGCCCTACAATATAATTCCTGAGGTATCCTTCCACCCATTTATTCACTATCTCCGTCTGACCATCGGTCTGCGGGTGGTAACTAGTGCTCGGTGTAAGCTCGATCCCACAAAGTCTGAACACCTCCTGCCAGAAGTGACTCATGAACCGACTATCCCTGTCGCTCACTATGCTCCGAGGCAACCCATGTAGTCTGAAAACTTCGCAGAAGAAGACTTCTGCTACTTGTGTCACTGTGTAAGTGGTGGTGATCGGAAAGAAGTGGGCATACTTCGTTAGCCGATCCACAACTAAATATATACAATCTCGTCCTTGGGCTTTGGGCAAGCCCATGATAAAGTCCATCGACAGGTATTCTTCCCACTTCCTATCAGGGATCAGATGTGGTTGCAACAATCCTGCCGGATACATGTTCTCCTACTTGTTCTGCTGACAAACAAGGCACTCACGCACATACTGAAGAACATCTGCCTTAAGTCCTTTCCATGTAAACCTTTCCCGTATCTGTTTGTATGTCTTAAAAACCCCGGGATGTCCTGCCGTGGGCACATCATGAAAGGCTCGCATAATAGTGTTCTTCATCTCAGATCCTGGGATCAAGAAAATCCTGTTCTTGTAAATGATCAAGTCATTCACAAGCGTGTACTTGGTATCAACCATCAATCCCTCAACAATACTGGATGCCCAAGTATCCTTGGCATACTATGCCACAATCAAATGCCTCCAATCCTTTGCAATGTGAACCATAGAGCTCAGATAAGGCCTGCGTGAGAGAGCGTCAGCCACTACATTTTGGGTGCCCTTGATGTAAGTGATATCGAAGTCATATGCCTGTAACTTGCTCATCCACTTCTGCTGACGATCATTCAAGTCTCGCTGTCCCAGAAAATGCCTCAAACTGTTGTGGTCAGTTTTAATGCAAAACTTACTGCCCATGAGGTACTGCCTAAATTTGGCCAAGGCATGCATTATGGCCAGCATCTCCTTATCATAAATACTGTAGAGCCTCTCTGGCCCTCTGAGTTTTCAGCTCTCATGAACAATAGGGTGCTTGTCCTGCATAAGCACCGCTCCAATGCCCTCACAAGAAGCATCACACTGAAGCTCAAAAGGCTTTGAAAATTCTGGTAGTGCCAACACTAGACACATAGTCATCAACTCCTTGAACCTCACAAAACACTCCTGCACCTCAGGAGTCCAACAGAATGCACCCTTTTTCAACAAATCCGTCATAGGTGCGGCATGTCATGAATAACCATTCACAAATCTGCGATAAAAACCACACAAGCCAAGAAACCCTCGCAGCTGTGTAAGGTTCGCCGGAGTAGGCCAGTCTACGATAGCACGGATCTTCTCAGGATCCATCCGCACTCCCTCTGCACTGATAATATGGTCTAAGTAGAGCAAGTCAGTCATCCCCAAATCACACTTGGACTCCTTGGTGTACAAGGACTCCCTCTCCAAAATGCTAAGCACTGTATCCAAATGAGCCAAATGCTCCTGCCAAGTCTTGCTGTAGATCACAATATCATCGAAAAAGACAAGTACATATCTCCTCAACTGTGAGTGGAAGACCCTGTTCATGGTGGACTGGAATGTCGCTAGAGCATTGGTTAGCCCAAATGGCATAACCACAAACTCAAAGTGTCCACAATGGCAACGAAATGTGGTCTTCTCAACATCCTGCTCACGAACTCTAATCTGATGATACCCCGATCTCAAGTCTATCTTCGAAAAGTAACAAACACCATGGAGCTCATCAATAAGCTCATCTATACGAGGTATGGGGTACCTATTTTTGATAGTCCTCTTATTCAGGACTCTGTAATCTATGCACATGCGAAGAGTGCCATCCTTCTTCACTAAGACAACTGAAGAAGCGAATGGTGATTTGCTCGATCGGATGTGACCCATAGCAAGCAGTTCCTTGATCGTCTTCTCTATCTCATCCTTCAGCCGCTTAGGATGCCTGTACGGAGTAATCATGACGGGCTTAGCGCCCTCCTCAAGCTCTATAAGTGCTCAATACCCTTGTCTGGAGGTCTCCCTAGTAGAATATCACTGAAAACCTTCTCATGCTTAACTCTCAACTGCTGAATGTCAGGATGATACTCAGCGTTATGCTGTCCCTCCTGAATAGGTGTCAATGTGAACTCGACAGCCCACTCTACCATGTCATGTCGCATGAGTCTCTCCATCCAATGGAAGGAAATAGTCTTGACATTACTGTCCCGAATGGCCTTCAGGATATGTGTCTTCCCGTCCACATCAAACCGAATCTCCATGTCTTTGAGACGAAGAGTGACTTCCTCAAGGGAATGAAGCCACTTCATGCCCAAGACTAAATCGATATCTCCCATGTTCACCACATAATAATCAGCCTTGAATTCATAGTTATTCAAGCGCAACGGGAGATCCTTAATCATGCGGTCACACTTGAGAGTGTAACCATCAGCCACCTTAACCCAAATACCCTCAAACTCTTCGGTTATAAGCCCACGCCTCTCCACAAATCTGGCATCAATAAAACTATGGGTGGCCCCGGTGTGTAAAAGGGTGATAACCTTTTGACCAGCTAAAACTCCATGAAGTCTGAAAGATCCCTCCTGCTGTATGCTAGACAACCGTGCCTCCTGGAGCTGGATCTCTGAATCTACCTCCACCTTAGGTTCTGTAGCCTCTGACTCTGACTCCTCAGAACTCTCATGCTGTCCGGAATTTTCAGTATCTGAATCCTCATAAAAAGCCCACATAACTCTATTGGCCTTACCCTTAGGCCACAAAGGACAATCATGGTTACCATTATAGGGACCCTTGCAGTAGAAACATAATTTTTTCTTCTTCAAATCATTTAATGTTTCCTTGTCAAAAGGTGCTGGAGTTTTATCTTTAGAATCATTTTTAAAATCAGTCCTCTCTGATTTTTTATAAAATGGTTTGTTATCCTTACTAGAAGATGCTCCTTTGGACTGAAATTTGTTTGTTGGGACTGCATATTCTATACTTCTCGTTTTTTTCATAGCTTCCTGTAAAGAAATAGGATCAAATGCCTTTATCCAACCTCTCAGTGGTTCAGATAGACCCTCAATGAAAAGCTTGTATAAATGGTTGTAAATCTGTAATTGAAAAATGAGGTTTCCATTCTTTCATTTCAAGCTTACAATTCCCTGAACATGTGTGTGTGTGCGAGGGCGGGGGGAGGGGGGTTTGTGTAAGGACAAGGGTTTGATAATGTCATTATGGTTGAAAAGATACTAGGTTTAGGCTTGCAAAAGGAGAAGAATGGTGGGTTGGGCTGAATTCAACTTTCGACCTAAAAAATCCTATGGGTAGTTGATGGTCGACTGCTATATATTTGTTTTGAATGCAATAAGATGACTCAGGTGCATAGGTAGATGACTCCCTTGTTATTCTTTAATATCATCAAATCCAAGGTTCACATACAAAACGTATATATGACTAATATGTATTACGCTTCACTTGTTCTCAATAGACAGAACCTTGCTTGTACATTGATCTTGTTGTAGGGTTTTCATTTCTATGAATAACCATGTGTTAATCAATTATTAACTATGAAGTATATGGAATAATATATCCATGGTCATGCTTAAAGATCATACTAGGTTATTTGCCTATGATTGGATAAGTTTGTGATTGTGGTATAAAGTCGCATTTGCATATATAAATATAGATAGATATACATGTGTGTGTATGTGTGTGTGTGAGAGAGAGAGTATATACATGATGTTATAATACTACATTTGGGTTGTGTTGACCATTTTGGTCCTACAGGCCAAAATCAGTCTCCTTCCCCTTGTTGTTCTGAGCCAGTTCAAATTTGGTTCACACAAGTCTTCCGGCAAAAGATGAACCAGTTCGAAAAATGCAAGGCTTTTTACAAAGCTTCTTCAGACTTTTGGCGAAAGAAATTCACAAGGAAAGAGACCGAAAATGTTCAAGACACTTTTCCTTAAGGTTGGAAAAAGTGGTTCAACGTCAGGGTTCAACGACATGATCTTTCCAAAGAGCTTAGAGCTTTGAACTTTGAACCTTGAACTTTGAACCATTGTTGGTTCAATCGGTTGGTTCAATCGGAAGGTTCAATTGGTTGGTTCAAAGTGTTGGTTCAATCGGTTGGTTCAATCAGATGGTCCAATCGGAGGGTTCAATCAGTTGGTTCAATCATAAGGTTCAAAGTGTTTGATTCAACGAGTTGGTTCAAGAGGTCATTTCAACGATACATCTAATTCACAAGGGAATTGAACGGACGCGACTCCTTGCAGAACACAAAGTGTTGAACCATTGAACTGTTGAACCATTGAACTCCAAAAAACGGTTCAGATTCAACAACAGAGACCCGAACAAAGAAAAGGCCGAAGGAATTGACCAAATGGCGACGGGCGCGCGAACGTCAACTTTACGGCAATGAAATAGCCGTTGATCTTTAAATGCTTAAGCAAAAACCCGAAGGAATTCAGAGGCCTTCAGACCAAAGGGCTTAGATTGCCAGAAGGAGCCAAGGGATGACAAAGGACAAAGCCAGAAGGAGCCAAACGAGATATGGACAAAACAGCCCAAGTGGCAAAAGGGAGGCGCCAGCAAAAGAGTTATTCCAGCAGTTGAAACAGTCTCCGCCAAGCGGTCATCAAGGAGCGCGAACAGTGAAGACGCGCCGGTTTCTTCCACACTTTGCATTGATGAGCAGACAAATCACGTGAATGTCTTGAAGGAGCGGTCTTGTTTGCAGACAAAGAGGCGCAGCGCATGCTTTCACAATAATTTTAAACGCCTAAAGTCAAAACTGGAGCCGACACAGCGTTCTCTTTCAAGCGGCTTCCTCTTCCCAATGCTCTCAACGCACATGGGCTACTTGTAAAAGGGCGCCAAAGTCTTTTCCAAAGGGCGTCATTTGCTTCTTCCCTCTAGATATATAATGGTAGCTTCTCATTTGAGAAGGAATATCTCTCAGCTTGTATGGCGTAGCCCTGCAGGAAATTTACCTTGAATTAAAAAGAAGCATTTTTACCTCTATTTTGAGCTTGCACTTTCGTATATGTCTATGGCTTTGTCCTGTGTTAAATCATTTTCCTTTATGCTTTCATAGAACGATTCCAACATGTCTAGTGTATTGTGAGTTCTTTTGCAGATTAGCTAAAAGTGTCCCTAGAAGAGTATAGACGCATGTGAACAGGTTGTCATAGTGTGTCTTAGAACGCCTCTGGTAATTCTTCCTCCCTGTATCTCCACGAACCCCTGACTCACTGATGCAAAAGAATTTCTCATATCAAATGCAGTGTATGTCAGCTTGTTCTTAGTGGAAAGTATATGTCAAAGCTAAGTAGATCAATCATTTTTGGTGCACCACCGTTTAGTTTAGGTTCTGTTTTCAGTAAGCCTTCTCTCTTTTCCCCCCTCCATTGTTAGCAATAGAAAATCCAGGACCTCAGAGATGCATCAAATGGAGCTAGCCCTTATTTAGAGATTCTCCCCTTAGTTTTGCCAAACCCATAGCAAGAGAGGAGTCTCCATTGTGTCGTGTGGAAGACAGAAGCTCAACCTTTTGCCAAGGGTGCAAATCCACAGCATCAACAGGTTGAGTTTTGGGAAGGGGTTGAAGTGTATTATAGATAGGAAAGGCCATGGAGTTAGACTGTCATTCATGATGTTAATCAGTGTGGGTTGAAAATTGGATACATGTATCATAATGATAAGAAACGGTTATGAAAAGCAAATTTGTGTCTTGGACATAAGGTAATGAGATAAGCATGCATCAGAGATAATAAAATGTAATGTCCCCATTTCCACATCATTTATGAGCAGGTATTAAAGACCTTTAGTCTACTTTTTCCATAGACTAAAGGATTCTTTTTGGGATTTTTATTTTATTAATTAATTATAATTCCCCGAATAGTGATTTTAATCATTTGCTCATATAAGGCAATTTTAGTTGATTAATAGAATATTCTTTAAAAATGATTTTTACCACTATGGTATTTAAAAGAAATAATTATTGGATTATTGCCTAAAAGTAATTTTAATTACTATTTAGTATTTAAGCAATTAATTTAATATTATTATTTATAAAAAATGAATGTCGACTTGAAAGCAATCAAAAGAAAAAAGATGTTCTAAAAGTCGACAAGGAGAGTTAAAAGAAGTATTTGACCCCCCAAGGTGGTTCGCCCCCTTTGGAGGGTACAAGTACATGGTGAAGATCTCAATTGAAGAATATGTTGAATTTGATATTGTGATTCTTCATGCTTGAAGAAATATTGGAATACATGCCCAATAATTGTTTTACAAGTTTTGGAGCTAAATTATCAACAAAAAGGTGTCTTTTGATGCCACCTTTGCTAAGATGGATTTGGTACTTGCCCTAGAGTGGGGTAACTTTCTTTGTGTGATCTTTGAGAAGATTTTGTGGACAATTTAATGTCCGATTGATCAAGTTTCATTGCTGGAATTTATTGATGAATATTGTTAAAGTGTGGCATTGATTTTTTATGTGATGTGGCAAAGATTCCAAGGACAATTTGAGTGAATAAATAAATAATAATTTCTAAATTATTTATTTATTTTATTGGGCAGATTTTATGAGATTTTGACTTCACAAATTGTTGATTTGAGGCTAATAATTATTGTTGATTTTCCCAAATGTGGCAACTTGATTGGGCATGAGTAGATGATGATTGAAGGGGTCTAAACCCTAGTTGGAAGATAACAATTAATTCTGAATTTTTGTTTGCAGGTTTGACCTAGGGTGACTTGGTTTGGGAAGGTGTTTGACCACCTTGAGTGCCCTAGAAGGGCGTTGAAATTGTTTAGCTATTTTTGGTATTTTATTCATGATTTTTGCAAGGGTTTGAGATTTGGTGAATATTCAGTTGTTTTTTATGCATAAAATCAGATATTTTTCAACAAGGTTAAATCAGAAATTCATCTACAATCAAGGGGTAAAAAGATACAATATTTCTATTTTCAGTTTGTGGCTCATATTGGATCATATTGAAGTGATATTTGATCAAGGTAATTGCTGGAAATTACCTATTTATTTATTAAACATTGGCGCCTAGGGTTTGAATGCAATTTGCACGTTTTTGGAGCATCTACTTGAGCTAGGGTTTGCTGATTGTGCTGATTTCAGAATTCAAAAATTTGTGGATTTTAGGGAAAAACCTTATTTGGCTCTTTGGCCCAAAACAAGGACATTACATAAAATTATCGTCGTCTTCTCATTCTGAACTATCATATTGGATTTCAACTTGGAATGGCATGTAAACTTCCTATAGTATGACATTGTTGACTTGACAGTTTTTGAGTAGCATGAGATAGTTCTGAAGAACAATCAAGGAAACTTGTGATGTGGCTTGTTGTCTCATTGCTTACCTGCATTTTCTATTTGTGATACAAAGGATAGAGACTATGTTACATGTTTAGTAATGGAATCTAAACTTGATGTAAAGCTTGTTAAGTTGTCTAGTTGAGATATAATTATGTTGGAATGTTGCCAAGTTTTGTTATGATCAAATCCGAGATCTTGCCTGGAAGATTTGCACATAATTAGTTGCCTGTGACTGCTTTACTTTGTTCTAAAGGTTGATAGAAAATGAAATGTCATACTGTTTTCTTAATTAGTCTCCCGAATGATTCGTGAAGAAAAGAGTGAGAGACTTGTATGGCGTAGGACTGTTTCATACGTATCAGAGGCTGGGATCGATACACAAGGGGCTCGTGTGAAAGTAACAACCAACTTGTGTATGCTTGTCAGGGACTGACAATACGAACTATTCTTAAGCATCACAAGTAACTTGTGTCTTCCTTATGAATGACTCGAAAGCTTAATAATTTGTGGCAGATTTAAGTAGTGAAGGAAAATGAATTGTTTGTCTATTTTGTGCTGAGTATGATTGTTTGTTGCACTTTATTTGCAAGTCATATTTATTGTTTGTTTGGAATCATGTAATTTTTTCGAGATCGATGGATGGGGTGACATAGGGCACCAATGGATCGGCTTATCTGACCCACTCATTGATCATGGTTTGTTTCAGACAAGACTTGGACTCTTGTTGTTTACCACGTGGATTTGAATGCAGAATTGTGTTGCAGGGATCAATGACTAAAATAATCTCAATGTTATCGTTCAAGTTATATTCTAAAGATCATTTGATTTTTGTGGTAAATGTGATTACAACTACTGTATTGTTTAAAGGGAATCTGTTGTTGAGTAGATCCTTGGATGAGACATATAATGTATCTTAACTTGTGATACAGATTAAATATAAAATGTATTTAGCTTTTTACATGAAATACAAATGACTTCATTGAGAGAGTACGTAAAAATGCTTTTTGATTATGTTGTTGATGTTTGTCGAGCTTGTTTTATCTTTACGGGAAATTGATGTAATTCCATATATAAGGCATCATGTATTGTTGAATGAAGGTTGTTCAAATATGTTTCTTATAACTGTTTCATCGATTGGAACTTGATCGTAATACATTTTTAGAAAGAGCATTATGTTAACATAGAAGCCATAGCCTTTGGAAATGTTGACCTATGTTTAAGATCTTGTTTGAATTGGACTATGAAGTATATGATGCTTGATTATTTCTATTAAACAGTTGATTGTTTAAAGATAAGGAAATTGGTCTTCTTCTCTTGATGTCTAAAGGAAATGACTTATGCCTAAGACATTATAAGCTAGGACTTATCGTTGAAATGAGAACAAGCTTTCAATCTTGAAAGAGTTGTTTTGTGTAAAACTTATGTAGAAGAGTTTCAAAGACATGCGAAATGTCCTTAATTTAGGTTTTCAAATAATGTTCTAAACTAAAGTAGAAATCTGAAATGGGAAAAACAGATTTAAGAACAAAGAGGACAAGATCTTATTGACATAGACCCATAGAAGTGAACGAGAACTTCTAAGTCTTAGTTGCTCTACTATATGTAATCACTGTGACATAATAATGACTTACATTAATGCAACATTAATTTAGAGTCTCAGTTATGCCTGAGACCTAGCAAGATCAGCAACCAGGGATTCTTGGAAAGTTAAAAAAAAGATTTGTATGGCTTACGAGTTAAGCGCAAAACATAGCGACAGCAAGAGATGGATGGTTTGACTAATTCAAACTATGAACCTAAGACTTATCTCGAAAACAATCATCACAATAATGTTATGTTAAGCAAGGGCAATGACCTAACTCTCAAACCAAATCACAAGAAAGATCATAATGTTTTGGTATAGATGGTAAATGCACACAAAAAAAAGTCGGTTTTTGGGTGTGTTACACGTCCTCATACCCTTTGCCTTTGTTCAAGATTTAGAGAATTCAGGGAAGGAGGAAATTATGGATCATAGTCATGCTGAAAGCAATGAAGGTCAAAATCATGGTTACATTCCAGAAGGAAATCGTCACATGGCATTCTAGTTATGCTTGGATGAGAACACATAAGATTGGGATGGATCTAGATCATCAAAAGGAGCAAAGATCCAAGCATGGATTTGTATATTTTCACGGCTGCACTTGTAAACTGTTGTTAAAGGTTGGTGATGGAAACAAGACATGATCAATTCACTCTATGACAAGTCAATCTAAAGTCCAACTCAGTGCTCCATTGCACACTCCATGGGGGTCTTTGCTTTCTTACCTAGAGTCACCACTTAGGTTCTTCCATTGAATGCCATGCTGCTCATATTAATAAAAGTTAGCAAGCAATTAAAGGTGACAGGTGGCTAAGCTTAATGCTTAAACCGCTGTCACATCACATTAATCAAATCAAATCAAGTTTATTGTGAGCATTCGTCACCTATAATAGTTCTATCAGCAAAACCATTTAGATTTCATGTGATAAAGTCTATTAGAGGCCTGAATCGGCAAATTGTGGGTTCATACAAATGTGGGCAATCGTGGATTTGGGAAAAGACTTATGTGTTTGCTCTACTTTTTCATTCCCTGTCAATTTCTTGGCAGGTGCAAGAATAATTCAAAGCTTTCTCGTTCTTTGGTGTTTGGCAGGATCTGTTTCACTTGGCTCTATCTACAATGGCAGACCAATCATATGGAGAGGGAAATAGACCCATGGGTCTAGCAATTTTACGTATTCTTAATGATGAAAATAAGCCATATATTTGCAAGAGCGAGGGGTACACATGACTGTGGTCATGAGTGTTGCAGATTTATGGAGGATAACATTCACACTACAGTAAGGCTCATCAAATAGCATAGTGGTGCTAAAATAGAATATGAGGCCAAGGATTTGGAGGAGCGGGTAGTATGTAGAATTGAAGAGGTGATTAATAATGTGCCAAAACTTTGCTAGAGGTGTCAATGGGGCAGTGAGCACCATTAATGGAAACATCCCAGCGACATAGTAAAACGCATAGCACTTGATATGCCTCCCTTCCAAGACCAAGTTTGCAAGTGGATTGAAGAAGGTTTGAAGGCAACAGAAACCTGTCTTGGTTCCACTTTGATTAAGGTGGCTTCTAGAAGCTCAGATGGAGTGAGAGGAGTGGATTCATGACGACATCGAGACCAATATGGACTATTGCCAAATGCGCATACAAAAAACTCCACAAAAAAATGATGCCCTTTTCCGGGTTGTTTCCAGTGCCTTTGTTGTTGTTTATGTTGTGTCTTGGCCATGAGCCCCATCTATGTGTGTCAAAGTTTATTTTGGTCTTTGATAAATTAAATGGATCAGCCAATATAGTTAAATATTTTTCTGATTCGGAGGGTTGTCACTATAAGCAAATCGATGGAATTTTGATAAGATTCAGGTGGCCATTCTTTTAGGATATGACACCTCTGTCTCTACCCAATAGACCTGTATGGACAGCCTTTTTGTAATACATATAATATAATATTTCACCCCACACACACTCACTCTCTCTCTCACTCACACACACACACATCATTTTTGTTGAGAGTAACTGGAAACATCACCATGCCTAGACCGGTTCTAAAAGGAACAGGCCCCAGTCCTGGATATGTTACTGCATGTGTGCATGTCCTCAGAATGATGGCTCGCCTTATTGCAGTGTAGTGATTTGAATTTTGTAAATATATATATATATAAATTCTTCAGTTGTTTTGCAAGGCTCCTCCCTGACTTTTCAGGGATCTCAAAAAAAATATGTATATATATTATCCCTGTTGTTGGTCTTTGTAACTCGTGCAGTTGGATAAATATTTTTTCTTCTTTTTCTAAGTCAAATTTTGTGATATCATCTATAGGCAAGCTGCAAAAAAATTAATATACAAATATGTAGTGAAAACTTCATTGCTTGAAAAAACAGAGATAATTCCAAAAAATTGAGCTTGGAAAAAAAAATAGTAATTGTAGGTTTCCAGCATTTTTTAATAAAAACAAATCAAATAATTGTTGGTTTGGTAAAAGTGGCAAACAAATTAGAAAAATAAATGTCAATCAGAACTATTTCGAGCAACAAATTTACAATATGCCGATCCTTCAACTGAAAGAACACATTAATAGTTTTCAAGTTGATAGTGACCATTATCATTATAAAGTAATTATCATTATCCACCATTCTTATTTGGAAAAAAAAAAATCAACCAATCATATAAATGTGTGGCGTTTATTACTTTTGGTTCACAGAAAAAAACTAAAAATATAAGAAGCGAATAGAACAATCCAGTAAATTAAGAAAACTTCCAAATATTTTTTGTTTTTGTTTTCTTTCCCTCATTTATTTCTACTGATTATCCTAGTTGCACTAACTTTACTAAAGGTGATTATGATAGTATAAGAAAAATGAACATGCTATAAAATAAAATAAGATGAGAGTTGAGGAAATTGAAGATGAAATATCACGTGAAATAAAAGAAAAATATTAAGTTGCTAATTGCCAATAATGGTGTGAGTAGAAAGGGTAAGAGAGATTGATCCCATCTTGATGGCACCTAGGGAGGGAATTCCCAAACTGAATTTTGATAATGCCTCAAGAGGGAACTTGAGCCAAGCAAGAGCAGGAGTTGTGAGAGATCATTTAGGTGAGGCTATCCTAATACGTCACAAGGATTTGGGACGTGTGCAATAATGTGGCTAAGACAAAGTTGCTTTACAAGTGTCTAAATTTTGCAAAGTAAAAAGGGTGGTCAAAGTTGATGATTGAAGTTGACCATCAAATAATAATTAATGCATTCGCAAACAACCTGTGCCAGCATTGTCAAACTTATAAGATTTGTCAAGAAAGTAGATCATTAGTTGCAGAGGCATTTGTTGATAGCCTTGGTAACATCATTGTTACGATCCAACTTACATACCATGTTTCATAGACTGCTATATGTTTTTCAACATACTTTTATATTGTTTAGTTATACTTTTAGAACTGTTATTTTGACACTACTGCATTAGTGATGTTATAACCTGATTTAGATCATGGTTCTGATGGATACTTGACTAAGTACTACAACTGTAGTTTATATTGCAAAAAGGTGATTTGGTTATCTTGGTTACAACATTGATTCTGATTTAGTTGCACTTTGTATTATTCAGTTCAGTCATTATTATGTTGCTAGTGTCATTCAGGTGTTGTTGATGCCTGTTTATGGCTACAAGTACAGGTACATAAGCTAAGCTGGGAGTGGACTCCGACAATTGGGGTAACAACGGGTCAGGGTAGTGAGCAGTGGGGCGACACCGACGCAGGTAAATGGTTCGAGTAAGCCATTAGTCATTGAGCAGCAACAGTCTATCAGTTGTGTTGTTTCATCACTTTTTATCGTCTTTTATTATTTTATTATTTCTAGTTTCGATCGTCTTACTCGAACCATTCTTGTTGTTGTGTGGACTTTACCTGCCTTGTTTCGTTTTATTCTTATCTTGTGATTAGCCATTTTGGTGTTCCATTGGTTGTGGGGTTATTATTATTTTTAATTAGTCTTTCACCCCCTTGGTGATGTTATTCAACCCTCTTGCTTATTGTTTGACTTCTTAGGTGGAGGGACCCTAATTAACGTTTTGTTAAGATTTGATTTGATCATAATGTCCTATGTAGGGGGTCGTGGGCCTTTAACTCTTAAAAAAATGGTTATCATGACCAAATATCTTGGTTGATGGAGTAAATTATTGCATGACTTCAGTTTTGACGGATTTAGGGATTTGGCTCTTCTTCCATAGCATTTTCTTGGGTAGTTGGAGGAGAGAGGCATAGGAGAAAAGACTTGAGGGAGAGAAGAAAACCCTTGCAAAGAGAAAAATGGTGGCAACTGTGAGTAATGGGGCAACAAAACCCTACTAGGAGAGAGGAGGGAGAAGAGTACAGATTGTGTCATGGCTAGAAAATTAGGTTGGGCGTGATGCAAAAAACAAGCAGTCTCTTTGGCAAGTTAGCAAGAAATCAGAACTCCATCTCATTCTTGGAAGGCAAATCAAATCACAACAATTGTAGTAATTTGGAAAAAGGAAATTAATATCTATTGTGATATTGATTTGTGTTGTGCAAGTAAATAATTGTTTGTAGGTTCATGACGAAGTCATAAGACTTCCTGATAAACCATCAAAAGCCCCCAAATCGATATAAATCCTTCTGTTGGCATATGGGTTATTATGGTTTTGTGTGACCACGCCATTTTAAAAATCTAGGCTTAAACCCTAGTGCTGCAGTCTCTATTTTTGAACTCATAATTGACGTAATTCTCTTACTTGGAATATGGGCAGATTAAATATTTGGTTGCCTCTATTTTGCTTGGTCGTTTTGGCATAAGCATGTGCAAGTCATTTTGGGCTTCCAAAATGGGGTGTTATGTTCCCTGTTATTTCTCGGCCATTTTTGTAGAAGTCGTGTATATAATTTTGTTGGGTTTTATCTATTATCTATTTATGACATTTTGGGTTTTTTTAAATTTATTTTCCGTATTAGAAGTGGCTAGGTCGAACAAATAAATTTTGGAATTTATACCCTAGCATGTTATTGTGCCATTTTGGGTGATTTTGGCCTTTTGCTTGGTTGGTATTCTTTTTCGTATGTATATTTGATTTGGTAGCATGAGTTTTCACATTAACTAGTTTATGTTATTAGAACTTTGACCAAGACATTTTGATCCTTGGTATTATCATCTACTTGCAATTTCTTTTGAAAATTCAATCCCGCCATATGAAGGTCAATTATAGTGATTTCATCATTTTTGCACACTTGTTGTGTGTGATTAAATGAATGTACCTGATTAGATGGCGAAGGGGTGAGATGTTTAATTCCTTGATGATTTATTTAACTGGTTTTGAATACAATTTGCATGTGAATATTGCATTTTTTTCTCATCATTATAGGTGATGATTTCATCTCACTATGGGTGTTGCATTATGTTATTTAACCATTGGCCTACGTTGAGTAAATGATGAAGGCTTATTAGGTTCAATTGAAAATATAATCTATGCCAATAGACCCTTCGGAGAAAGACAAAGGTTGCCAATATTTGTATGCCTATTGGTGATTATATTTTGAGTCAAGTATTAAGTTTGATCCTTCAATGGTGAATTTATTATCTATTGAGTAACTACTCCAGTTTTTAGTGATTCGTCCCGAAAGCCGGACTCCATCACCCAGTTGACGGTTGGGGGTGGTAAGGGCCACCTATTGGGGGCTCATAGCACAGGTTGGGGCAGGACGACAATTGCGCAATTGGTTACTTGTTTTGATTTTGATCTAGCAGATGACTCATTGTATTATGTTTACTGTAACATGTTTTATAAATGCAAAAACATTATTTTGCTTAATGTATGAAAGTAGATGGAAACATGATTATACTTGTATTGTTGTTTATATGAATCTCAGTCGGTTATTTAATTACTTTTTCATCCATTATATTATTGACTGGTTAGCTCAAACTGCTAAGTTGGGATGGTATGTTGTATACTTGTTATGCTCTTAATATTTACCTTCGAATGAATAGCAAGGTTTAATGAGTTACAATTTGTATTTAAATGAATATTCTCATTATAGTATTAATAGTTCATTTGGTAAATTAGTAACTCATGATTAGTCATGTAGGAGGTAAACAATGGTAACAGGATGCACATGAGTTGATTTTATAGTTCATGGATTATTCTATTATGTTTGTAGATTTTAATTGTTGCTTGGTGATCAAACTTGTGATCCTAGTTGCTTAGAAACATAGATCTTGTATAAGTTACAAACTGTTCTACTTACATAATAAAATGCACTAAGTTGAGTTCATCGTTAAGTGTTGGAAATGTCATACATGAGAATTTAGCTTATTTTTATATTGTTGTACAAGCATGATTGTGGGCATAACAATATGTCTTAATAAGCACTATGTATGAAAGTAGTTTATTTTTATACAACTACACTTAAATTCTCTTTGTGACACAATAAAGATTTTTGTTAGCAAAGAAAAGCTTGTGGTGAGACTATGTTCTCTCTAAAATGGTATGTTCTTTTGACCTTTCGTTAGCATGCTATAGTCAAGTATAACAAGCTTGCAATTAGATATTGATGCAAAACAAGTTGAACTGATTCAAGTTGCATCACTACAATTGCCCAATCTCTATCAGGGGCAAAATGAATATATAGTGATAGTGTTATGGCTATTTCATTTTAATTGCTGAAATATGTTTCATTTCAGTTCTAAATTGGGAATTAATTTCTTATTTATTGAATTTAGTCATTAACTCAAAAAGTGGAAATGGTTCAGGGTGCATAAATAGAGCATCCTTTTCTAAGTCAAAATTCTCTTGGATTTTATCACTAAATTCCTTCCCTTGAGATGTAGTGATGCATTGGAAATTTTGCTCAATTGAATATTTCATTCTATATACTTGCAATAAGATTCACTCGGGGGAATGAATTCATTATTAAATGAAGAGAATTTTGTTAAACTATTGTTTTAACCTAGTTCGTAATTTTTTAGTTGGTTGTTCATAAACTAATAACGGTGATAGATTGACACCATGTTGTCAATATGACCTCAAGCTATATTTCAGAAGGTTGTCTTCCATTTATGCTAATATTCAAAGTTGGAAGTTGTTATTACTTCAAGGGATTAATTATTTGATTAGTACAGCAGTCATAAGAATTGTGATGCTTGAAACAAATTAATTAAATAGTTACAATAAATGGCCATAGTTGTAATCGGTGTATTAGTTGAGTTAAGATGCTAGTTTATATAAGCATGCTTTGGCTTAAAAGTGGAATAAGCTTGTTTAGTGTTATAAATTGAATATGATGACCTTAAAGAATTACAATAGATTGTTAGTGTAAATGGTTTTGATGTTCTTAGAAGGACAAATTGTGGAAACTAATGAATACAACAAAGGATTTATAATCATATGGATTAAGATTAAGTGATGTACTTTTATTATTGGTTTAAATTTAATCCTACACTATAACCGGTTCTTATGATAATGACCAAGTAACAAGTAGATAGTACTTTAGAGATTTGATCTCTAAATTCTTACCTACAAGATGGTCCAGGGTTACTATGAGAACGAGTTAAGCAGTATTGGTCAATGGTAGATGCTTGTGTGACGACATCGATCCTTGACAAGAATCATGGTGACTTAATTAGATCACAGAGGTAAATTGTTTTGTGTAGAATGATAAGTGGAAGCACATAGGACGATGATCCCTAAAAACTTATAGATCATGGTATAATGATCTAAATAGGGATAGTACTAGAATGGGCTCTTACATGAAATTCCTTAAATTCTTATTATAATTTCAAGGATTTTATAGGTATAATTCACATTTGCTAACTTGTACAAGGATATGGTAAAACACACACACACACACACGTATATATAATTAATTTAGAGAAATATATATTGTATTTTAAAAACTAGTGTAAAATTAAATTGTATGTATAGAAAAATTTAAAAATTGTAAGAAAATATTAAATAATAAATATTAAAATTTTAATATCAATGCTATTTAAAATTTAAAACATTTTAAAAATAAACTAAAATTAAATAATAAAACTGAATATTAAAAGCTAAAATAGAATAATAAATATTATAAATACTTAAAAATTTAAAATTTGAAATTTGAAACTTAATTTGTATACATATTGCTACTAAATAATAAATAATGATAAATTATAAACTATAAACTATAAACTTATAAAGTTATAATTATAATTTTATAAAAATAAAAACATTGTTTTAAACTTATGAAATTATATTTATAAACATTTAAAAAAATAAAAATATTGTCGTTCACAGCAATGGACACCATTGTTGTTCGTGGCAATGGCCTTCTTTGTCGTTCGTGGCAATGCAGGGTGCAGGTGCCTTGCCAAAACAATAAAAAAACATATAACAAATATTGTTAAAATTGTAAAACGCGATTTCCCACCCTACACCTTCAATCTCGATTGCAAAACATGATTTCCTACACTACACCTTCAATCTCAACCAAAAAAAATGTTTTTTTTTTAGGGTATGGGGTTTTTTAAACAAGAAATAGCCTCGAGACATCACAAGTCTCCGATAGACATCTTTGAATATAGGCAATGTCTTTGTACCCGTCTCAGGGACCCGAGACGCATCCAAGGGGGTGGCGGACACATCTCCCTACTACACTGGTTTTAGATATAATGTTAATGCATGCAAATTTTATTTTAGGTTTATGCTTTCTAAGGTTGGATAAATTGTGCTTTTATGGGTTTTGGGTGACAGTACTTAGGGCTTGCCTTCTTGTTAAATACCTAGCCATCTTCTCTTGGCATGTTGGCTTTCTCTAAGGCATGTCTAGTCGTCTTCCTCAAGATATCAAATTTGGTTGCAAAGTGTAGTGTCTTCTTTATGTCAAGTGGGTGATTGGATTCTACCCTGCTCAATAGATATTTGTCATCTTGGAAATTTTCTCCCTTCCCAAGTCCAGAAGGTGGATTTCTTTGTCATTTCATTCTTTAGGGAGAAAGGGATCCATGTTGTGAATGCATTTTGGGAAGAAGTCAGAATTGGTGCTACTTTATGTCTAGGTTGTATCTACATTTTCTATGTGCTCCTGTGTGGGTATGTAATGTGTTTTTCTCTCTGTTGTCATGGCAAGTCTGATAAATCATTATGGAAAGTCAATCAGAGAGGTTGGTGAGAGTTCTAGGGCAACAAGCCCAAGATATTCCAGAGGCCAAAAAGCTACAGAACGAGTAATTTAAGACCAGATTGACAATTTAATTAATTCTTATATTTTAGAGGATGTGCATGAGGCCTATCATGGTCTGGGTCATTGTAGCAAGATGTGCGATTTAAATGCAATTAGTGACTGCACTTGGCCCAAAATGCTTTTTTCAACCCGATTTTTTTGTGTTTTTTTCAACAAATCAATCCAAAAAGCCTCGTATGATGTGGCAATTTGAAATGTTGTCTATAGTTTGAAAAAACTTAAATACATTCAAAACTTTAAAAAACCTAAACCTACCCAGTAGCCCCAACCTTTTTCTGTGGTAGGTGTTATATTTGTCATTGATTTAAACATATTTAATATTTTTATACATGAAATATAGTGGAAGTTTTTCTCATTATAACTCCCTAATAATCTACCCTTTGATCAATACCTCATGAGCCAAACACAAGCAAAGGAAACATGGAGTGTAAACCGCACATGGAGCGCAAACCACACTATAGAGTACAGGTTGAAAAATTATTGTTCACGAGCAGGCAAAAAAGACAATCTCCAACTTTTGGTACTACTCTATCTTGTTATTTAATATGACCAGATCTCCGTATTGTCAAAGTATAGTAGATGCAATTGCAGTTGCAGGTTTTGGGTTCGATGCCCCATCATACAAAGCTTTGCAGACTAATTTGTTGCAGGATGTTATACAGGATGTGAGTGATGTTCTTGCAAAACACTGCAAGGAATGGCATAAGTCAGGATGCACTATCATGTCAGACAAACGGATAGATGGAGCCGCACATTCATCAACTTCCTTGAGTCATGCGACATTGATACAGTTTTTCTTAAGAGCGTTAATGCATCTGAGATGACAAATTCGAGCAAGATACTTTCATCTATTTGATGAGGTTGTGATTGAGGTGAGGACACAAAATTTGATCCAATTCATTAGAGATAATGTTGTTGTCTACATGGTTGTTGGGAGACTTCTTGTGGACAAATATGGAGCTATGTTTTGGACTCCATGTATGGCACATTGTCTAGATTTGACCTTGGATGACAGGGAAAATTCCATGGGTGAAAGAGGGTTTGCAAAAGCCCTGCACAATCACCAAGTTCATATACAATCACACAAAGGTACTCAGTATAATGCACATATTCATAGATGGCAAGGAACTTCTTTGGAGGGGGGTGACAAGTTTTACAATCCACTTCTTTGCGTTGCAAACTCTTTGCCAACAACAAATGAATTTAATACGAATGTTTACTTCAACTGAGTGGGTGGAATCTTCCTTTGTGAAACATATGGGCAAACTAGTGCCTGACTGTGTTTTTTCACCGTCCTTTTAGGAAGAGGTAGAGAAAATTGTGTTATTTTCTAAACCTGTAGTTCAAGTTTTGAGACTCATCGATGAAGATAAATCACCCATGGGTTATC
Source organism: Torreya grandis (assembly GCA_037957365.1). Classification (NCBI taxonomy): domain Eukaryota; kingdom Viridiplantae; phylum Streptophyta; class Pinopsida; order Cupressales; family Taxaceae; genus Torreya; species Torreya grandis. The sequence continues at coordinate 558,030 of JARHVA010001669.1, read as the reverse complement.
TATATGAGGCAATTGATAGGGCCAAAGACACTATTAGGAGAAGATTAGTGAATAACAAGGCCAATCTTATATCGTTATGGGAGATAGTTGATAAAAGGGAGGATCGACAAATGCATTCTCCCCTTCATACAGCTGGATATTTTTTGAATCCAATGTTGTTCTTTAGCGGCTCATTCCGTGATGATGCAAAGGTCACAGAGGGCTTATCTAAGTGCATGGAGAGAATTTTTCCAAAGGATATTTTCAGACAACTATGGGAGAGTTTCAGATGTACAAGTAGGCAAGGGGTTTCTTCTCTAGTAAGGCAACTATCACGGGAAGGAAGACCTTCAAACTAGGTGGACAATTTTTCTACATATGTACGGTGAAAGTGTTAAATTTTGACTGGATTGTGCACATTACAATATTGACAAAATTTGTTCTTGTGGCACAATGGTGGGATTTTTTTGGCGAAAAAACTGTTGACAAATCTTCCACCAGTCAGATTTTTTGCCACTTGGAAAGTTATCGTCTCTGGCCAAGGAAGGAAGAATGCATTGTTTTCCTTTGCTAATTCTAAGGACTCACTCAGAGGAAATTTTCTACGGACTCAATCAAAATTTTCTACGAACTCAGGTAGGGAATTTTCAACGCGCTCAGTCAAATTTTCTACAGACTCACTCAGTAAAGCACGCAGGAGGAAGAAGGAATATCCTTCGGACAAATAGTCCAAGGAAATTCGGAGGACCACAAGACAAAAAGTCTGCACAAAGAAGCCAAGAATTTTTTTGAAAAAGACAGTTTGAAGAGTTCCGAAGGGCAGAATACCCTTCGGAAGGGACACTTACAATATTCCCGAAGGGCACCTACCCTTCGGGCAGGAGGAAGATCAAAAATCACTGACCGTTGCAAAAAGCCCGGGTGCCTCCAATTTTTTCGAAGGGCACTGCTGGAGGCCACGTGGACTGACACCTGGACTGCTAGATGACACGTGGACTGCGAAGGACACCTGGACTGGCTGGCAGAGGACACATTGGAATCCCGAAAGGCATCTCATAAAAGCTAAGGCAAAGAGAATGATATATCCTTCAGACTTTTGTCCGAAGGAATTCCTTCAGACAAAAAGTCCGAAGGAATTTGGAAAAGGCAAGAGACAAAGCTAAGACAAAGCCGATGAGAAATTCGGAAAAGCTTGCGCAAGAAATAAACCCAAAGAAAAACAAGACCGAGACAAAAGGCAAGGCAAAACAACGAAAATGAATTCTTTCGGACTTTTTGTCCGAAGGAATTCGGAAGCTTAGCCAAGTCGCCAACAAGGCCGCAAGATATAAAGCAAAGAAATCCGGACATGTCATCAAAAGAAGTCCACGGTTATGACTCAGCGACCAACACAAAAGAGCCGACAAAGGGAAATAACAGAGGAATAAACCCGCAGAAATATTTCCGAAGGAAATGTGAAAGTTTCCGGTGACGTCCTGCAGGCCGTCAATTTTTTCCTGCAGGAAGTGACCATTGAGATTTTAAAAAGTAGCAGAAAATCCGAAATAAATGGACGTTGACTGTGCAAAAGGAACAGAAAATAGATAGTCCGACGAAGAATTGAATATGAAATCCTGCCGGAAATAGACACGATCAAAATTAGAACGAAATACATGCAAACGTTGGAGCTATTTTCGAACATCGGAGCTATTTTCGAATAGACGGTCTAAGTTTCAGTTGACTGATCATTAAAGACCTGTTTGTCTTCATTTAGCGCATGCATCCGAAGGACTAAATCCGGCTTCAACTAGAGTTCCAAGTTCTAACAAGGAGTTGACTAGTCCATATTTAGAATTGATTAATTGATCAAACGCCGCATCCACTAAAAGATTGACATGCAAAGAAGAGGTGGACGATTCATAACAAAAATAAGTGCACTTCATCAAACGAATAGGCTTCATGCAGGGACAAAGGAAAATATATTTTATTTTAAGGCCAAGTAAAGCTTGGAGTTAACAAAAGTAAATCTTTCTCTTCAAGTTTATATGCCTATCTTTGGCCTCTTGTAATTTGCTATATAATGGCTTTTAGCCTTGATTAAAAGGAATCCAATCTCTCTTGGTTAGACCAGACTCTGCCATTAAGAGTTGTGTAACCTCTTCAATCAATAAGGACTGTACTTTCAGATTTCAAGCGTGGCATAGTGTATATTTCTTCAGCAATTTGCATAAGTGGTAGAGTTTTTTTTTACTCTCTTCCCAAGTTCTGTTTCATACCTAGTTGCTATATTGTCCTTGTGCAGGTCATGTCAAAGTGTTCTTTATGGTCTTTTGCTGAAATTGTAAGTGGATGTTAGGCAGTAGCAAAGTGTCTTTTATCAGACCTCTCTCCACCATTTCCCTCAGATTTTAGTCATCGTACCAAACCTCTGCATGTAATACTTATGCACAAGTGATTGATTGAAGTCTAAAGTCTTCCTTCTCTCTTGTTCGCTCAGTGTTCAAGGTTTCAAGCTGAGTAGGATCATAATTCTGGTGTATCACCCCCTTTTAGGTAGGATTTCCCCTTTAAGTTTTCTTTCTCCCTTTTCCATGGTAGTCAGCAGCGTAGAGTAGGAATTTTCATTGATACATCATACAAGAACCAGCCTTCTCTGGAGGTTCTTCTCACTATCGAGGCACCCACCCTCGTGAGAAGATCCCATTGTTTCAGCCGGATAGAGGACTAGTCGTTTCCCGAACGTCCTCAAATCAGGGCGCAACTCCTGGTTGACAACAGATTTTGGCACGCCCGGTGGGACCACAAAAAGAGTTCCTTACTGAAAATCTTCAAGGCAAAGGAATATATTTATTTGCAGAAAAGCAGAAGAGTTCATAGCATCATTCAGACAATCAGTTCATGCCAAAAGTTACTACAAGATCAACAAGCAAAGGTATTCCTTTTGAATTTTTGACTTATAAAAGAGCAAAATCTAGAAAAGCAAGTCCATATCCTCATAGAGAATATTTAGCTCCCCCTCATCCTATTGTTATCGACACTGAAATCCCCACCATTCAGATGGCCATAAGAAATCAAGTATTTGCTCCATTCAATAGGGGGAGTCCACTAAATTTAGCACAACTAAATGATATACCTATATCTGCCCTCAAAAGTATTCCATTCTTCTCAGGGGAAGATCAAACAACCCCTGTTGAGCATATACAGGGTGTTGCTAATCTTTGTTCAGTTCATAATGTATCTGAAAATAATGTTGCTATCAGATTATTAGCTGCTTCTTTCAAAGGAAAAGCATTACAATGGTATAGAACCATCCCACTTAGATCTATCTCTACTTGGGATGAATTAGGCACTGCTTTGATCAAACAGTTTGAGGACAAGTTTGACCACCTATCTTTGGTTGAGCAACTAACAGCCATACAGAGAGCCCCTCATGAGTTCATGTCCGATTTTAATCTCAGATTCCAAAAGACATGGCACAGGATACCGGTCCTAATTAGGCCATCACCAAAGTATGTTTTTTTATATTTTTTGAAAGCTCTGAATTCTGATATCAGTGTAATGATACAGTCAATGGGCAGCACTACCTTGCCAGATGCCTATGACATGGCAATAAGAGCAGAGAATAGTCTGATTCAAGCAGAAAAGCTTGCTCCAAGACCTCCAATGCCCATATTTTTGGAGATAGGTTCAGCACCAGCCCTTCATGTCACTCAAGTTCCATCCTTGGCTCCAATTCTAGCACCTCAGCGTCCAATTGCAGCCTCTACTAGTCAGTCTAGTGAGATAGGAGAGCTGAAAAGTCTGTTACAGTCTTTCGAAAATGAAATAGTACAGTTTAAGAGGCAGCAATTTCAGTCAAATAGGCCTTATCAACCGCAAAATCAGAACAGCTATCAGCGTTTCAAGGATCAAAAATCTTATAAGGGTTTCAGAGAGAACCGACCACCCTATCAAACGCAAGGGGCTATAACTCCAGCAAAGCCATATGCTGCTATTGATCCAAGTGCTCCTTCTACTTCAAAGGCCATCGTTCCAACTCCATCTCAGAACAATTTAGTGCAGGATTCAGGTTGGCAGCCTTTAGATCTAAATATTTTCAAAATCAGGTTTCAATTCAGACAAACAGCGTCATGCCACAGATGACACAAGAGGAGTTCTCTTTTCATGAGAGCCAATATCAAGATACAGGACTAGCATCACAAGGAACGACCCAAGGGCAGCCTAATGCTGTTAATGTAAATTGGCAGGTAAAGGATCACATTGCTTTTTCTCAAGATGTTAGGACTAACACTTCAAATGATCAAGTTGCAGCGCTAACCTACCATAGAAATAAAAGAAGAGCTGTTGGAGAATCTCAAGCAGTGGCAAGTATGTCTAATGCTTCTAGTACTATTGCTCAAGGTGCGAAAGAACAGCGTGCTGCCCCACAGTCACAAAAAATCAGAATGTAGAGGTTGGCAAAGTACAGCAAATACCTCTTGTTCGTGAGCAGCAAGTGACACAAAGGGTTCAATCAAAGGTAAGTCCTTCCGAGTTCAACATTGTAGACCAGATGAAAAGATCTAACATCAATATTAGCATGTGGAATACTCTGTCGATTCCAAGCCAAAAGGACAGACTCATTCAAGAAACTTTCAGCTCTTGAATTGTCTCCAAAATTAGTAGACAAAGGAGGTACTATTTTGACAAACTCAGATCCGCCAAAGCAGCAGGTGCAGCAAGGAGATAATATACCAAAGGCGGACAAAACCGAGGTAAAAGTAAAGAAGACTTCCCCTTTTTATCTTTCCTTGATAGTAGGAGACACCTTAGTTCATAATTGCATGGTGGATAGTGGAGCCAGCAGTACCGTCATGCCTAAACAGATTGCAAACAAGCTCGGCCTTGTCTATGAGCCAAATACTAAAAGAGTACTGCAATTGGATGGTTCACCCGCAAAGACGGTAGGGATTATTAAAGATTTGAAACTAACGTTACATGCCTGTCCTAATGTAACTATTCAGCAGGACATTGTAGTAGTAGATCTACCTCCTTATTTCACCATGTGCCTTTCAAGAGATTTCACTTCAAAGATTGGGGGATACCTATCAGCTGATTGGACATACCTACTGTTCATAACCAGATATGGCACAAAGGTAACCATTCATTCAGAACCTATTGCGCGTTTTCACATGGAACCTTATACGCCAAGTGTGGTCAATGCAAATTGTATTATTTCAGATGAAGTAGTACAAACTAGTGAGGTAGAAAAGGACTCACCTTTGGATGGAGTTCCAGATTTATTTCTTGATGAGTGGGCCTCTACTTTGCATGAGTATGATCCATACAAGCTAATTGAAGAAGATCTTGGTGTATATTGTCTTCATGAGAACAATGCGCAAATCCCAGCCATGGTCAAAGAAGGCGAGTCTAGTGAAGGCTTGTGGCAACTATACTTCGATGGATCAAGAAATAAGCATGGGACAGGAGCTGGAATAATGTTAGTTTCTCCTACAAAACAAAGGTATTTCTCATCCATTAAATTTCAGTTTAGCTATTCGAATAACGTTGCTGAATATGAAGCACTAGTCCACGGTTTGCAATGGGCTAGGAAGATGAAAGCAAGCTGTCTACAAGTGTTTGGAGACAGTGAACTGCTGGTTCACTAGGTAAGGGGCTTAAATGTATGCAAGAACATGTTACTTAAATCTTATAGACACAGGGTATGGGATTTACTTGAAGATTTCCAGGCTTTTAATATTCAGGGTATACCAAGAGATAGAAATAAACATGATGATAGGTTGGCTGCTGTTGGGGCGCAATTTGACATTCCAGCTGACGTTAAAAGTGGTGCTTCTCAGTCACATATAAGGATAGTCGTAAGGCCTTCTGTCCCAGCTAACCAGGAAAATTGGCAGGTATTTGAAAGTGACGATCAGATTGTGAGGTTTTTATAAGAAGACGCTGAGTTTTCTCCAAAAAATCAAGAAAAACGCTTGCAGCAGTATGGTGACCAAATTGTACAGCTGAAAACCAATAAACTACCCAAGGGATTGGTTACCCTTGAGAACATTTTCAGTGAAGACGATGAGCTAAGGAAAGAGAAACCAGCTTTGTCTACAAATGAGGAGCACTACACCAATATAGAGATTGCAGCTGGTAAGACATTGAAATTGGGCAAGGTATGCACTCCACTACAAAAGAAAGCTTTTGTCGAATTATGCCAAAACTTTGCTGACATATTCGCATGGCAGTATAGCGATCTCAAAGGGTTTGATCCAAGCTTGGCTCAACACACTATTGAGCTAGACGATGAAACCAAGCCAGTACGACAAAAACAAAGGCCAATTAATCCGAAACTTGAGCCTCTAATGAAAGCTGAGCTTCACAAGCTTATAGAGTCTGCTATTATATTTCCAATCAAGCACTCAACATGGGTGGCGAACCTCGTCCCAGTACGGAAAAAGAACGGTGAGATTCGGTTATGTGTTGATTTTCGTGACTTAAACAGGGCCTCGCTTAAAGACCACTATCCATTGCCATCAATGGAACAAATCTTACAGCTTGTTTCAGGTTCAGAGAGGTTTTCCTTATTAGATGGGTACAATGGCTATAATCAGATTTTGGTCAAAGAAGAAGACCAGTTCAAGACGGCTTTCACAACCAAGTGGGGAACGTTCACATACAGAAAGATGCCGTTTGGTTTGTCCAATGCTGGGGCAACCTTTCAGAGAGCCATGGACATGGCCTTCCAAGGCCTTCTTAACAAATTCATGCTTGTCTATTTAGATGATATAACGGTATTCTCAAAAGACGCAAAAGATCACGTGGTGCACCTCCAACACGTTTTTGAAAGGTGTAGACAGTTTGGGATATCTCTAAATCCCAAAAAGTGTGTATTTTCAGTTCATGAAGGCAAGCTTCTTGGACATGTTTCTAAGCACGGTTTAAACATAGATTCTGAGAGGATTCAGTCTACTCTAGCACTCTCCTTGCCTAAGAGCAAAAAGGCTTCGCAAAGTTTCTTTGGAAAGATCAATTTCATAAGAAGATATATTTCAGATTTTGCTACTATAGCTAAGCCACTTACAGCGATGTTAAAGAAAAATCAGAGCTTCAGCTGGTCCAAGGAGAGAATAACAGGATTTGAAGATGTTAAGAAAGCCATAGCAAGTGCCCCTACGCTCTTGAATCCAGATTTCAAGAAAGATTTCATTCTGTATACGTATGCTAATGTGGACACCATTTTAGGTATTCTTATGCAGCAGAACCATGAAGACTTGGAACAGCGAATAGCCTTCTATAGCCAAGGCTTGCAGGAGTATGAGACAAGGTACTCTTTTGTTGAAAAACACGTCCTTGCAGTTATAAGATCTCTGAAGAAATTTAGGCACTTACTGTCTAATAATCAAATACTACTAATGGTTGCTCATCCAAGCATCAAGGAATTTCTTCTGAACAAGGACATGAATGAGAAAAGCGCTGGTTGGATAACCAAAGTGATGGAGTATGATATAAAAATTAAGATCACGAAACTGGTTAGAGGCAAAGGACTTTGTGAGCATCTAACTCAAGACTTACAAGAAACCAACGAAGTTGTTCTAGTGTCAAATGATGTAGAAGTCGCTGCTGTACAAACCTCACCTTCCAGCTGGTTCCACGATCTGATAAACTATGCAGGAAGGTCATTACCCTTCCCACCTAAGCGCTTCAAGAAGAAGGTATTTCAGACTGCAATCAATTCCATTTTTGCTTGTTGACGGTTTCTTGTTCAAGAAGGATATCAATGGAATGTTACTAAGGTGTGTAGAGCCAGGCCATACTCAAAGGTTGTTGGAAGAGTTCCATGATGGATTTGGTGGACATTTTTCTGCCAGAACTACAGCACTCAAGATCATGAGAGGTGGGTACTTTTGGTCTACTATATTTGGTGATTGCCATGCATGGGTAAGGAAGTGCAAACAATGCGCTATGTTTGTCGGGAAAATTAAACTAGCAGCCCTGCCCCTAAGCGAATTACAGTGGATCAGCCATTTGTTCAGTGGGGATTAGACTTTATTGGTCTCATCAACCCTCCTTCCAGTTCAGGGCATAAGTGGATCCTAACAGCTACAGATTACTTCACACGTTGGACAGAAGCAGTTGCATTAAAGGAGGCAAATGAAACTAGCGTCCTTGATTTCTATGAAGGTTTGGTCACTAGGTTTGGAGTCCCTTCAACCATTATTTCTGACAATGCAATGGCTTTTGTGGGATCTAGAATCAGCCAATGGGCAGTCCAACATGGAATCTATCTCAGCACCTCATCAAATTATTATCCACAAGGAAATGGCCTTGCTGAGTCTACAAACAAGAACCTATTGAGGATCATATGAAGGACCATTGAAGACAATCAGAGATCATGGTACCTCAAGCTGAAGTTAGCACTATGCGCTGATAGGATTACCTACAAAAGGTCAATAGCTAACTCTCCCTACAAGCTGGTCTATGGTAGGGAAGCAAGGTTACCGATCTCTCTCGAGTTTCTCGCCTTAGAATTAATGCATCAACTTGAACTGTTAGAAAACGAGCCTATGGAGATCAAGTATGCAGAACTTATGGAGCCGGAAGAGACAAGAAATCAAGCCATGCTAGCTATGGAAAGCCATCAGGCACAGGTAAAAAGGACATTTGACAAAAGAGCTTCCTCACGAAGCTTCAATGAAGGAGATTTGGTCCTTAAGTGAGATGAGGACCGGGCCAAACCAAGAAGGCACACAAAGTTTGATTCACTTTGGAGTGGCCCATATACAATCTCCAGTTGCAAATCCCACAATGCCTTCCAACTTGCTAAGATGGATGGCGAAGAGCTTCCAATCCCAGTAAATGGGATACATCTAAAACATTGTTATTAAAGAGCAAAGTTCCATTTACATATTTAATTATTCTTTGCTTTCCTCCAAGTGCTGTAAAAGCACAGTAGTTTGCTTCTATTTTTGTTCAATAAGTGCTCGTTTACACATTTGCTTTTAGTTAGTTTTCCGCTTTCGTGTGTTTCCCTCCTTTTGAAGGAGGTTATTACAGCAATGATCAGAGCAGATTTTCAATCAGAGATCGGATTCACCATCTGGGATTCATATAGCATTTATACATGGCCTGGGCCCTCAAGCATAGCAGGGATGCTTCCCAGCTGAGTCGCCAGAATGTTGACAAATCTTCCACCAGTCAAATTTTTTGCTACTTGGAAAGTTATCGTCTCTGGCCAAGGAAGGAAGAATGCATTGTTTTCCTTTGCTAATTCTAAGGACTCACTCAGAGGAAATTTTCTACGGACTCAGGCAGGCAATTTTCAACGCGCTCAGTCAAATTTTCTACGGACTCACTCAGTAAAGCACGCAAGAGGAAGAAGGAATATCCTTCGGACTTTTGTCCTAAGGAATTCCTTCGGACAAATAGTCCGAGGAAATTCGGAGGACCACAAGATAGAAAGTCCGCACAAAGAAGCCAAGAATTTTTTCGGAAGGGACACTTACAATATTCTCAAAGGGCACCTACCCTTCGGGCAAGAGGAAGATCAAAAATCAGTGATCGTTGCAAAAAGCCCGAGGGCCTCCAATTTTTTCGAAGGGCACTGCTGGAGGCCACGTGGACTGACACTTGGACTGCTAGATGACACGTTGACTGCAAAGGACACCTGGACTGGCTGGGGGAGGACACATTGGAATCCCAAAAGGCATCTCATAAAAGCTAAGGCAAAGAGAATGATATATCCTTCAGACTTTTGTCCGAAGGAATTCCTTCGGACAAAAAGTCCGAAGGAATTCGGAAAGGGCAGGAGACAAAGCCGATGAGAAATTTGGAAAAGCTTGCGCAAGAAATAAACCCGAAGAAAAACAAGACCAAGACAAAAGGCAAGGCAAAACAACGGAAATGAATTCTTTCGGACTTTTTGTCTGAAGGAATTCCTTCGGACAAAAGTCCGAAGGAATTCGGAAGCTTAGCCAAGTCGCCAACAAGGCTGCAAGATATAAAGCAAAGAAATCCGGACAGCATGTCATCAAAAGAAGTCCGTGGTTATGACTCAGCGACCAACACAAAAGAGCCGACAAAGGGAAATAACAGAGGAATAGACCCGCAGAAATATTTTCGAAGGAAATGTGACAGTTTCCAGTGACGTCCTGCAGGCCGTCAATTTTTTCCTGCAAGAAGTGACCGTTGAGATTTAAAAAGGTAGCAGAAAATCCGAAATAAATGGAAGCCGACTATGCAAAAGGAACAGAAAATAGATAGTCCGATGAAGAATTGAATATGAAATCCTGCCGAAAATAGACACGATCAAAATTAGAACGAAATACATGCAAAAGTTGGAGCTATTTTCGAACGTTAGAGCTATTTTCGAACATCAGAGCTATTTTCGAATAAACGGTCTAAGTTTCAGTTGACTAATCATTAAAGACCTGTTTGTCTTCATTTAGCTCATGCATCCGAAGGACTAAATCTGGCTTCAACTGGAGTTCCGAGTTCTAACAAGGAGTTGACTAGTCCATATTTAGAGTTGACTAATTGATCAAACGCCACATCCGCTAGAAGATTTACATGCAAAGAGGAGGTGGATAATTCATAACAAGAATAAGTGCACTTCATCAAACGAATAGGCTTCATGCAAGGACAAAGGAAAATATATTTTATTTTAAGGCCAAGTAAAGCTTGGAGTTAACAAAAGTAAATCTTTCTCTTCAAGTTTATATGCCTATCTTTGGCCTCTTGTAATTTGCTATATAATGGCTTTTAGCCTTGATTAAAAGGAATTCAATCTCTCTTGGTTAGACCAGACTCTGCCATTAAGAGTTGTGTAACCTCTTCGATCAATAAGGACTGTACTTTCAAATTTCAAGCGTGGCATAGTGTATATTTTTTCAGCAATTTGCATAAGTGGTAGAGTTTTTTTTTTCTCCGTTCCCAAGTTCTGTTTCGTACCTAGTTGCTATATTGTCTTTGTGCAGGTCATGTCGAAGTGTTCTTTATGGTCTTTTGCTGAAATTGTAAGTGGATGTTAGGCGGCAGCAAAGTGTCTTTTATCAGACCTCTCTCCACCATTTCCCTCAGGTTTTAGTCATCGTACCAAACCTCTGCATAATATTCTTATGCACAAGTGATTGATTGAAGTCTAAGGTCTTCCTTCTCTCTTGTTCGCTCAGTGTTCAAGGTTACGAGCTGAGTAGAATCATAATTCTGGTGTATCACCCCCTTTTAGGTAGGATTTCCCCTTTAAGTTTTCTTTCTCCCTTTTCCATGGTAGTCAGCAGCGTAGAGTAGGAATTTTCATTGATACATCATACAGGAACCAGCCTTCTCTGGAGGTTCTTCTCACTATTGAGGCACCCACCCTCGTGAGAAGATCCCATTGTTTCAGTCGGATAGAGGACTGGTCGTTTCTCACATGTCTCGAATCAGGGCGCAGCTCGAGGTTGACAACAAAAATCAAACACATTTGATGGATGGCAATGCACATTTTGAGATAGCCATGCAGTTCATCCGCTTGCGAGTGTAATTGGAGTGTGTTTGAGCATAAACATTCCAAAAAATGCAATTCACTCAAAAACAAATGAATGATTTGTTGTTTGTCCGTCACAATCTTCATCTAAAGATGAAAACTCAAGGTTAAAAAATGTTGTATTTCTAACTATCAATTCATATGAAAAATTGATTTATATTCTTGTAAAGTATTATTTGTCAAAGTCACTAACATAAGCATTCTATTTGATAATGTTAGGTCCATTGAAAAAGATTAGTGGATTGACCTTGACGATATTGATCCCAAATCTGAATGGCTCAAAAATAATGATGAGCCTATTTATGACGAAATTGACTTCAACTTGTTGGAGAACACTGGGTACGACACCGAGATCGTCTCTTAAATCAAGAGAGGCTCTATCCCTGAAACTTCAACATTTAGACCTCTTGATCCTTTAGTCTACCTCGTTGCCATTGGCTCCCTCCCTTTTTTAGTTCCCTTGTAAATGGCAATAGTATGATTTTGAAATGCAAACGTAATGAAATTTGAATAGTATGGAAGTTCGCTGATTTTGATTGCATGCAATTTCTTTTATTTTCCTCTCATAATATGTATCTATTCCCTATGCAATTGAAATGCTTAATATGTATCTCTATGCAGTGGAAATGCCTTTAATTTTTTTCAAAAAACAGTTTTTTCTCCTTTTTCCACATTTTTTAGCAGTTTTATGTTTTTTTTATTTTTTCCCAACTAATCACGATTTTTGGAAAAACACTTACACTTTTGAAAAAATGATTTTTTCTCCCAAACAATTTATGCTATTATGGTCTGGGTGTTTACCTGAAATTGAAAAATCCAAGGCAAGAGAGATAGTCAAACAAGGGCGCAAGTTGAATGTTCTATAAACTAATTTGCAAATTGATACCCACAAGCTTGATGAGATGAGGCTGCCTCAGAAAGTTATGGAAGAGGAGATGGTCAAAGAAGGGGTGCAAGTTGGATGTTCTATGCACTAATCTACAAATTGATATAACAAGCTGGGCAATACGGAGGCTGAAGAAGAGATTAGTTTGGCGAAGTTTTTGCATCTCCTCAAATTGGAGGAGGTGGAGCCAGAGAGAAGGGTAGAAGAGGATTTGATAGAGGTGCCTGCCAAGAGTGAGGAGGCAAACGATGACCTTGCAGCTTAAATGGTCTAGCTGTGTGTGTAAAGGAGGCTCTTGCATGCCACAATCCAGCAGGTGTGTGGTTCTGATACCAGATGTAGATAGTTGACTTTCAACTGTTTGATAAATCATCTAGTAGATCAGATGTTATCCTCGGTACAATGTAAGCGAATTGGAGTCCCATTTTGACTGCCCCAGGACCTATAAACGACAGAGCAGGTTTCTTTTTCTGCAGGAAAGAAAGTTGCAGACTTTCAGTTACCTATGGGCAATCTTGTGAGCTTTTCTTTCGCTCCACCTTTATTTAGTTACTTCAAGTCCCACTACAGGAAGTAGACATGGTGCATTGGCTGTAATCATGCCTGTGCTGATAAGAAGATAGGCTACTTTCATATTTATAGCAGACGTGGTGCATTGGCTGTAATCATGCATGTGCTGATCAGAAGATAGGCTACTCTCATATTTATAGCAATGTAGAATAAATGGGCACAAGCTGATGACGTAATGAAGATTGGTTTCTAACGCTATAATAGAACTTTGTTACTCTCAAAATACCATTTTCATTTTTATTTTCTGGGTGTCTATTCCTCTAAATTAGTATAAGTCCCACTACAGGAAGTAGACGTGGTGCATTGGCTTTAATCATGCATGTGCTGGTCAGGAGATAGGCTACTTTCATATTTTTTATTTAAAGGCATTTAATCATCACAAGTTTTTTGATCATGCATGTGCATGTTTTTTGATATAGAATGAGTGCGCACAAGTTGATGATGTAATGAAGATTGGTTTCTAATATATAACAGAACTTTGTTACTCTCAAAATACCATTTTCATTTTTATTTTCTGGGTGTCTCTTCCTCTATAGTGGTAGAAGCATAAGTCCCGCTACAGGAAGTAGACGTGGTGCATTGGCTGTAATCATGCCTGTGCTTATCAGACAATAGGCTACTTTCATATTTATAGCAATGTAGAATAAGTGGGCTCAAGCTGATGGCGTAATGAAGATTGGTTTCTAATGCTATGACAAAACTTTGTTACTCTCAAAATACCATTTTCATTTTAATTTTCTGGGTGTCTCTTCCTCTAAATTTCTTGCTTCAAGAAAAGGTTTCTCAGCTTTGCATCACCCAGGTGTGATTCAGGAGAATCCTTGGGTTGATGACATTTAGATGCTTTATCTGTGGGTTTGGAGGTACTTTTTTTTAATCTTTTACATGTCAAAAAAACATTAAGGTGCTAATCCTTTGCATGAATGAAAAGATAATCAACTAGACAACTTAGAAAATTTATGAGAAGAAAAAAGGGGATCAAAGGATTGAAAAAATAAAAAGCAAGACGGTAAAAGAAGAGTTAGAGAAAAATAAATGGACCATTATGAAAAGTTGGAGAAATCCAAAGAGGCTACAACAAAGAACATACGAAATGGGACAGAAAATACAACTTGATTATTACAGAATTAGATGATAAAAAGAACTTGAAGAGAGAAAATTTGAAAACACCCCATGAAGCTCTTTACTCTCTCCAACACTTAGATAATGACTTATAGTTGCTATGATTTTTCCTGCAGAATATTTAGGTTTGATTGTGGATAGGTGACAAGAAAGCATAGTGAATTAATAGGAATTTCTGTTTTTTGCAATCCTGGTTTCTAACTAAATTGTCTAACAGAGAAAAAAAAAATCATTATTCAAATATTTATATATATTGAATTGGTAAATATGGATAGCTAGCATGAAACAGAGGTGATTATTAACCAGCATTCACAAGCAACCAATTTGCAAAATATTAAGTCATACCATCTGAAAGGCAGCTCTCAAAGCATGTACTTCAAAATTCTCAACTGCATCTTCTACAGTAAGGCTTCTCCATCTTTCTGTGCTCTGATGGAAAAACAACAGAATCAGGAATACTGAGTCCATGCCTAAAATTCCAAATATAACCAAGAACCCTTGAATTCTGAAAAAATATCAGCACTTTATTGAAGAAACTACTTAGTTGTTAACTGTCAGAAAAAAATGGTTAATGATAGGGATGTTGCAGCCCCCTTAACCACTATCAAAAGAAGGAATTTTTTTAAATTTTCCTAATCTATATTTTGTGAAAAAGGAACTCGTGGAGAGTATATAACATTGGCACCCAACACGGTTATTGGGACTATATAAAATAGTTCATTTTTCAAGAATTCTTGCTAAGCTAACGTGCTCTGTGAAAGAATATATGGTAAGCCAATGGAGGTTATTTAACATGATAATTGTCGAAGTTTGCAAAAGAAGGGCACTTTCTAAACACGCAAATGAAATTGATGAAAAAAACTAATGGAATGCATCATTAAAGAAGATTTTTGGAAAAAATTAACATCTAAGGTCCATAAACTAAAACTGTGGACCTGAAACCAGATTTATGCTCAAAGTAAAAATGCATGGGCATATATTGCAACCAATGACAATACTGTTTCATAATGCACTTTGACGGGATTTCCTGATATACCGAATGACAGATGAAGATACTCTATGCCCACAGCATCCATTTGCATTCTGCACTTGGTTAAAGTTTTTAAGGCAAATAATTTATGTTTGGAAGCAAAGTCAATGCACAAAAGATCTTTGCTACGGTGTAAAAAAATTATATCCCTCCATTTTTTAGATATAAAATCAACACTAGGAAATCTACAGGAAAATTCCAGTCCTAAGGGTAGTATATAAGAAAGCAAGCATAAACAGAATTAATTGAGTAGTATTAAACAACCCCATACAAAAATAGCATATATGCACATTGCTGCCCAGCCATGTCATCAGAGGATTAACACACAAGGCAGAAGAGAGAAGCATCACATTGGTATCATGATTTATCAAAGCAATCATTAACAACAGCATATTGTTCTTCAGAGAATCTTGCTCTCTCAACTCCTTCAACCCATGGACGTTGTTGGTATACAGGAGTTTTTGATCTATTGGAGTCTGTGGGAATCAGGATGGACCGACTTCCTCCATTTATGACTCCTTGGACGCACCAGCTCATCTTCTACCCACTAGATAGGAGTTGAACCGGATTATTAGGGATGATTTTTACAGACAGTTTATCCATGCTACTTGGGTAAACCCTCCTGGGGGGTTACGCCCTACGATGGCATTTTATGCAAAGCACTTCTTGGAGCTGAGTGACAGGCTTATCATTTGTCCACAATATACATACCGCCACTGGATGCACTCTCTTCGCATCCCATTAGGACAGTTTTGAGTGGGGTTCCACAGGGTTAGGATTGAGACAGATCACCAGATGGATCAAGCAGACAAGATTTGTCAGTTATGTAGCATCCAGGAGACAGAGTTTGAGGAGCACTTCATCTTCCATTGTCCCATTTACTATGAGATCAGAGGGAGATTGTACTGCCTATTCAGGGGGACACAATCTTTTTGACTTTTTCAGATATGAGGACTAGAGATGTTTGGCTTTATATATACAGAAAGCTCTTAAGCTTTGTGATCATTTTATTCATAGATCCACTACACCAGTCTCCACTCAACGGATTACTTCCTTTTTCACAATGCCGCCTTCGAGGAGAGGCACTAAGCGACAGATTGACATCAATACAACCTCACATTCCATATCAGTGAGGCCCAGAGACACTATTCACAGTTCCCTGAGTTTTCATCAACATATTCACTTTAGACCCGACATCAGGAGACATACTAGATCCACCAAATCTTCACAGAGGACTTTTCCTTCTAGACAGAGGATTGGAGGACAAACCAGGCATCATACCTCCCCTTCTTCGGGTCAGACTTCTATTTGGAGCTTCTTCTCGTCGACCTTGGATGCTAGGAGAGTTGGATCGAACCCTTGAGGGGTTCCCTCCTAGTTTTTCTTTCTTAGGGCTCATCCTCGTGCTCCCAATGTTTACAGATTCTTGGGGATTGTTCATTTCTTTTGCTCTCTTCTTTGGACCTGAGCATGGTTGGGCCCTTTGGTGGTTTGGCTATGAGCATGGTCACTCTTTACCATGTTTTATACTATTTCTTTCAGCATTGTTTTTCTTGTTTTTAGAGACGTTTTTGGTTTCCCGCTTTTTCCTGACACATTTTTGTAATCTGCAGTCCTTTTGACCTACTTTTGTGGTCATTAGTTGGACATTAATATATTTATCTTTATCTTATTAATATATTTATCTTTATCTTTATCTTTATTACAAAAAAGATATGCTAGCTCAATCATCATGTTGCATTAACTTGTCAATGATTTGTGTCACAAGGATATGAAAGACAGCTGATACAATACAACCCTGCTCTAACACCTTCATCTATAATTGCATCCTACATATTAAAGTAAAGTCTACTCAAACCCTATCATGTCCCTTTTTCAAAGTTAATTTAATTGGGGGACTTGTAGCCTATTCTTTATTTCCCGCAAGTTAAGGGATTAAGTTAGGAGAAATAATTCAATAATAATATTTTAAGTTGTCCTAAGTAACTTTATTTTATAACACTGTAAAAGGATGACTTATGTATTATTATTTAAAGTGGGCCTAATGTAATATTTTATTTAAAATTGTTTTTAGACACTTCTAGAGGGAAAATAGGCGGGAAAAGGAAATTGGAATGAAAAAGGTAACTATAAAAGGAGGAGTTGGGCTCAAAATAAGACATCCATTATCCCTTGAAATCAAACCCTTTTTAAGAGCTTGGGCAGTTGTGTTCATCTTTTCACCTAAGGACAAAAAACCTTTGGTGTGTAATGACCTCCCCTAGTTTTTTCCAAATAATCACTCCCTAAATAACAGCAACAGGCAATCTCCTTTACACTTTCTGATCACCCAGATATTCAAACATATATTGTTGCAACTAAGAATAAGTGATTACTATGATTAACAAGAGCTTCAATATAAGCTTTATTTCTAATTTTCAAACTAAAATACTGCTGCAATACATTTCATGAAGTAATATCACTATGAATCATATGAAATCAAAAAGCAATCATACCCAAGTGAAGGATAGCGGTAGTAGATGATGGAGAAACCATGAAATCATTTCAGTAACACTAAAAATCACTGTCAAACACTTATACATGGGTCTGATATAAAATAACTGAAATAACATTGAATATCATGTAGAAATCACTCAAATACCACAATGAATCATATCCATCACTGCTCAAACATTGTACTTGATGTAGGAACCCTGAAAACTCATTGTTCACCATGAAATCTCTGTCATATGCAGGTCTGAAATCTGAAACAAGGAAGAGGTCTGAAACACCATCAAACCCTAGCTCCACAAACCCAAAACTCCTTCCATCATAATTTGAACAAGTTGCAACCAAACGCCTCCATACAACCAAGAATCACTCTAGAACAAGCTGCAAACTAACTCAGAAACCCACACACACACCATAATCCAACATTGTTGCACCCTCCATGAAATGGTACGGCCATTTTAGCAAGGTAATTCAACACTTCAAACTTTACAAAATCTCAACACATTAATCAAACCAAAACCTCAACATCTATCAACAAACCTCAAAGTCTCTGCAGAAAACAACAAGCTCCATTGAAGCTCCAGTGTAATTTTTGAGTGAAACCACCATAAACCAACTACGGAGAATCTTTCACCACCGAAAACCAACAATCTCATGAGGGTTTTCGTCCTCAAGGGATATTGTTGAACAAACCTGCTCAACCTCCACACTGGGGTTTCAAGAATATGCAAATACCAAGAATGAGCTTTCTCTTGTCCCTACTCCTTTCTGTAAACTTTTCAAGCATAATAAAGTATTATTTCCCATAACCTTTAATTTTTCCGCTTAAAGTGACTTTATAATTTAACTTTATATTTTGAACCATTAAAGTCACTTTTGTCTCATTTAAATAATTAAAAAAGAGTTGTCTTTTTAATTTTACTTTTTCAACAACTTATACATTTAATTATTTTCCGCACATCCACCCAATGTTACGAAAAATATTAAAATGGACCAAATATGAATTCTTACCACACCAAAAGACTCTTAGGCTCTCAGTATATTGAACTTTATGAAAATTAGTACTCTCTAAAAATAGCAAACTTTTCCAAGAGTGTGGAGAGCGCCCAAAATGTCAAAACTGCATCTAGAAAGTACCGTTGGACTCATCTTGATTACCTAAACTCAGTGCTATCGTCACATATTCTTTTCGAAAAAGTTGGCATTCTCCAAGAATCTTGGAATTTTCCAAGAATGTTGGAACGGACCGAAAAGGGACATTATAGTGTGCAAGATTGGAGGATGAAAACCCTCTTGTCCATTTGTGGAGGTTCCATCAGGGACCGCATTTGTGCCGAAAGATTGAAGTTTATTCTAGTTTTAGTTTGCTACAGTGCCACTGCAATACTTCTATATCGTTGCTACAATATTTATGTCTTGCTGCTAAAATACAACCGTACATTTGCTACAGTACTTCCATGACGCTACTACCCTAATTCATTTGGGTTTTTACGCTGCATAAAACATATAAGTGTTTCATGCAGTTTATTTTTGTTATTTAGTTGTTATTCAATAATATCATCATTTGTGTTTTGCGGGCATTCAACATGTTATAATATTCTAGTTGGGTTTAGTACTTCAGTATTGTATGTTGTTATTTGTAATTTTATTAACATTTCAGTATTGAAAAAGAATCACAAAAAAAACTCAGAATTAATAAAAATACCAAAAAGGGATATTACAAACTCCACTAATTTGACATCTTGTAATTGAATGACTTTATTCAGCTTCGTTTAAAACAAGCATCACCTCGTAACCATTATAACTAGAATAATAGGCACAAGTAGCAAAAGGTATATCAATATTGTTCAATCCAAAGCAGATTCCTATATTGATGCAATTTTTTTGAACTAGGGAAAAGCAAGAGTAAAGTTCTTTTTGAAACTAGCCCATTCATGCACAATTGAGGGAGAGTACAGTGGAAGCTTTCAATATATCCTCTACTAAAATAATCCCAGATGATAACCAATTCGATTTTGCAAAGGTCTGCAACATTTGATAAACATTGGCATTCCAAATGAATCGGTTCATGTTAAACCTTCATGCCCTTTCCATTCTCATTGGGATTGCACAATGGCTCTACATTTCATGGACTCCATTACAAGGTTATAATTGTATTTCATATCCAATGGCTCAAACACATCCCTCTCTACCCTTAATTGGAATTTTCTCCATTGCCTAAGATCCATGTGTATATCATACGTGCATCACACTAAATTCAGCAACAAGGGATCATCTTTTCAAGCCAAAATATACACAAGGACTATCAACATGCAAGGTCTTTGTTCTTTTGCCATCTATGACCATGAAGTTTGCCCTGTCAACAATGAAAGACAAATGTTCAACATGATAATCATCTAGCGTAATGTCCCCATTTTTGATATAGACCCTCGTGGGACCCTTCGCTCATTCTTGTTTCCAATGGATAAGGGTTGAGGAAGGAAAGGGAGTATTGTGGGCCACTTGTGAGGAGTTAAGAATTACTTTATATTTCTAATTTTGAGTTGAGTTATGAAAAATCATCTTATGTTTCTATTTCACTTAAGTGGTGGGGTTTATAGGTCTCGAGCACTTAAGGCCTAAAGTTAAATTAAAAAGATCTTTTAATATTTTAAAAAGAAAGGTAACTCTTCCCTTCAATTTTGGGCCCTACACTTGGAGGAATGGTATATAAAGGAAAATAAGGATTCATTTGAAGGATAAGCTGAATATTGATTTGGAAAATTGATCAAGTATGTCAAGCTTGATTTCCACCTCTTGAGGACGAAAACCTTCAAGAAGTGTCTTAGGTTTCGAGACAAAAACCTCAATTCATTCTATTTGGGCAACTTCATTCAAGGGTTGTAAGTGAGCTACAAATTGCATGTGTTCATGCAAGTGGATCTATAAAAGTGTTTTGAAACACCTACTTCTGGAAATTTGAGTGAACCTAGGGTTTGAGGAGAAAAATTCTAGAAACTAGGGTTTTTGGAATTTTAGAACAAGTTTTGGTGGCCTTTCCATGGAAGAAAAATTTTGATATTATTTTATTTGATAGTCACTAATTTTGTGGTCAGTTTGAGCTCTTATTTGCATCATAATTCCAAGTATTGAAGGAGTTGAATTTTTTAAGTTTCAACATATTTGTAAGAAATAATAATTATTGTGGGCAGCGAATAGTTTCGGAACGTTGATTTGTAGGTTTCTATCTTGGGCAATTTGTGTTGGAGTGATTTTACAAGGGTTTTAGGGTCATTCAATGCCCTAGAATATTCAGAAATTATATCTGCAATTTTGGCACTTGGGCGACTTGTTTGACAAGCTCCGAAAGGTGATTGGATGAGAAAAAACCAAGAGAATGGTGAACCACTTAGAGAGTATTTTGAGGCGTTTAAAGGTTGGAAAGTACAACTGTACTTTCAAAGAAAATTCAGAATATATTTGTAAGGTGTTTTCAGCTATTCGTTATATTATTTGACCCCAAAAAAGGTAGTCAATTCTCTAAATAATTTTCAGCTTCTTGTGGATTTATTTAGATAATCTTTAGCTTGAATATCATAGATTTTTTTAGCTAGGGTTTGGCTGGTTATAGATTTTCAGATTTCAATTTGGTGCTTTGATTGGCTAGGGTTGCTGAAAAACCCTCTTTTTTGGTTGTCATCCCAATTTGGGGACATTGCATCTGGTATCTCATCCCCAATATGGAATTTTGTCCACAAAAGATCTTTGACAAACTCCCCAACATTAATTGCAAGAAAAACTAATAGACTAGTCTAACGATAGTCGTTCACCATGATGGTACTCTCACCAATGCCAAAGATCATCTCTTTACATAAACTTTGCTTGTCATTTGCACAAATTCGACTAAACCTACCTAGACTGAAACTCTCCCTCACTAGTACTATCTGATTCCACCTATTCTATGCACACAAAGATTCAAGATTTTGTAGCACAGGATGATAGCTTATGTTTGTATGTTCATCAACTAACATTGACAAAGCCCTTCAATTGGACAATGTTTAGTGTCTCCAACTTTATGGGTTTGCTCCCGAATATCCGTTGAATGATTAATAATCAGAGTCATTTTATTTTCATTTTGCTTGGATTCTTTTGATACTTCCTGTAATGTCCCCTTTTTCGAACTAAGCTAAATAGGGAACCCCTAAGTCTATTTAATTTCTCGTAGACTTACAAAGTGACAAATTCAAGGGAAATAAATTAGTAATAATTCTTTAAGTTTTCCCACAGGTACTTTTAAGTCATAACCTTAAAAGGGGGACATCTAAAGGGGTATTAGAAAGTGGGCCAAAGGAGTGTTAATTATAAGACCAAGTGGAAATTTTGAATTAAAAGTAATTATTAATTGCTTTATGGAGCAAAGAGGAAATTAGAATATAAAGTAATTTTAAATTGCTTTTAAGGTTTTGGGTGGAAAAGTAATTATAAAGGTGAAAAAGAGGAAAATGACATTTATTATTATCATTCAACTTTCAAAAATTATTGGAGAGCTTGAAGCTACCATACTTTTCCACACAGGACAAAAACCCTCAGATTTACAGGTACGAGGACGAAACCCTTCATACCTATTTGGTAATCCATTCAGGGATTACAATGGTGTTATCAGATTCAAACGATATCAATTTTAGAGGTCCATTCAGCTAGGGCATCACATTTCAAGACGCAGATTTAAAAAAGTACAAAACCGTACGAATCCGTATGGCATCTCTATGATGACCATTTTTAGTCAAGGTGGGCAACATCGGAGCATATTTTGAGTTGTCGTACTATGCTAAATTGTTTCACCTAGGGTTTCAAGGATTTTTTTGGTGTTTCAAGTTGATTTGAGATTAGGGTTTGACCAGTGATCAGTCATACCTTTCCCACCACTCCAACGTTGCTAGCAAGTAGAATCAGGGGTATTTATTTTTAGAAATAATTGTTTTTGGTTTTCTTTCAGCAAGGTTTGACCCAATTTAATTGTAATCAACGTTTACAGAAAAAACCTTCAATAAAGTTTGGATTAATTGGTTGTAATCAGCATTTTTTTATAAAAAAATTGAAATTCTCTATTTTATCTATAAAGGCTTATTTCACTTCCTATCGTAAAGAGTAGTATCAACAACTTCAAGCACTTTATTCTTGAGATGATGATCATGCTAGTTGACTCCAATGACCTAGTAAACTAGAATCATTAATTTTATTATTCTTCTAGCCTAACCTTAAAAGATTGTGGATTAGGCATTCAAGTGTCATGGCAACTCGAAGATTGGGAACAACATACTCTGCATGTGTCATGTCCCCCTTTTGATCATGACAGTATTGAAGACCCTTAGCTTTTATTGGTTTCTCTAGGGCTAAGGAAAAAGAGGAAAAAGAAGGGAAACATTTGGGTTCTTAAGAACACTTGTGAAAAAGCACTTTATTGTTATAAAATTCACTTAAGTTGGGACCCTTTGAGAGTCATTGGTGCCCACAATCCACTGAAGTGGACTATAAGAGATGTTCTTTTTATATTTTGAAAAGGTATTTCCCTCCATTTTAGATGTATCCCTTAGGGGAGGCCCATAAAAGCAATGGCGGTTTCATTTGAATGGTATGTTATGAAATATATTTAAAATTAGAGTTTTAAGAACGAAAAGCTTATGCCATTGACTTCGAGACGAAAACCTTCAAGACAAAGAAATGAGGATGCAAACCATCATTTCTCATTAAGGGCAACTTCATCTTAAGGTTGCAATTGAGCCTATTATTCAAAAAAGGATATGGAAGTTGGCGACTTGTTTTTGGGAGGCGTTGATTGGTTTGTGAGATTGGTGATTAGAGTTGGAAGCCCTAAGGAGTTGTTTGGTAGGTTGAAGACCCCTACTTGTAAGGTTGCAGAGATCTAGGGCTGGAATTGACTATTTCCAACATTGGCAACTTGGGTTTGGAGCTCATTTGTGGGGTTTGTGGCCTATTTTTGAGCCGGAACAATATTCTGATTTTATACAAATAATTCTGTTATTATTCCTAAATTTGTGAGGTATTTTGGGGGGTCCTTGGGCCTCAATATTAATTGTAATTTTCTATATTTTATTTCCTAATTTTTTGATATATTTCAAGCATCTGTAGTTTGAAGCAATTCAATAGTTTGTCCAAATATTTGGATCTAAATTGAGTTATATTTTGGCATATTTATTTGATAATAAATTCAGAAATCCCTTTCATAGTTATTGGGTGGTCTTGTGGAGTAAAAGTAACATTTTTCAGCATACAAAGGCAGGGATTAATTTTGTATTTATCTCCATTGGTAGCGTCTAGGGTTTGTATAAATATTTCAGATTTTGGGGAGATATACTTGCTTATAGGACTGCCTATTTGTGCCACTAAGTTCACCATATTTTTATGCTAATTGTGGAGGGTTTATCGCAGCTAGGGTTTGTTGTCATAAATCTGAAAAAAAGTAATATTTTTGCTCGAATTTTCAGTGAATTCTAGAATTCAGAATATATCCCCTTTTTGGGATATTTCAGTGGTATTAGAGCCATATCTTGGCTAGTCATGGGGTTTCCAAAGTGATTTAAGCACAAGGGTGACAAGGAGCTAAGGTACTACCTTAGAAGCAAGAAGAAGGTTGAGAAAAATCAGCAAAAAAAAGCAATGGCTCACTTGGATCAGCCAAGGAATGATGGTGAAAATAGAGAGGAGGAAAGGCTTGATAGATACACACAAGCCCAAGAACAAATGACAGTGGTTATAACGAAATTTGTCTACACTATGAGAGAGATGAGGGGTGACAAGCCATCCGATGGGGATCGTAGTGCTTCTAGAAGCCACAACCTCACAGATCAGCCCTCAAGAGGGAATGGAGGAACCACACGTAGGCCTAACCAACCTACTTTTTTACAAAAAGAAGTCGCCATTCCGGAAAGGGAGGAGCAACCCACCTTACAGGATAGCTTAACGAGAGATTATGATGAGTGCATGATCTATCTTGCTCATTCCAGGGATCCAATCAATTTGTCCGAGTTCACATCTTAGAAGTATGGGCAACAAGGAAGAAATAGGGCTTGCTAAAGACCTAGGGGCAGCCAATGAGAGCTCCATCATGCTTTGGGAAAACTTTCATTTTCCAATTTTGATGGATCTTTCAAGAGCTCAACTAGGGTTTGGATTCATTAGGTAGATACCTACTTTTCACTTAGACCCATGGCGGAGAAGGATGCTATTCAATTTGCCACCTTGCACTTAGAGAGAGTTGCCCATAAGTTGTCGTTTCATGGGTTAATCACCCAAGAACACAAATTTAGTCTTATGAAGAGTTTAGCAAACAGATCATTGAGAGGTTTGATAGGGCTGATCTGGAACTTCATTCCAAAGATTTGGCTCAATTGAAGCAAAGGAGTACAGTGGAGGAATATGTGACAGAATTTCAAAGATTTTTGGTCATGGTAACAGATGTTTTGAAGAGGAAATTGGTGGTTTTGTTCATGGAAAGGTTGGCTGATTCCATTCGAGGTTTGGTCAAAGCTTTTGACCCACCTTTTCAAGGAGCCATTCAAAAGGCCCTTGATCTTGAGTCTTCAACTCCCCAAGGTAAAATTCTGCCCTTTGTTCAGAAAAAACCTAAATCTTTTGGGCCTTTTGGACAGCAAAGAGACAATAGATGGGGGCAGCAAAGGGGCAACTCTTCCAAGTCACAAGAACCAAATCCTTTGAGGCAGATTGGTAGACCAAACCATTAGGGTTTGGGACAGCAAAAGGAGCTGCCAAGATAGAGCAATGAGACAAGAAACGAGTTAAGAAGGAAAAAACTTTGCTTCGATTGCAAAGATCCTTGGACACCAAGTCATCATTGCCATGGAAAGGGGCAAGTGCACTACATTGAGGTGTATTCGAATGGAGAAGAAGAGGAAGAGGAGGAAGTGGCAGCCACCTACGAGAAGGAGCCTTTGGAGATACTTGGAGGAGAGGACATGAGTGGCACTTTTGCTTCATTATCGAGGACTCCTAAATACTACCCCTTTCGTGTTAAGGGAATATTGAAAGATAAGAGTGTTAGTACTCTCATTGATAGTGGGGTCACCCACAATTTCATTGATAAGAGTTTGATTGCTACATGTGGACTTCAACCTATTGAATTCAAGGGATTTCGTGTGACCGTGGCGGATGGCTTCACCATCCCTTGTACCACCAAGGTTCCCAAGCTTAGCATCATCTTGGAAACACACCCCATTGAGGATGACTTCTATGTGGATGGAATTGGAAAGACCAACCTTGTCCTAGGCATCCAATGGTTGCACTTTCTTGGAGAGTACATAGAAAATTACCAAACTATGGAGCTCAAATTCGATGTGGATGGGAAAGAGGTAATCTTGCTGGCTTGAGTGATAAGGCACCCCCAGAAATGACCTCAAAAGCAATAGAAGGAATCTTCCATGAGAGAATTTCGGTAGGGGCAGCAAGGAAGAATGCTTTTTCTGAATTCAAGCAGCCTCCTCTACTTATAGAATTCGGTCATTCACAATGGTTTGGTGAAAGAGTCAAAGATGGGGAAATGTTGTTCTTCAAAAGAGGTCTGCAAAGTGGCCAAAGCACAGCCACAAAGGTATGCAAAACAACGTTTAATTCCTTGTTTTTTGAGCTTAATGAATTCTGAAAATGAAGTTTCCAAATAAGTTTATGAAGAGATTGATTTTTAGTTTGGGGAGAAAGGAAGAAGTTCTGAATTTTCCATACAGAAGAGACCTAGAGTGTGCTCAAAAAATTCCAAGTTTTTCGTTAAAAATCAGAATTGCTCATGCTCAAAAAGTTCTGGAAAAGCTAATTCATGTCAACCTCTAGTCACTTCAGTAGAGGAAAGAGAAGATGGACCCTTTGGGTTGCCAACTAAATTGGAACTTTGAAACTCAAGATCAGCACTCCCAAGGCAAGATTCCTTGGTCTTTCTTGGGCATGATAGATGCTCTACAAAAGGTAAATTCCATCTCCAAACAGCAAAGGGCAAGCAGAAATATTTCAATATGTTTAGAGAATTTTGCTAGGCAAAGAGACATTCAGTTTTTAGATTTGAAGGGTGATTTGAAGAGCACAACAACACCTTCTCACAAGAGGATGGAAGAAGGTGAGAAATGGCAAGGGGTTTGGGTGAGTGAACCAGGGAAAGGCTGGTAACAACACCTTGAAAGGACTTTGGATTACATGGAGGGTCAAGAGGTGCACATGGAGAATAGAATGGATGAGGGACAGCCATGGTAATTCTTCCCACCATGTTGTCCATGACAGTCCCAGCCCTTTTTTAATGAGTTCTAGGACCCCAGGATGCTTGGAGGGTGCTGATTTCATGATGACATGCCACAAGGGTGAGTTGGGGATGACCAAGACATTAGGGAGGGTCATAAGAGGCCTGAAGTATGCACGCACACCCAACTAATCAAGAGGGAAGTGACTGATCCTACCCTACCTTTAGGGTATATGGATGCTTGTTGGTGGCCCAATAGCGAAGGGTGGAATTCAAGCACTGTGATGAAATTTCCAGCTCTTCTAGTTGGAAGAATTCTGAATTTAGAGGCCAATTTTGAGTATGGAAGCAGCTTGGTCATCCCTCCTATGCTCTCACGGACATTCACACACATGCTTCCAGCCACTACACATATGGAGGACATTGTCAAGAGTGCAAACATGGGAGGAAAGGGGAGAACTTTTGTTTTGACTAACATGTTTGTGTCTTGTGTAGGTGTTGATATAGGGGCAATCAAGCCTCAAAATTCTGAAGACTACCTTGCTGGAATACACTTTTCCAGGCACCACAATGTTGCAATTTCAGAAAATTTCCTTTTTCTTGTCATCTTTTTGGGCCTCCATGAGATGGGAAAGGACGATTAGAACATGTTGTATCATTTCCAGATTGTATAAGCAACCAAGAATTTTCAAATACAGCAGTGAGGGGCGCCATCAAGAGGTCTCCCTTCCGTAGGAAGAATCAAGGATTGAGAAATGCATAAGGCCCATGGTTGGGACAGCCCATTGATTGTTACAATTGCTTGAGGACAAGCAATTTTGGGTGGAGAGCGTTGTCATGTCCCCCTTTTGATCACAACACTATTGAAAACCCTTAGCCTTTATTGGTTTCCCGAGGGCCAAGGAAAAAAAGAAAAAAGAAGGGAAGCATTTGGGTTCTTAAGAACACTTCTGAAAAAACAATTTATTATTATAAAATTCAATTAACTTGGGACCCTTTGAGGGTCATGGGTGCCCAAACCACTTAAGTGGATTATAAGAGATGTTCTTTTATATTTTGATAAGGTATTTCCCTCCATTTTGGGTGCACCCCGTGGGGGAGGACTATAAAAGCAATGGAGGTTTCATTTGGATGGCATTTTATAAAATATATTTGAAATTAGAGTTTTAAGCATGGAAAGCTTAAGCCATTGACTTGGAGACGAAAACCTTCAAACCAAAGGAGTGGGGACGCAAACCCTCATTTCTCATTAAGGGCAATTTCATCTTGAGGTTGAAACTAAGCCTATTATTCAGAAAAAGACAGAAAAAGGATTTGGAAGTTGGCAACTTGCTTTTGACAGAAGTTGATTGGTTTTTGAGATTGGCGATTAGGGTTGGAAGCCCTAAGGAGTTGTTTGGCAGGTGGAAGACCCCTACTTGTAGGGTTGGAGGGATCCAAGACTGGAATTGACTATTTTTGGCATTGGCGACTTGGGTTTGGAGCTTGTTTGTGAGGTTTGTGGCCTATTTTTGGGCCGGAACAACACTCTAATTTTATACAAATAATTATGCTATTATTCTTGAATTTGTGAGGTATTTGGGGGGGTCCTTGGGCCTCAATATTATTTGTAATTTTCTATATTTTATTCTCTCATTTTTGGGAATATTTCCAACATTTGTAGTTTGAAGGAATTCAATAATTCCTCCAAATATTCAGATCTAAACTAAGTTCTATTTTGGCATATTTATTTGATAATAAATTCAGAAATCCCTTTGATAATTACTGGGTGGTCTTGTGGAGTAAAAGTACCATTTTTCAGCATTGCAAAGGCAGGGATTAATTTTGTATTTATCTCCATTGGTGGCATCTAGGGTTTGTAGAAACATCTCAGATTTTGAGGAGATAAACTTGCTTATAGGACTGCCTATTTGTGCCACTAAGTTCACCATATTTTTATGCTAATTGTGGAGGGTTTATCATAGCTAGGGTTTGTTGTCATAAATCTGAAAAAAAGTAATATTTTTGCTTGGATTTTCAGTCAATTCCAGAATTCAAAATATATCCCCTTTTTGGGATATTTGAGCATGTGCTATATAATCCAAACCAAATGACAACTAGAATGGTGTATATTTTTTCAATATCTTGTAGGAAGTGAGATAAACCCACAAATGATCCACGATGATCTAAGAGTTTAGTTGTAGTGCGCTACCCAAGGATTTCTCAAACTTCATATGGTACACACCATTGGCTTGGTCATGGTCCCAATCACTCACAATTGACCAAGCAAAGCCTAATTCTCCTTATGAGGTGTTGCGAATTGCCAACAATTCCAAAACAACCTTAGCCAAACATGATAGGACTCTAAAATATCAACTGATAAAAGAATTAACAGTTTCTCTAATTCTAATTGTTTGGCCTCAGCTTCAATCTCTACATTTGTATAAATATATGATTTAGCTTTCTTCGAAGGAGGCTTTTAGTTTTAGAGTCAATTTCCAATTTTAGTTGAGTTGAACAACCACCCTCGCTGATTTTATATAGAACTTGCAAATTTATCAATTAATACAATACATCATCACAATGCAAATAAGTTGTTCCATTGATTTGTTTCTTGAATGTGTTCATTTTTTCTCTTTGTCATGGTACTCTAATTGTTGTCAATAAGAAGGAATACAAAACCATTTCTGTTTATACCAAACTGAAATCTTGTTGGATGGACCAAAGAGGTACGTAGTTAAATTATAAAGGGTTTTAATACCATAGTCACAAGACTCGAACTGGGCAAGCCAATCTTTTATTTGGATCCAAAGTCGGTGAAAAAACTCAATCAAAGCTTGACAAAAATTTTAAAAAAATCATAAAAAATAGCAAATTCTAGGGAAACAAAACTAATAAAATGCATTTCATCTCAAATCAACTTCAAATACACTCAAAACTACTCAATTGCATCTACCATACACATAAATACACAAAGAAGTAAATAATGTAATATTGAATGTTGAACTTGAACCTTGAACCTTGAAAGGTGGTATGAAATAAGAGTGCTTTTATATGCAAAAAGTTTTACCCTTGTATGCAAAAAAAATGGATTTATAAATCTAGTGCAATGCCATCAACATAAAAAACATAATATAAAAGATTAGTTCTTTGAGATTTCCACAGGTAGACATTGTAGATGTATTTGGAAAAAACTGTGTTACCTTCCTTTAGAGTTCCAACGTTTCGGGTCTATCTTCTAGAACCCACCCTTAAGGAAAATGGCTGCATATATTTTAAGCAATTTTCCCTGAGGAAGGGTCTAGAAGATAGACTCGAAATATTGGAACTCTAAAGGAATGTAACACAGTTTTTTCCAAATAAATTATCTACAATATAAAAGAGACTAAATTAAGGTTGAGAAGAGCCTCCATCACATGTCCCAACACAATACAAGGATCCTCTAATATAGGAAAAGGTAAAAGACCGTACTAGATCCAAAACACATAATTTGTTGGTCAAAAGAAGGATTCGGAGCTATAGACAAGGGATGTGATTAAATGAGGTTGTAAGGGATCTAATAGGAGAATCTATACATACAATAACAAGTGTAGGCAATATGTCATAAGACGGTAACCAGAGATGTAAACAAAGGTAATCAAAGGAAATACGATGCCATTAGGCAGTAACCATGAGGTACCTACACTAAGGGTTACAAGGGTGGACTTAGATGATAACCATGAGGTGTAAATATAAAGATAAAGCATACAAAGATAACAATATTTTAACAAGCATAAGCTACTATAAGCATGGAATACAACAACATACCAATATAACATAACCACCAAAGAAATGAAAGAAAGAGTATAAGATCATGATACTTACCTTGGGTTTACTTGTCGGCACATTAATCTCCCCCTTCACTCAAGTGACACTTTGTGAGAGATGGTTGTAGGTAAAGTCAAGATGGAAAGAAAAAGACCTAGGAACCCTTAAATGGGGACTTCAATGACTAGGTGTACTATGTTGGTTCAACTTATCTTCTTGATATTTTCAAATCTGTGCAAACTAGCCTTCCTCAAGTGTATGCTCCTTAGCCTTAATTCCTCTTATTCTTGCTAAGGTTAATTTGTATACATTAGTAGAGAGGATTGGATGTCTTTTTTTAAGAAACGACAAAGGGGAACCATATAAATATGGCTCAGAACCCTAAAAGTCAACAAAAACTTGGTAGTCCTCATCAACTCAATCGATGGCATCGAAAAGTGTCCAACAAAAACAAAACATCATCAGCCTAAGTGATGACTTCAACAAAGAGAGTGGGCATTGCAAGACGTCATCAACGAGACCGATGGTTCGGAAGAGGAACAAAAACAAGTAGAAGAATAGCAGAAAGGGGGAGGGGGAACAATCTGAGGACAAGCAAGTTGATGTCATGGCATGAATGGAGGAGGCAATAATAACAGATGATCAAGATGGGGAAACTCTCATAGAGCACTATGAATTGGACCACCACAATCCCAGTGTACTTCTTAAGACCTACACTCGAGAAGATTAATGTGTCGACAAGCCCTAAAAATAGAAAACATCAATAATCGAAAATATGGTGTATACATATGCCCCACCCAAAGTTCATCACATGTCACAATTGTGTAATGTGAGATGGTGCTTTGAGAAAAGAATACAGTACCACAACATAAAAGAAAGAGATGTAATAAATGTAAGGTAAATCTGAGCTTAATGAATCTAAATAATTAATATACATAGCTTCATTTACCTAGTTGGTTGTAAGAAGAAGAATCGTGTACGGTGCCAAACATGGATCTTTTGACTCCTAACTCAACAATGACTGGAAGAAGAATGTTCTAGACTATTTATCACACTAAAGCAGAGATAAACAAGTGTTGGAAAAAATATGTACAACATATTGCACATGAACATGAAGCATAAGAACGAACAAAGCTCATAATAAACACAAGAGTTATTCTCGAGAAACCTGATGTGGGAAAAGCTCTAGTGGGTGAGGCAATTGCATTCCCCTCCCACTATGTAATGTGAGAAATGTACAAGGTACTAGCAAACATGGTCTTCATGGACAAAATTCTTACCACCATTATCCAAAACTTGCTTATAAAACTCTTGTACACTTATCAAACACTTCTTTGAACTCCAACACAGTTGAACCAACCATCTAAAGCTAGGAAACAATGAAAAACAAGAACGACTCAAACTTGCAACTTGCCATGTGAATCCAACTTCAAGACTTCTCACTACGTTTTATGAAGCCTTCTCCTTGCCAAGACTTGTATTTATGCTCTCTCAACTTTGGAGTCCACCAAGAAGATTAAACGAACCGACCATGAGAAGATGAAATGTTTGTAACCATTCAACTTTAGGCTTCTTGTATGGTAGCAAAAGCTCTAGAGTATGCAGATGGGGCGGTTACATACACTAGCAGTTACGCAACCGTTGAGGCCGTTATGCAACTGCCACCCTGCAAAAAGTGGCGGTTCCACTATGTCTGAAACCCCCCCTTCATATCAAGAGTTGAAACTCACTAACTTCATCACTATGAAGATGTTCGGATCACCCCGCACTCACTCTAATATTGTAACATGTATGATTTGATGTTTTGAATATGAAATGTCTTACAAGCATGAACTACATATAATTGGGCATAGTGGAAACATCTAGTATACATGACTAAAACATTAGCATCAAAATCTGGATCAAAATTCAAGCAATTTCTTTCTTTACCAAGCTGAAGACCTCATTGTAAAGCCTTAGCTTCAACAAAATTGTTAATGGTTTTACCCAATGCCTCAAAGAAGACCAAAAGCAGGACACCCTTACTATTTCTAAAGATTCCACCCGAGCCAACCCAACCTAGGTTACCTTTGACCACCCCATCAAAATTTAGCTTTATAGCTATAACCTGAGGAAGACTCCAAGAGGTTCTTGTGATGCATCTCCTATTTCTGATGACCCTAGTATCAGGGAGTTGTTGGGTGGTGTTAATTTCTGGTTGTGTGCACAATTATTTTCTGCTATGGGTATCATTATTTTCTGCTCTTAACGGATGTTGTTAATTTCTAGTTTTGTGCACCATTATTTGCTTCTGAGGGGGGTGTTATTTTTGCTCGTATTGGATGCCTTTAAGTTCTGTTATTGTGCACCATTATTTGCTGCTGTTGCATGCCATCGATTGATGTTATTGGGAACTTTTATTTGATGTTATTGGGAACTTTTATTTGATGTTATTGGGCATCATTATTGTCTGCTATTGGATGCCCTTTTTGTTTGCTGCTGCTGGATGCCATTATTTATTGCTATTCAGTGCCAAATAAAGTCACGCATATGCTGTTGAAGCACCACACATACTGAAACAAAACACCTTCACACAATGCTTGTGAAGTGTTTGACTTAATGACTGAATGAGATATCAATTGATACACACTAAGTGTTTAACCAAAAGTATGAACCAATTTATTGGAAGAAAAACAATATAAGTGGTTGTTAGCAAAATGTTTGGCCAAACAATTAGGTGAGATATTTGGAATGATCACGTAGTGTTTGCCTGAATGAGGTGCCTTCTTTAACAGATTTAGAGGATTCACATACCTCTTGTGATGGCAGTGTTTTTATACCAATGCAATCACATCGTGACCCATTTGACCAGTATACCCTTGCTATGCATATTTCCATCTTGGGCCAAAATAATTATTTATCATCCAGGCATAAATGCCTAATAAAGAAAAATTACATATTTAGTTAACAAAAGAATGGTGCAGTTGTAATTGGTTGGTAGATAAGTGTGTGTATGTGTGTATGTATCTGTAAGTATTTTGTTTGTCAAAATGCCTAAATGAGAAAAAGACTTGTCATATGTGATTATTGAGGAGTATGAAACACACAGATATTACATGGATGCTCACAAAAATAAAGAAAATTGAAGCACTCTTGAGAATACCTTTTCCCGTAGACTAATTTAAGTTTTATTCACTTGCCATTACACTCATCTAGTGGACATAAGTTGTAAAATTTATAATGAATTATTGCATGTAACCATACTCATTCAATGGAATGAGAAGCACTGTATGCATATTTTCTACAGTTCGACATATGCATGACGGACCCTCTCAGCCATTATAGATAGATTGAGAGAGATCCTAAACTTACCCTAGAAGGGAACTATCACTAGTCAGAAAGTGAATGAGATAAACTAAAAGATTCCAGAAGTGAAGCTTGCTAATGTTGAAAATATAGAAAATCATAAGTTCTTGAACACAAATCACACGCCAATTGGGATTGTGTTATGTAGAGCATGTGGGTTCGCTTAATTTATCTACCTGGAGGTTATAACCATGTTGACACATATGTTCTAATTTTGAATGAATAGATTTCAGATAATCATGGCAATAGACAGATATCTTTACAGTGTGGGAGTTACGGTAAAATATTATTGTGAAACAAATTTATCCGGCTGTTACGATTCCACCTAGCGAACCTTCAGCAAGCCTCTTCTTAGGTTAAGAAGGGATATAAATATATATAGAATGTATATGCAAACTACAATCAATATATAAATTGAATGTATAAAATTATGCGTATTTATGTTTATGGTAATACTTGATGAGATAAATCATAAGAACAGCTGAAGGGATCCTGGTAGATGACATGTGGAATTAGTATCAATGCGAAATGATATGTTTGTATTTTTATGTATATTGCTAACGGGTAGGTAGTTAAGAGGCCTAATCAATATGGTGGAAAATATTGGGATGTGGGATCTTAGGGAAACATGAATAATAAGGGTTATTTGGATTTTGTCTTAGAATCAGTCATGGATTTATAGTAGAAAGCTCTTAAATTTTTTTTAAAAAATTACCCGATGGATGATAATTGGTATCCAAACTTGCAGCCTTGGGTGGCAGTTGTATCATGTAAATATTTTGAAGAGTCAAATGGTGCAAGCTAGGTAGAAATATGTGTTCAAATATTATGTTTACCTAACCTAAAACCAAAAACATGTGTTCACTCTGTGGATGTTTACTTCCTTATGACGGTGTCGAATTGAATTCTCTTAGTTAGCATACCCTTAATGTTTGGTGAATTTACTCATATTCATGTTACTAGAATTTAACTATTGACTACATAGATGGTTATCGGAAATGTCACTTGACATAAATTGGAAATCGGGAAGGTCGAGTTGATGGTGAACTCAGGAATATGAACTGAATGCTATAGGGAAATGCTTTCATGTTGTTGAATGGAAAAATCAATACACCCTTGCATTAAAAATTTAATGCGTCTAGAAAATCTAATCAATAGTTCATTGAGAAATGCTTGAGGTATTTACCGTTAGAAATTAATCATTCGTTTGCAACATGGACTAATAGATATTGGGATGGTACATGTGATAGTTCAGACAAGACTATGCATTCGAGAATATTTCAGGAATGGTTACATTGTAGGTCTTGTAGTTACCATCTTATGATTTCCATGTTCATTGTGAGTGCCATCAAGCATATAAAAGAACTCAAAGAAATTATTCGATTGTGCATGGTTTTATTCTTGTGGATGAAAAGGAGATTTCAGTTCTTATTAGTTTGCTTATTTTGATTGGATTACAAATTCAGATTCAATTACCATAAACCATTTAAGAACACTTGCATTAAGTTTTTTTTCCATAAGCTTGGTCACTTAATTCGCCACCTTAATTAGATCGTATGTTAAAGAGAACTTGTGAGAGAATATCATGCTTATCAGAATGACAATGTAATGATTCAAAGGTTCTATGTCCACTATGTGTTGAGTAATGGATGCCATGGCTTATGTTGGTTATGATAATCACACCGAAATGTCCAGACGAAGGGTTAAATTAACATAAGCATTTTTTATGTACCAAATGAACTATTAAAGTCAACAAATGATAACTTAGTGTCGTCAATCCATGAGTGATACATTGAAAATGGTAATTGAAAAGAGATAATCTTGAGGAACCCTGTCTTAATCAAACGTCAATCTTAAGTAGAGGATCCAATTGTGAATAAAATTATGAACATGCGACTGTGTTCCCTAAGTATCAATACCTTGCAAATAGACAATGTAAAATGGGTCTCACGATACTTAATCATAGGTAATGTTGGTGTGTTCACACTAGGCTTAAAGTTGTGTTTTGTTAACTAGCATAGAATTGTCTTTGTTCACACTAGAATAGGGTTAAGCTCAAATTAGTTCAAGTAGCTGAATAGTTAAAATATATTAGAATGGAATTTGTTAAATGTGCACATAATATTTTGCTCTCTATGCACATATGGCTACCTTCTCCAACCAATGATTGTTGTTGAAACAAACTCCCTTGTCTATTAAATCAAGGGACTTCATTGTACAATTTAGAGTGCATAATAGAGAAATAATACAGCAGTCTTTTGCTGCTCTAAAATACAATGTTGTGTGTGTGTATTGGCATAAGTTCTCTCACTACGGTTTTGGCCTGCAGATAAATTGATTTTGTGGATCACATCTCTACTCCTTATGGTATCAGAGCTTTGAATCTTGCAGCCATCACTCAATGTTTTTTGTCTTCTTTGTTTGTGTATTTGCCTTCATTTGCAAATCTTTTGGAGGAAGCTTTTTTGAGGATGTATGGCCACACACACCTATAGAGGCACTTTGGAGCAAAATGATCAGCGACGTTGAGTTCAGAGTGCCCAAAAACCCTTATGAGCACTATAAAGTTTCCCAGATCGGACTATTTTGGCAGTTTTACACTTCCAAGCCTTCTACTTGTTGTATTTGTACAATGTGGTACAGCAAGATTTTTGGACGTTTGTTATAATAAAAAATAGTTGGGGTCAGACCGTTCATGGATACCTTGACTGCCAATCACAGCTGAGATTTGCTACTGTCATGTTACAAGCTGGTTACCAGCCCCTTTGTGTGCTGACAACGTCTTTCCTTCAATTGGTCGCTGCCAAGCTGATCAACGTCAAAGCACATTCAATCACAATCCATAGCTGAACATTGCCATCTTGGTATTGGGCCTGCATATTGTAGCAACCCACTTGTAGATTAATATCCACGTTGTCATCTTGGTACCTATCCAACAGACAACACCACTTATCCATATACAAGATGTCTCCTCTTTTATGTCATGTGCCTTCTATGGCACTAGTAATTTGCCACCTTCGGGCTGCTAGCAGAACTATTCTCCAACACAGGTGAGGGTCCACCTGCCAACAAGGCAGCCACCTTGGCATCTTCACATGGACCTACATGTTTCCCCTTGCCACCATCCACACAGCCTTACCACTGTCCATGTCGTCCCCGTACCCATAGTACGGTCAACACCCTCACACCAGAATATACCAATATATTCAATCAAATAGCCATTTGTATAAGGTTTAGTTTATTTTTAATATTTAAAGCTTTTTTTATATTGTTTGTTGTAATGTTCTAAAATGTTACAATAATTGTTTTAACATCCATAGAGCAATTGCGGATTGGGACTCTTTTGTTTGTGGCACATTCCTTCTCATTCACTTTTGGCTTATTTTCCTCTATTGTTTTCAAACGATTTAAAGCTTGTTTTATCGCAGTCAACTCTTGCTGCCCCTTTCTCATGTTGTTTTGCAAGTTGTTTACCTACTCTTTTAGTATTTTGTTCTCTCTTACAAGTTTCCAATTAGAATCTATAACCTCTTTCATCTTGTTGTCCTCATATTGTTTCTTTGTTTCTAAGACTTTGAGTCTCCTTTTCATCTCATGTGACCATATTAGTGGCATTGATGTTGGGCTATACAATTCCTTGCTTTCTTGGTTCTCTTCATTTCTTTCCCCTTTGTTTGTCGATTATGTTTCAATTTCCCTTTGTCTGCTACCCATGTATGTTTTTTTTTAATATTCTCCTTATCCTCCAAAACCCATTTGTGATTCTAATGTGTATTATCATTCTCTTGTTGCATATGGTGAGTGAGTTGGGTGTATTGTTTCACGGCCTGCTTCGGTTGAGCTTTGTTCTTCAACAATGTATTTAGTTTTTCTTTACCCCTTTCTTGCCCTTGTGCTGCCTAAATTGTATGTGTTTGTTGCCTTGTTGAAGTGACTATTGAAGTGTTGTTGACTGCCCTTGGTAGGATAACTATGAGTTTTTTGCTCCTAGTTTGTCTCAACTTCCGAGCCTGCCTCCACTTTAAAATAACTTTATATTGTTTTGCGTTAACATAGAGTAGTTCTTCAGCAATGTCTGATAAACGAGTTTGTGGGTATCCCAGCATGTGTGATTGAATATGTCATTACAACCTTGTACGGATATAGGGGAAGTTATATGAGGTCCCACGGGATTGCCAAGCCTCCATAAAGCATCGTTCCCATCATTGACCCCTGTGTTTGTGTCCCTATTTGAAATATCCCTGATGGATCCCTTTGCTGAAATGAAGTATTTGTTTTTTGTGATTTTATTTGTTTTATGATTTTTATTAATTTTTTTGTGTTCTTTCAGACATAGGAGATGCAGAAGGGGTTTCAGTTTTCTTGAAATGTGTATTTGCCAAGATAGCAAATAAATATACATGCAACTGCGATCTCATAAAAAAGTGAACTAAAAATTAACAATTAAATGATAGAAAAGCACCAACTAAGAATTTGAAGCACATATCAATCAGATATGTATTTTATATTTATTGTAAAGCCTGTTTGCAATGCCACTTGCATACAAAGATGGTATTGGCCTAGGAGAGGCTATGCATGCAACTGAAACTGAAGGATATGTAGAATAATGCTGATTTAGTACTGCTGCAAGCTTATATCTGTCATAGAATGCCCAAGAATCTTTCCAATGATGCACAAAAGAAGACCTAGGGTAGGCCTCCCACAAGCATGAACTGGGTTGTCGTCCAATTCATCAAAATCCCTGAGAGTTTTCGTTCCCAAGAGATTATATGCTGCTGCCCTCTTCCTCAGGGTTCAGATCTGCAATGAAGCTTCAAAAAATATGCAAAGATGCCTCCAAAAGAACTTCCAACGCAGTTTATCCTTTTTCCAAGATGGGCGTCCACTTTTAGGGTTAGGGTGGCATCAAAAAAGAATCTTTTAATGATTCTTTTCTTTATTTAAAGTCTTCTAAGTTGGGCGCCCAAGTTGAGGGTCCAACTTCTCATTAATAAAATGTTCGTCTTTTAACACATGTGTTAACTAGGAAGGGGTCCATTTATTAAATTTTATTACAAAGTGATATTATTAATCACTTTAATTTATTTTTATTAAATATTAAAGCCGCACTTTAATATTCAATAATTATTCCAAGTCCATCACTTGGCCAATCTGAACTGAAAACTGTTGGAGCCCGTGCCACTAGTGATGCCGCGACATGGCAGGTTAACTGACAGTGCCTTCCTAAAATTTAGGGATACCTCCTAAAAAATAGGAATTGTGACCAAAACTCTCAAAAAGCTCCTGGAGGTCCCCTGATGCCTCCTGGTCAACTCTTGGTCAAACCCTAAAAAATAGGAACCCTTCCTAAAAAATAGGAAATTGATGCAAACTGTCTGGAAAGGCCTGTAAAGCTCCCTACCACGCTCCACTGCCTCTGGATAGGTCCCCTAACCACTCCATTGACCTACAGGAACCCGGATGATAGGCCAACTCTCAAGTCTCTGCTAGACAGAGCTAAAGAGGGGACATGACACTATTTGAGACCCACCTAATTCCTCCCTATTGGTGGTTGTATGTTTCTCTACCACTGATGTTTCTATGTTTTCAACTAGTTTCGCATTGCCATTTCCAACAATGACATGTTCTTTACTACCAATCTCTTTCATAATTTTACTACCTTCATGTTGTTTTTCCGTCATTCCTTAGGTTTAAAGGATCTCAGTCTGACTTGGTATATTATAATTATTAAAGATGTTTGGAATATAAAAGGTGTAGGGCAAAAAATGATTCAAGACAAAAGGCCCTCTTTTTAGAAAAAAAAGCAATGTGGGACTCACCTGGGACCTGCACAACTCCTTTGTCTTGTCTGAAACAACTTTGTCCCTACTTTCTTGTATAGTGCCTACCTGTTCTGCCTATCTAAGTTTTGCCCTATCTAAAAATGTTTTACAAGAACATTTTTAGATGAGGTGACATTTAAAGAAATGTCAAAAATATTTGACAATATCTATCCGAAAGATTCGTTGGAATATATATTGAAAATATTGGTCCCAGCAGATGTAGATATCGAAACGGAAATCGCTTCTTGTGATAAAAAAATATGTACTAACTATTTGTTGAATATTTTCCTTCAAATCACGCGAAATCCATCATTGGCTAAACAATCATTCAGTCACGCCATTTCGGGGTTTGCTCTAACCGAAGCTATTGCATCATTCGCGTCGATGATGTCCTTTTCAATCCCATTCGCCTTCCGATCCGAGTGATCCTGTTTCTAAACAAGTTTTCGCTTTTCACATTCAAAAGGAAATGAGAAACTAAGATAAGATGGTCTAGGGTTAGATGTTACCCGGATGAAGTCTTGCGCACCAAATTCAGACGTTGTGAGAACTCCTCTTTGGTTGTGGAGGATGACACCTGCAGAAGAAAGAGACTTGGACAAGAAAATTGTTAGATGGATGTAAGGTGGACTGCCAAGCAAAAGCTCGATCCCGGAAGTGCAAAGGCTTCCTTGTGGGATGACAGTCCACTGTTGATAAAATAATGTCTGATAAAGATAAAAAGTGAAAGACTAAGCAAAAAAAATAGAAACAATGCGTACCTGCTGTCGGTCTGCCACAGTGGCCGACGTCGGTTAGTCTGTCGGCGTCGGTTGGTCAAGTCTGTCGACGTCGGTTAGTCTGCCAACGTCGGTAGGGGCAATGGGCCTGGTGGCCGGCGTCGGTCGGGGAAATGACCTTAGACAGGGTCTGGACGGGTTTTGGTCGACAGAGTGGTCTGCAGAATGGTCTGTGGTAGTCTGAGAGTCTGTAAGGAGGTCTGTGCAGGGTTTACAAGGCAGAAAGTATGGTCTGAAAGAGGGACCAGACAAAAGATTGGGGTGAAAAGGGAGAATAAGGATTCGGGTCTGGTCTGGTTGATAGCCGGGTCTGGGTGGTAATGTGGCTTAGAAGCAATAAACAGAAAACTGATTACAGAGACATTCTAAGCCACTGAAATGACATAAAAGAAGGATACTTACCTCTTGCCTACTGAAGAACCCCGGAGGTGTTTGAAATCCTGTTGCTGATGCAGAAGGCTCCCTGCAAAGAGGTAGAGTGGCTGATGCAGAGTCCCTGTGATGCTTGATGCGTGTCTAGGAGAGAGAGAGAGAGGTCGAAGTCCCGGCGCCGGAGGATTTTTGCATTCGGAGGAAGAGGATTCGAGCACCCAGAATTCGCCTTCGAGCCTATCTTAAGAAACCGACGTCGGCGATCCCGCCGGCGTCGGCCAACAGGTAACCGACGTCGGCAGCAAAAGAATAGAAAAAAGGGCTAAAAATAGCCTTTTCCCGTTCTTCCAACTGCCCGGGTCAATTGGTTGTGAGAAAACGGTCGAAGGTGGGTTAAATAAACGTAAGGATTAGTGGAAGGAAGGTTGGAATAGGTCATAGGGTGATAAATGAGGGTATCCAAGGGAAAGGAATCCAAGGGTGAGGTGTCATGGGTGAAGTGTCAAAGGGGCCTATTAATTTAAAATAGTTATTTTATTTTAAATTAATAATTGAGTGGATTAGGAAAGGTTAGAAGTTAGAAAGGGACCAAGGGGGGAGGACGACCAAGGAGTAGACACGATTTCGGTGTCTACATTTGCCCTTTTTTGTCTTGTTGGTTGTTCTTGACGAATTGCAAGACAAAAACAGGAGTAGGTTGCCCCAGGTATGGGATAAGTTCTTTTTCATCCTGTTGGTTGTTTTGACGAACTGCAAGACAAAAATGAATGTTGATTGCCCCGATTATGGGATGAGGCATTCCCCCTCAAAGCAAGAGTCGAGGGAAGGGAACCTGGAATCGGGTGCTGATTTGATAAATAGATTGATGAAAATGGTGAAGGTGGAGTGTGAACACTGCAATAGTTAAGATTGCACACATACCACTTCAAATTGTCGCAGGTCAAGGGTCGAGGAGTGCCAAAATCGAAATAACCGAGCCCCAACATTTAGTCGTAGCTGATTGGGTTATTCGATGCAAGTTGTAGCTCCAATGGTCGTCGTGTTCCAAGTATCCCGAGTTCAGGTAGTGCTCTTGGAAAACACGAAAATGTCACAAGTAGTGGGGATCAACTTGCTCGCGATCCTATACTTGTGAGGGTCAAAATATGGGTTGCGGACAATTTTGCTAACCATTCGTGAGGT
Organism: Torreya grandis; assembly: GCA_037957365.1. NCBI lineage: Eukaryota > Viridiplantae > Streptophyta > Pinopsida > Cupressales > Taxaceae > Torreya > Torreya grandis. Next base: position 515,938 of record JARHVA010001669.1, on the reverse strand, counting down.
AGCATACATGCAAAAACAGCCAAGGCAGCGTTGTCTTGGAAGTGGTTGTAGTCAAAGGAGATAGTTGCGATCTCCATGGTCATTGGTCGAGGTGGATGGTCCACTGGATGGATGGACGAAGGAATGGCCGAGCTAACCTCAGAGGACCCCATGTCAACTGAGTGCTGCCTACATAGCCCCTGTCGTTAGGGCCTCAGGCCAATGTAGTTCTCCCAAGAGGGAGGAAAAGGGTCGAAGTGGTTGATGTGTTTGGTTTGGTCATGATAACGATTTAGCACTTCCCATGTCTCAGGGTACGTACTTGAAATGATGAGGGGAAGATGGTTTGTCCATCAGATAGACGAACAAACAGATGTGGTCAAGCTAACCCCAGAAGACGTCATGTCGACTGAGTGCTGCCTACATAGCCCCTGTCTTAGAGCCTCAGACCAATGTAGTTCAGACGAAGAGTCAAAGTGGTCGATGATTGGTTTTGGTCGTGTGTTGAAATGATGAGAAGAAAGATGATGTTACACTTTGTTCCATTGTGTGTAATGATGTATTTTGTAACATTAGTCGGGGTTTTTCATCCCTAGCAATTGTCCATATTAAGTAATAGATGTATGCTAAAAATGAAATGGGTCTATTTATGCTTCAGCAAGTAATGATTTATGCTTAACATAAATTGTGTGGTCAATAGTTTCCATGTGTATTGGTGTCCATAGAAACTAGTGTGAATAAGTTATGATAATGTGAGTGGTCTGAAAAAAGTTAGGTTGGGTTGGATGACAAATGATTTGGTTAAATGTGACCAAAGGTAAGGAGGAAGTGAAAGGCATTTTTGCCCTTTCATTGACAAGGACCAGAATGATAGCATAGATAGGGGTTGTTAGAACCGAGAGCCCCATTCATGCATTACGTCGTTGACTATGGGTTGTGTTAGAGAAGTAATCGAATCACTTTGACATTTAAGTAAGCTCGAAATCCCCTGAGTAGGTGATGTGATATGTGAGAGGGTAACCCCTTTTTTTTAGTAGGGATAACTTTGCCCCTTTTTATAGGAGACCCTGAGACGACTACAAGCCAAGTCCATGACCCCATGTTTTTTTTTTTTTTTTTTAGCAGACTGATCAATGCGGAAAGTCTACATAGAGATGTCATTGTGTTTTGTGGTCATTTGTGAAGCTAATCGATGCGGGAAGCTTATAAAGGAGTGTTGTTTGTAGCAAAATTTAGTCATAGCCATCCTTCGAGGGAGTGGTCTATATTTTTGCTTTATATATATGAGGGCTTTGAATAGCTGTCCTTCGAGGAAGCAGTCTATTAGCTACAGCAATGACAGTACAGCTGTCCTTCGAGGGAGCAGTCTGCCTTTAGAGTTTATGACCTTTGATACTTTGACATCAATTTATATTTTTGACAGAATTTTAAGTCATGGACAAGACTATAGAAGTTCAAGGGCTCCCTTTTATTAGAACAAAGCATTCATACTTTATAAAAGGGTTAAGGGCTTGCTTTAGAGAAACAGGGTTGAAAGGAATGAGGATTAAGAGGACAAGGGTTGCTCAAGGGACGAGCTTAAGTTAAATGTCAAATGAGCGAGTACTCGACTAACAGTAGAATGGTCGCAGATGCAAGGCATTAAGGGGCTCAAGTTCTGGTCGGCCTTCAAGAGAAGACAGACGATAAGTCCCTGATCCATGCTTGTGCGTGATGATGTAAGTTCCGAGCCAATTAGGAGCAAACTTGCCCCGCTTGCTTTTTTCCAAATTGGTCACATGTTGGTTGATGTTGGACATGAAGTTGGTTGATATGTTGTTGGATTGTTTGGTTGATATGTTGTTGGCACGAAGTTGGTTGATGTTTGGTCATTGTTTGGTTGGTTGTTTGGTTGATTGTTTGGTCATTGTCTGGTCAATTGTTATTTGGTCGAGGTCGGTTGATGTTGGTTGATACTTGGTTGATGTTTGGTTGAGGCCATGATTAAAAGATTTGGTTGATGGTTATGATAGTCAAAATAAGGTCGAATTCCCCCAGTTGCTAGGGAGAATGTTTGACAGATTTAGTTTGAGAGGGCGAGATCCTGATCTCCCAAGTTGGAGGCAGGAATCTTAGAATCACGGATGGTGGTAGAGGCAATGGTTGGTAATGATTTGATTAAAGTGGCCAATGGTTGGGGGTCATTAGGTTGGACCTCCATTGATTGTAAGGCTTTGATGAATGTTTGATAATGCTGTGGAGAGCTTTGAATGAGATCATACAAAGACATCTTCACAAGAGTCGTGTGGTGAAGTTGTTTCACCACGGAGTCAGGGATTGTCTTTGAGGATGCTGGTCGAGATGTGCCCAAAACAGTAATCTTGGGTCTTGGTTGTGGTGAAGGCTTGATGGATGGGGATGTCCAAGGGATAGAAACATGTCTTTTCCCTTTATCCTTTGGGGTCGGTGGGTTGGTGGTCAGATTGACTGTGTTGGTTTCGAATAATGGGGTTAAAGGCGGTGGAGGGACCATGGTCTGATGAGGGAATTCCGATTTAGGTGATGATGTTTGTGAGGCATGTGATGGTATCGATGATTTGGTTAAAAGGTAGTCAAGAGGATCCTTGATGAGAAGGGTATCTTTTTTTCGGTGTTGACGAATGACAGCTTTAAGAGCGCAACAATGCTCAGTGTCATGTCCCGGTGTGCGATGATAGTGACAAAATTTAGTGGTGTCGAACCAAGATGGCCTTGATCCGAGAGTTGATGAGTGGGGCGGTGAGGAGGTTTGAGAGGCAAGGGACGATGTTGAAGGTTTGTTGATAATATGGTCGAGAAAAAGGGTGTCTTTCTCCAAACATTGGCGAATGACAACCTTAAGGGCACAACAATGCTCAGTATCATGCCCCGGCGTGCGATGATACACACAAATTGTAGTGTCGTCGAACCAAGGCGATTTTGGTCCGAGAGATTGGTATGGTTTAAGAGATGGAAGACTGATATGAGAAGACTGCAACAATTGTCATAACAGCAAGGCTTAAGACCCTGCCAATGGGTCTGTGGGTTTTGTTGCAGTAGGGGTTGACTTTTGTTTTGGAGGCGTAGGAGGCATTGGTCGTTTTAGAGGAAATATATGTTTAATGGGTAAAGAGAGTAATGGAGGCGATGTGCCTCTGTGAGGTATGGGAGTAGGAAGCACCCCTATTAAGGTAGATGGATGCGGGCCCAAAATTGAAGGTAATGATGAAGGTGGGGGAGGAATTCTCCGGTGTGGTTTAGTGGTCTTCTTTGGTTTGGTTTGAAGGCCACTATTGTGCGAGGCAAGATTAGAGTCTACCCTCACTTGTGGGTGAGTGAGGTTTGATATAGACAGAATGTCGAGAGATTTAGTCTCTTTTGGTTTGATAGATGCATGTGTGGGTTTGGGCTCAGATGTGGACGGAGGTGAGTGAGATGTAGCGATCTCAGGGAAAAGACAAGAGAAAACCGTCACTGGGTCTTTCTCGGTTAAAGTGGGTGAAGAGACAGGGTCTTCTCTTGGTGGAAAAGAAATCGGAGAATGTGGCTCCTCAAGAGGGTAGAGGGCAGGGATGATCGTGCCTTCTACTTGTGGTTGAGGAGTAGGAAGGGTATGGTCCTCCATTGGTAGGAGGAAGGATGAAGGTGGGGCTAATGTCATCGGTATGGTCAAGGCGTCCTCCAATATGAGAGAGGTCGATGGAGAACTAACAGGAGAAGAAGACTCTTCTGCCTGTGATGGACGAATAGGAGAAAAAGGCTCTTCTACTTGTAGAGGAGGTTGGTCATGGACAAGAGGCAAGACCGTGTTGACCGTGCGTATATCATGCTCGTGGGAGCTATCGGCCATGGTTTGGACATTGTTTTGATTAGGGGGATGGTTAGGAAAGGGTTGTTTGAAGATGTCTATGCTTTGATTCGGTGGTGCATTTGGATTGTCCAAGACGAGGTCACCCTTATCTAGCATGTCTTGAATGATGTTCTTGAAGGTTCGGCAATTGTTGATGTCATGGCCTTGGACACGGTGATAGTGACAGAAGTCGTTTTCCCTATACCATGTAGGGATGGCTTTTGAGGAGTCAAATTGAGGTGGTCGAATTGGAGGGAGATTGAAAACCCCATGCTTGACGAGTTTCTCCAACACGGAAGCGTATGACTCTCCAATTGGAGTGTAGTTTCGCTGTATGTACCGTTGTTGGAATTGTTTTGTGATGCTTTGTTATGTTGAAGGTTGAGATTGATTAGTTTTTGGGGATGGTGATCTAACGACCACAGTGTTGGCCACTCCTTTGGACTTGGAGTGGAAAGAAGAAGGTCTAGAAGAAGAAGGGTCATCGGTTTTTGCGTTGGTATTACGCAATTTGACCTTGTTTTCTTCAATAGCGCGGAGTTCAAGCTTTCGGGCCATGGTGAAAGCTTCGTCGAAAGTGCGGAATGTCAGAACCCGCAAGGTAGATGAGATGTGCGTGGCACATGCTCGAGAAAAGAGCTCGATGAGCTCAGATTGAGCCAAAGAGAAGGAGAGTTGATTGATCAAGCCTCTCCAACGGGCGACAAAATCGGCTATTGATTCGTCGTCAAACTGCCTGATAGAGTAGAGGTCTGTAATGGAGACCTTTTTGGTGATATTGATTGAAAAATGGTCAAAAAATAATTGGGCAAGTTGAGTGAATGAAAAGAGAGAGTGACTGGTGAGAGAGCTGTACCAATCAAGGGCAGGGCCAGAAAGCAACATGGGGAACGTGCGTAGCAATAACGCATCGTCATGGGCTATAAGATAACAAGCATGTCTGAATGCTCGTAGATGCTGTTGAGGGTCTTCCTTACTCTAGAAGCGAGTAAACTTAGGAAGCCCCCACTGACTAGGATACAGTCGGATTGGGATGGAGGGATGGAAGGGTTCGTTGCAAATTTGGTCATATGAAAGGACATTGCTTGAACCAGAAATGGAAGCCTCAAGACTAGACATTTTGTCCATCAGCATCTTGATGAGATCGGCTGACAGATTGGCAGATGGGGCGCCCCCTAGGTTGTAAGGCGCTTGGAAGGTATTGAGAGGGGCGTATGACGTGGTTGGTTGCGCTTGTGTAGGTGCAACATATAAGTAGCTAGTCATCGGGGCGGATGTTGAAGCCAGGGGTAGTTGTGCCATGGAGTTAGAGGGCATAAATTGAATAGGGGCCGCCAAAGGTGGTTGAGGGGTGGCAGCACTGGTTGAAGGGTAGGTAGTTACTCTTGTGTTGATGGATGCAAGAGTAGGCGGGATAGAGACAACTAGATATTGGAAAGGAGTAGAATTTTGTTGAATAGTCTATGGTGATGGGGGGCAGAAACCCCGATGGAAGTGGGCCCAGAGATAGAAGGAGAAGCCACACTTTGAAGGTTAGTCGTGGTCGGGTTGATGGTCGAAGCAAAGGCCGGAGTGGTCATGGGTTGGGTAGCGGACGCTATCGATATCATTGCCGCTTCAGTTAAAGAGGTTGGCATCCCGTAAATCGGGTTGCCGGAAGAGTCTCGCGTTTGGCTTCTCACGAGATAATGTTGAAGGGCCTTGACATTGAAGTCAAGGAACCTTTCAAAGGCTTGGTCCCCTTCGGGGACAATAGATGGTTGGGTCAGGGTTGGTCGGGCAGGAGTATGTTTGGTCTCTGAATGATACTCCATTAAAAGACTAGTTATGGAAGGCGAAGGCGGAAGCGGTTGTTGCCTCGCTTGGTCAACAAAAGTCTTGGTTTGACTGCGTGTCAAAACCATTCAAGGCAAGAAAGGGTCAGGTTTCAAAAACTGTGTTTTTCAGTCTCAGAAAACCAAAATGGGTGTTGGACAGCAAGAAAGTCGGATTTTAAGCTTGTTGTTTGATAAGAGGATTTTGGACAGTAACCGACGTCGGTTAAAAAACCGATGCCGGTGAGAAAGTCTGCCGATATCGGTCAGATGACCGATGCCGGCGAAAAAAGGTTGCCGACGTCGATGGTAAAACCGATGTCGGTTACTGTGTTTTTCAGAAACTCAAAAAATTTGAGAGTTTTTGAAAAAAAAGAAAAAAACGTCCTCACTAGCTCAAAAAATCAGATGAGAATAGAAAAGAAGATGAAGACAAGCAGATCCTAAAAGTTAAATCCTAAGAATAAACTTTTAAAATCTTGTTGGCTTATGCCTTAGAGTGTGTTGGGGAGGTTGGCTTGTAGAACGGGTCCTAGAAGAGGTAGTCTAAAGATGGTTTCAGGTCAGTTTCGGTGCTCAAGAGTCTGTGTTAGGTTCCGTACGTGGCCTGGTGCTAAGGAGCAAGCTCCCCTCACTTCACGAGCCCAGTGATAAGCTGGTCTCGCTTAGCCAGTATATACTTCCCCTAGAGATTATCCTCTGCCAGACAACAGAGTGGGCTTTCCCCTTAGTAGTGAAGTCCAAGTGGGATTGTCGGGACGGGTAAGGTATCCGCTGAGTGATGAAATCCCAGTCGGGCCTTGTCTCAGGTAAGTTTTGATGTTTGATTTGTGCAAGTGATTTGGTTGTGTAACATAAGTGGACTACGATTAATTCATGATGCGATTTTTAATTACTAGATGTGGACTAAGTATGCAGTCAAGAAGAAATGAAATGCAATGTATTTTAAGCCCAAAACGAAATGTGAGTTCGGATGAAAACAAGTTGAGAAAGGGTTGAAGAGTATGACTTTTGACTAGTCTAAGATGCAAGAAAAGAAAGAACAAGAATGATTCTTTTTAATTTTTGCTGATATTGTCTTTTGGAAGAGATAGAAGAAAGAGATGTAAAGAGAAACATAATGCACCCTATATGAAAAGAAAGAAAAGAACCCAAGGAAGACCCTAGGGTCCCACCGGGCGTGCCAGAATGTTTCTAAACAAGTTTTCGCTTTTCACATTCAAAAGAAAATGAGAAACTAAGATAAGATGGTCTAGGGTTAGATGTTACCCGAATGAAGTCTTGCACACCAAATTCAGACGTTGTGAGAACTCCTCTTTGGTTGTGGAGGATGACACCTACAGAAGAAAGAGACTTGGACAAGAAAATTGTTAGATGGATGTAAGGTGGACTGCCAAGCAAAAGCTTGATCCCGGAAGTGCAAAGGCTTCCTTGTGGGATGACAGTCCACTGTTGATAAAATAATGTCTGATAAAGATAAAAAGTGAAAGACTAAGCAAAAGAAACAGAAACAATGCGTACCTGTTGTCTACTGTCAGTCTGCCACAGTTGCCGACGTCGGTTAGTCTGTCGGCGTCGGTTGGTCAAGTCTGTCGACGTCGGTAGGGGCAATGGACCTAGTGGCCGGCGTCGGTCAGGAAAATGGCCTTGGACAGGGTCTGGACGGGTTTTGGTCGACAGAGTGGTTTGCAAAATGGTCTATGGTAGTCTAAGAGTCTGTTAGGAGGTCTGTGCAGGGTTTACAGGGCAAAAAGTATGGTCTGAAAGAGGGACCAGACAAAGGATTGGGGTGAAAAGAGATAATAAGGATTCGGGTCTAATCTGGTTGATAGTCGGGTCTGGGTGGTAATGTGGCTTAGAAGCAATAAACAGAACACTGATTACAGAGACATTCTAAGCCACTGAAATGACATAAAAGAAGGATACTTACCTCTTCCCTGCTGAAGAACCCCGGAGGTGTTTGAAATCCTGTTGCTGATGCAGAAGGCTCCCTGCAAAGAGGTAGAGTGGCTGATGCAGAGTCCCTGTGATGCTTGATGCGTGTCTGGGAGAGAGAGAGAGAGGTCGAACTCCCGAGGCCAGAGGATTTTTGCATTCAGAGGAAGAGGATTCGAGCACCCAGAATTCGCCTTCGGGCCTGTCTTAAGAAACTGACGTCGGCGATCCCGCCGGCGTCGGCCGACAGGTAACCGACGTCGGCAGCAAAAGAATACGAAAAAGGGCTAAAAATAGCCTTTTCCCGTTCTTCCAACTGCCCGGGTCAATTGGTTGTGAGAAAACAGTCGAAGACAGGTTAAATAAACGTGAGGATTAGTGGAAGGGAAGTTGGAATAGGTCATAGGGTGATAAATGAGGGTATCCAAGGGAAAGGAATCCAAGGGTGAGGTGTCATGGGTGAAGTGTCAAAGGGGCCTATTAATTTAAAATAGTTATTTTATTTTAAATTAATAATTGAGTGGGTTAGGGATGGTTAGAAGTTAGAAAGGGACCAAGGGGGGAGGACGACCAAGGAGTAGACACGATTTCAGTGTCTACAGATCCATTCATCCTCCGAGTGAGTCTAGTCACTAATCGTTGGTTTGTGGGACTTACTCGTCTCGCCATACTTTGGTATGGACTATTGTCTCATAGTATGGTCTTCTCGGTAGCCAAGTGCCCGAGTGCCAATAGATATGGGAATATAATCATTGGTAAAGTCCCTACCATCCCATATATATAGGGGGGGTCAAGTGCCTACCATCTTGAGAACCTTGAAATGAGCATCTATATGGGTGTCAGTCGACTGCAAGTTTTGTGGGTGTAATTTTTCAATGAGCACTTTTCTGTGGCAGCTTGATTAATAATTTAGTAACATCCAATGAGGAATAAGGCATGGACTCTCTTGCATTTGCTTTAAGTTGTAAACAAATTTAAGGGATCACAAAAATCTGAAACATTTGTGAAGTGACCTCTTCATTTGGGGCTCCACAAAGGAGATAATAGGTGCTTTCACTAAAACAAAAAAGTTTTTAAAATTCCAAAAAAATGGGTATTTGACAGAATAATGGCCTTCTGAGACCCTTTGTGTAATTCCTTTAATATACCATCGACCTTTCATGGCTCAAAACATCTAAGCAAGATATCGTCACAATTATTCTTGAATAGGACGACACTAATAACCTTGTAAGGAATAACCTATAATTTGAATCTCCTCTTGGTTGCACTAAGTCCTCACCAATTTCCATGTATCTTGTGATTCCCTATACCCAAATTCTTTTAGAATAGATTCTAGATTCATTCGTGTTTAATCATTTTGTAGGTCTTTCAAACTTGTAGGAGTTTCGTCTTGCTCATCTTGTGCATGTAAAACATCTTCAGTGCCTACATCCTCAACTAGATGCTAACACAGAGTTCTTCCTCTTATGAGAATTTTTGACTTTATATCAATGTCATATTAAACTATCCTGGCTATTACACCAGCTCTTTTTCCATTGATTTCTCCTTGAATGATATGCTCCCTCACACTAAGATGAGCCACAAAAGCTTTGATCTTGTTATTGGAGAGAAGGTGCCTAAACTTCTTGAGGGCCTTCACTAATGCATAGCTTGATTTTAAACAAAATTGCATCTACTTTATAATCTTTGATATTCCAACTCATAAAATTAATCGGGTGTTCTTCCTCAGCATCATTGTTTTGTGTCAAAACAGCCGCAATGTTGAGTTCCCCTCCAAATGCACATAGGATGAAGTCATTGTCAAAGTTTGGATTGACTAAGACCGGGGCCTTGGCAATAGATTATCTAATTAGCTCAAAATCTTTCTTCCCTTCTTGAGTCCATTTGAATGCAATGTCGTTCAACATCATTGTTATGGGTCTCACAAGACCAGAAAAATCTGCAATAAATTTTCTTACAAAGTTTAATTTCCCAATGATTGAAATGCTTTCTTGTGGGAAGGCAGATAAAGCTGGAGAATTACTTATGTTCTTTTTGGATCAATGGCTAGGCCATCTTTTGATACCATATGTCGAAGAAGTTTTCCCCCATGTACAACAAAAATTAATTTCTTTGGGTTCAAATATATGCCAAAGTCTCTACATATTTCAAAAAGCTTTTCCAACTGCATCAAATGATCTTGTTTCTTGAAAAACACAATAATGTCATCTAGGCAGACAAGTATTGTGTCATTAATTACGGATTTAAGGGCTATATCTATGGCTCTTTTGAAAGTTGCTCCAATATTAGATAGGCCAAAAGGCATCATTTCATAAACAAATGTAACCCACTTATGGTGAAACTTGTCTTATGCTTGTCTTTATTATTAACCCATACTTGGTTATACCCAAAATAGCCATCCGGTAAAAAGAACCTTTCTGATCCAGCCACAATCTACAATATTTGGTTCTTAGAGGAAAGTGGGTAGTGATACTTTAAGGAAGCTTTGTACAAATCTCTTAAGTCCACACAGAGGCAAATATTTCCATTCTTTTTCCTAATAGGTACTAAATTCGCCACCCAAGTTGAATGCTTGATAGGAAAGATTATATTGGCATCAATCAATGTTTAAATTTCTTTTTTCATTAGAGGAATGACCAACCTTTGTTTCTACCTGATAGGTTTGTTATTAGGCACGAAATCAACGGTGTGTTCTATGATGTCTTTGTCATTACCTTATAAAACTTTATATCTCCAAGCTATTTTATCATCATACTTCTGGCATAATTTGATGAATTCCTTCTCCTAAGTAGGAATACAGATCTTACCAAGTTTAAAGACCTTCCCAAAGGTTATTTGTACTTCATGGTAATCCTCTGATTTGACTGTTATAGTCTTTTTACTTCCTCTGCCTTTAGGGTTGAACATACTTTCAAGGGTGATTTGCTCATCATACACTTGGTTCATTTTCTGATTAAGTTTTTCAGAGAACTCAGCTTCTTGTTGAATGAAATTGACAATTTCCCCATCACTTTCAAAATTCTCTTAACATATAGCATTATCTATTTCTAAAGGTCAGACAATGAGCTTTACATGGCATTTTCCTCGAATTGGAAAAGTCAAATTGTGATCCCACCACCGCCATATTTGGATGCTGCTCCTCTATCAGCCAATTGATTAAACAGCATTTGCCATAGGCATTTAAGCCTCTGACATTCCAACTTAAGATCCTCGTGGTGCATTGAAATATTCCCCCCATTCACCTAGGATGATGTCTATTAATTTTTGTTGTCTGCCGCTCAAATCTGCTGGAGTAACAATCTTGATCTTCTCATGTCTCATCTTTTTTATTCTTGTAGGTAAAGATCCTGTAAGCCTGAGATTTCCTAAGTGCAAGTTGGAAGTTTTTCATCATCCAAGCCATCATTTCGCGAGTCTAAATTACTGAATTGTGTAACCGCAATGTGATTGGTATGTTCAATACCCTCCTCTATTATATCCTCCAGTCCAATACCATCACTAACTAGGTTATCTTCCCTTCTAATAATATAGCTTTTTTCTGCCTGTTTTCCTCAATCGACGTTTGAAGGTCTTTTAGGTTTCCTAGAATATCATTTTCCTTATTTTCTTGCGTTGGATTTTTATGTTCTTCTGAGAACTTACATACATATGGCCGGTGTGGAATCTGGATTCAAATACAAACCTATCTTTTGTAAAGCACTGATCATGATTGCACCATTTCAAAAGAGCTTTTTATTCCTCATCGAAGATTTTCAGCAACCATATCTTCTTGATATCACACATCTTTTTCCTGCCCTTTTCTTGGATTTTCTTTGAATGAGAGATTTACCAAGGTCTAGGCAATTTTTTATATATGGCTTACCTTCTTACATTTGAAACACTGACAGAGCGAGCACTTGAAATCTAGGTTTTCCCTCCAAACTCCAAATGAAGAGCATATTCGCACAACCTCAAATTGATTTGACCAAATCAACCATAACACACATCCTACAATATGTCGACAGTTCTTTACTTTTTTGGCTTCAAAGAGAGAAATTAACTGACCTACTTGACTGGCAATCTGGAGTAGAATACTCTTCTCGCAATATTCTGATGGCAATTTATATAGTCTAACCCACAAAGGGGCTTCTTTTATCAATTCTCAAGATTAAATAATGGTGACAAATGTCTAAGATATAACCATGCATTTTTATAGAACCATGGACCCCAAAGATTACCTTTTCTTTGTCTTCAGCTTTTAGAAAAGTTACCTAAAAGAATCATTTAGCCGAGTAGCAGATTTCTGATCGAGCACACAATCTCCACTTTGCATCCATCCATTATTTTAGGTTACCAATGCCTGGTCATGCCACTATGAATTTACATATTAGGGTGCAATCAAACAGTTCATGCATAGCCACATCTAGAACTCTATTTGGCATTTTTAAATCATGGGAACATTTTTAAAAATCTGAATCTCAATGTCATTTGATATGGATATCCTTTTGGGTGCCTTTTTCCCCTTTGAGTAGTCATGCTCTACCAAAAACTCTATCACCTCTTCCTCCTTGTTCTCAATGGACTGGTTTTCTTGATATTTCTTCTTGCTTCATCTATATTTACCCCTGAAAGTGTCGAAGAATATCAAGCCCTACTTTGGCTTTGATTTCCTTAACAAACTCCTTTGCTCCACATGCTCCATTCTATGCTCAGCCTGCTCCATTTTGTGCTACTCTCATTTTCTCTTCATCAAAAGTTGCATAGTTTTTATTCATACATCAAATAGACCTAAGCTCAAAATCATCTTGTCTCATGTTCCCTTTTTCAAATAAAGTAAAAAATAATAAAGTTAATATTTTAAGTTGTCTAAGTGACTTTCTATTTTATTATAAAGTGACAACTTAATATTACTTTATTACTATTGAAAATAAAAGAAAATGGTGAGTAAAAAGAAAAGGTGAAAATAAAAGAAAAGAGTAAAACCTAAAAGTGTAACACTCACCCTAAAAGTGACAATTGAGTCTTTATATTGAGAGTTCTCTCTTATTTGGAGGATTGATTATTCACTTTTACTATTCACGACAAAAACTAGAATTCTTTCAGCTTCTGCTTGAGGATGAAAACCATCCATCACAGCCGGATTAGAGGATGAAACCCCTCCAATCTTTAGAGGTGACTCCATTCAAGAGTTGCAATTTTCCAATCTACAATGGTAATTCCATACAGGGGTTAGAGTTGAGCAAATCATCAAGGTATTTTCAGATTTGGGTTGTCAGAAAGTGGGTATTAAGTTCCAGATTTGCCATCTAGGGTTCTGGTGCAACAGAGCAGGACTTTTTTAACTACCCAAGGCTGGGCGTCAGACTTAGGGCATCATTATTGACTGTTTCAGACCCCAAACTGCTGACATTGACTTTCCAGGGCTGTGCATTGACTTTTTAGGGCAGATCATTGACTTTTAAAGGCTGTCGTACCTGCAAAAACCCTGCCGTACCATTCTGAGTCATTTTCAGCTAGGGTTCTGGCGATTTCCCTGTTAGACTGTGGCGACTAGGGTTTCTGGCAATTTTGCTGCAGCGATTAGCGATTTGGTGGACTGCCGTACACCTGTACCTGCTGTTGTCATCCTGCCGTATGGTTGTACCTGCTGTACCAGCAAAATCATTGATTTGAAGGTCTTTCAATTAGGGTTTGTGCAGGAAAAACCAGAGTTAAATTGGTAATTTATCTTTTTTCTGCAATTTGTACCATCCATATTTATCTTCAAGTGTTTTCCATGTATACCATTTATTGAAATAAAGAGTTATCTTATGAATACTGGTATTTGGAATTCTATTGCACATATTGTTTTGGGCTTGACAGGATTTTTTTTTTAGAAAATTAATAAAAAATAATCAGAATTCAATTTTGTTCTACAATGGGATATTTCATTCTGAGCTTTGCATAAAATGATGAAAATGACCTACCAATAGCTCCTCTAACTCGATTACAAACTGGAGGACAGATCCAAACAAGCCAGAAAGACTAAAATCCAATTCCATAAAAATAAGTCAAAAACGCCACTAATTTTCCTACCATCTTTCTTATTCCTGTCTCTTTCCCAAAGCCCCTTTGCAGGGAAAGCACATTTTGTGACACGCAGCCTTTCCAGGCATTAAGTATTGAATTATAGGTCCCACTTGTTGAACAAGATATGCAAAGGGATTTCCTATCAGTCCACACATATGGTTAATGAAATCTTCACACAAATTTGATGCATTAGGATGCCCTTCAGGGCCTCTTTTTGTAGCCTCAAATGGTCATAAATCCTTTTCTCTGCTCTGAAGCTTAGTGGCGGGCCCTCATCAGTCTGTAAGCATTTCCACTCCTGTGCTACTGGGGCGACCCAATAGAAAATTTGCCTTTCTGACAAGACCCAATCCCATCCCTAGGAGCCATAAGGAAACTGTAGCATCATTCAAGCAAGCAATTAGGAGCAAAAGCGAGGCAGAAAACTAATTCTTTTCCTTGAAGCTGCTGAAGTATGCAAGACTCATCTTCTCAGTAGCTAAGTCGAATATATATTGAATTTTTTAGAGTTTTTTATTAAAAAATCAGCACAACATGCATGATTCAGTATACACAGACTTCCCTTAAATACAACACTTTCACACTTTTCCTCTCTTAATCTCAATCAAACAATGCAGCCACCATTGCATAATCCCTAACTACAGGAATAAATGAAATTTATAATTTCAAATTTTCCTTTCAAACTCATCAATCAGAAGTCTACATCTACTTAGCAGAGAGGGAAAGTCCTCCTGCATTGAAATATACACCCTTATCATGAGATGGAAGTGATTAACCATCAATATCTTTACCAACACAATAAACCTTTCTCGGACGCCAAACAAAAACTTTGCTTCTGCAACAAAAAATACTCCAAACCACCCTCAAAGTTTGTCTTCAAATTTCTCTCTCAAAATTCTTGAACTTATTACTTCTCCTTCATTTGTTTTAATTTTTTTTCAACTTTACCACTAAATATTTTGATCATTTCCTTTGTGGGGTTCCAAAAGGGACAGTCGTCAGCAGACATGGTATCCAATAGTGAGTCCAAACAACAAAAAGTGTTAACGCATCTTTGCGATGTGATATTTTTCAAACAGTTTATTTATTAGGAAATTGTAACCTAGATGTAAGGGCAATCTCAAACCATCGACTTAAGAACATCTTTACAGTGGATGACAGCAGCACTGTAACTATGATTAGGTTGGTCTTGGGAGAACAGGGTATTGCAATTACTGGTCAGAAACACACCTGCGATTCAATCAAGGAGTGTTTTGTCTGGAAATTAGATAATTTTGGTAAGAAAAGGGGTCAAAAGGATATGATGTACAGGATTCTCTAATTTCAAATGATATTTTGTTGATGCTCTAGTGCTTTTTCCTGTTACTTCATGAAGTCTCTCCTCATTGATTTTGTTGATGATAAATGATGAGTTGCCTTCGATGATAAGCCTGCAAAACCCATGCCAATAGCTTTTGAATACCTTATAGAGGGCCAAGAGCTTCGCAAAATTATTGGTTTGGTAACCAATTTGTTGCAAGTAGCTAACGACTGGCTCTCCCATGTACCCTCTTACAATTTACCCGATACTTGGTTGACCAAGGTTATGTTTTGCTTCTCAATCAAAATTTAATTTAAAGAACCCAGGGTGGGCTGGGCTAGGCTGGGGTCAGGTCCCATGTTTTTGGTGTCACTTTGAAATACAGATAGCTATAACAAAATAGCACTTTCCACCTTTTTTCCAGCACACAATATTTCATATCTGCAGATTTAAAAGTTTCCTGCTGATGTAGTATAAAAGATTGTTTGAAGATGTTTAGCATTGATTTGCCTCACTATCCAATACACAATAAGGGCTTTGTCAATAAAAATATGAGAGTTACACTCCTTCCATATATGCTGAAACTGGGATCTGCTTTGGGCAAAAATTTATAAATTCCATGTCCAATTTCACCAATTTCCATTGGATTTTTTCCTTCATCGTGTGATTCATATTAAGATTCTTACATCCGAATTGAAGGACCACAAGTTGCTAATTTGTGTTGCATATGTACACACAGAAAAAATGAAGATGTTAGTGTTTCCGTGTTTGTTTTGCATAAAGGATAAATACTAGGACGAATCCATCTTTTTTGAAGATAGTCTGCAGTAAGGAGAATATTATGGTGGAGGAACCACACAAAAAAGGAATTGAGCAAGGTTGTCAAAGACCAGATAACATCCACTTTTTGTCACCCTGTTAGATATTATGAATTAGTTATCCATGGGCTGATGCAACCTTGCATTGACCCTCAGCATTGTGAGGATAAATTCTACAGTCCATGTATTGGCAGAGAAGATGACTCTGTTGTTAAGCAGCTGAAGAACATTGTTGATTTGAGAAAGGGGAGTGGGGCTTGTTGATCTGATTTTTGCTTCATCCAAATTAATTTGGTTATTTGTGGAAGTTTGACAATAGTCCTTAAGAAAATAGTTAGCTTTAACTTGAAGAATATCACATAATTCATGAAGATTCTGATACTGCAATGTTGTATATCCATCCCAACTGTCCTCCCAGAACAGAATGAACCTACCATTCCCAATCTTCCACCTGAGTTTATTCTATAATATCAGTCCTCTTTGTATATGCTTCGTTGTGCCTGCTAATACTGATCTTTAATTTTACTGATACATTACGTCTGTGCATGAAGATATATATTTTTCCTTGATGATGGTGCTCCAGATCGAATGGGGGTTTTGCGAGATTCTCCAAGCATCCCTCATTGAGAGAGGTTAGCCGAAATTTATCACATTACGAATGTTGAGACCACCTAAGAATTTAGGAAGAAAAATTTTCTCCCATGCAACCAAAGGGTATTTGTATTATGAAAAATTGTTTTGGATATTGAGCAAAATTTCGGCGAAATTTTGTTGTAATGGCAACAATGTTAGGAGATGTATTGGAACAGCTTGCAAAACCAATTGGAGCAGCTGAATTTCACCTGCAAAGGAGAGCCAGTGATGCGTCCAAAGAGTTAATTTATTTTGCAGTTTTTCTATGGTTCCCATCCACACCTCTTTGTTGTTTCAGATGCAAAGGGAATTCCAAATATTTCATAGAAAGAATGCCTTTTGGGAGCTGTAATATGCTCAGGATTGCATGCTTTCTGAGACTTGGAACATTGACAAATATGAAATGATATTTTTCATTGTTCATTTTTTGTCAAGAAGCTATTTGATATCATTGCAAAATGAGATTTAAGTTCTTAATTTCTCTAAAGAATGATATGATGTTATGTACCTAAGGATATAATATTATGATGTCTATGGAGATGGCGACATGTGCCACACATCCCCCTTAGTTAGTTATATGGGGTAAAATATATTGGGTCAAATGGGTAACTTGTGGAATTAGTTATGTTGAGCAATGAGTTGGCCTATGTTGAGATTAGTGGTTTACCCATCCATTAATATTAATAGAATTCTATATAGAGGAAATGAATTTCATTGTGAAGGATATGAATTAAGAGTATTCTATTTGGTTAGAAGCATATTGGAGGTTGCCCCTCTCGAAGTGGCATTCCCATATCGGGAGATATTGTGGAGTTATTCCTTTTTTAAAGAGGTATTGTATGGTGTTGCCCTATCTTAAGAGTAATTATTTTAAATCTAAGTATCTTGCATATTAGGGCATTTTGGGCCACAAACATCTCGTGTTATGTGAAATAATAATCTATATACTATCGTTATTATTTGGCATAGTGGTATCAGAGCTGAGATTTGGGCAAATTGGGAAATTGGTTTTTGGGCAAATTGTGTAATATTGCAGATTTTGTTTTCAAGGAGAAATTGTCTATCTTCTAAAGGGTTGCTCTCCTCACACATGCCTGATTCAGGGAATTTTTGCATGGTGGGAAAGATAGTTTCGAGAGCTTTCCGAATATTGGTCACACTAAGGATTTCAAGATTGAGGGAGATATGTCCATGTAAAGGTGACCCTCCAAATCTGATTTTTTGACCAAAAACAATCGGCACAAAATTAGGACAAAAGAAGTAAAGTTCAAAAGCTTCATTCTCCCTACTCAATTCTCTGATTTAGACGAATCCTCCACTTGCATAAAGTGATTTTTGAGATTTTTACAAAAAGCAGTCACACTATAAATTCTAGGCAATATTGAGGGAAATATGTCCTTATAAAGTTCAACTTGTGAATCTAATTTTTGGCCAAAAAAAATGGGCACAGAATTAGGGCAAAAGCAGTTAACTTCAAATGCTTCATTCTTCATGCTCCCTGCTAGATCTTCGGATTTATACAAATCTTGCACCATAAGGAGATTTCTGAGAACTTACCAAAAATCGGTCGCACTTAAAGTTTTGAGCAATCTTGAGGAAGTTGTGGCCATCCAAATTTTGCTTTCAAAACTACAGATCTGTCAGTTTTTGAAGGCATGACCCTAGCAAAATACTCATATCTTTCATTTCGGATAAGCAAATCAAGTGCCATTTTTTTCAATACGAAATATTTTTTTAGATCTACTTGTATATATGTTTATATTCTCAAATCTGGGGTCAGAATTGAGATCCAATGAATGCAAGTTTCTTGAAGCCCTAGTTTTTGTGGAAACGTCCAATTTGATGGCAATGACCCAATCACATGGATCTACCAAATGGGGCAATTTTTTGAGTTGCATTGTGTTACAACCCTTCAAAAGGTAGGATTTGCATCCTATACTTCGAACCCAATCATCTCAATTGTTATTGTTTGCTTTGTCAAAGAAACAAGTAATCTATCGTCACATGGTAAATTTTTGTGGAGGAGTTGGTGCAACATAATGAAGGTGTTGATGATAAAAATGAGGATGAGGATAATGAAGATGAAAAAGAAGCAGACAACACTAGTGATAATGGTGATGATGATAAGGATGTATATTATCCAAAAGAAAAAGACAAGGAAGAAAATAATGACAAGGATAAGAAGGCGGAAAATGAGAATGTTGTATAAGAAGAGGAAGAAAATTATGATGAAGATGAGGCGGCAGAAAATAAGGATAATATAAAAGAAGAGGAAGAAAATAAGGAGGATGGTAATGATGATAAGGAGGATGTCAATGACAAAAAAGAAAATAATGATGATAATGGTGATGATATTCTGGAGAATACAGAGGATGCAAAAGGAGAGGTGGAGGATCAGGCTGAGGCAGAAGGAGAGGTCGAAGATAAGTGATGCAGCCGTGGTTAGGGGTCTCAATTGAGAGATACCTTAGACTATGCAACATCAAAATACACAGCAAAATATGCAATAAAATGCAGCAACACAACTTAGAAATCTATTAGGTTACAATGCAAGAATTACAACAAACACGTACAACAACACAAAATTACACTATCTCAAATGAGATGCTTTACAATTCTAGATCCATTGATGCATGCTTGAAAACTCGCAGTATTTGCAAGTGTAGCTATCTCAGAAAAAATTACTAAGATTCTAACCCTCTCCCCAAAAGTCCCTTTGCACACGTATAGGGGCATGCTTATAAAGGTGTAAGATCCACCTACTTACATTAAGTCCTTTACACCCACTATCCTCATTAAGCACACCTTAGTGCACCACAAATATTAAATGTCAGACAAAATTCCAAGGCACCATAGCACGTTACAACTCAACGCATCACAGCATACCACACATAAAATATTACATGAATCCTTAGTAGCTTCCCATGATTCAAGGAATTAAATGCAACGACTCCTTCCCATAACACGTCACAAGAATATATTCGCCCAAACCAAGTTTCACACAATAAGTTGCACGAATGTCACAACCACCAAAAGTGTTGAAAACCCTTATGCCATGACCTTTATCTCTACCAAGAATCTTATTGCACACTATTGCAAGCTCTCCAAACAACTCGCAATTCATCGCATTACTTGTGTAGTAAAGAACCAATTCCTCCAAGAACTCTCACCAACTTTATTGCTTCTACTGAAAAGAACCAACCTATTCAGTGACCCAAATGAAAGCTCAAATATTTTAGAAAATGTCACAAAATTTTGGAATTGCTTTGCATGTCTCCGCAAGACTAAGCTTGTGCAAAAGATCAACACCATTTCTCGCACAAAGCTTCACAAGCTTATTTAGACGAACAATGCACAGAACATCACAAACAATAAACATACGCGCACTTGCGGGCTGTGTAAAACTAAAACAAGTGCACACTCAAAGGTGGTGCAAAACAACATAACAAAGCTTACACGCAATCAAAAACTTGTGCAATGCTAAACTTGGCTTCTTTTCTAATCTAACATATTTTTGGTTGATGCAAGATTGCACGTGAACCCAAATGCTCTTGCATCATACATCATGGGTAACAAAAGAAACATGAGCTCTTGCTCATGCACATTTTAAGAGCTCTGCTAATGCTATACCTTGTTTTGTAGCTTTTGATGCGTTAATCCATGTTGAAACTTCAAAGTCTCGGCCTTTCCATTTTACCAGATAATCTATATACTTGTGTCAATTACCTATTCCACTTCGCCATGCTCTTTTTCTAGTATCTACACTATCCAATCCATTTCTTGAGAATCTATATTTATGCTTTCACTACTCTGTCCTTCATAATATGGAAGGAAATCATAGACATTGAAAATAGGCGATATATTAATCCCTTCAAGTAACTCTATCTCATATGCATTCTTCATAAACTTTCACAACACTTTGCATGCCCCAAATTTTTTCCATTTCGACTTATAATAAATGTCATTTGGAAATCTCTCTTTCCTCAAGTGTGCTAAGACTAAGTCTACAACCTAATATTCCACTTCCCTTATCTTCACATCTATGTGTTGTTTGTACTGCGCACTACTTTTCTCCAATTGTTCATGCACTTGCTTATGCACTTCCCGCATATGCACTGAAAAATCCTTTGCTTCAACACTTTTCTTTTGTTCATTCTTGATGTCATGTCGCTTTGCAACTCCTTTTGGACTTAACCCATAAACAATCTGAAATGGAGTCTTCCCTGTGCTCCTATTCACTTAACTATTATATGCAAACTCAGCTTGTGCCAGAATATGATCCCATGTTCCTAGCTTCCCTTCAATTAAATATCTCAACAAATTACCCAAACTTTTTTGACAATCTTTGTTTGTCCATCTGTCTAAGGATGTTATGGCGAACTGAACTATAACTTGGTGTTAAATTTCTTCCGCATTGTCCTCCACAAATGTCCAACAAATTTCACATATTTGTCTGATACTATGATGTGCGGCAAACCATGTAGCCTCACAATCTTCCTGAAAAACAATCTAGCAATGTTTGTATCACTAGACTTCCTGCAAGCTACAGAATGTGTCATCTTCGAAAATCTATCAACTACCACAAATATTGAATCATTTCCTTTGTGTTCTTGGCAAACCTAAAACAAAATCTATACTTGCATCCTCCCATTGTCTCTCTGGAATAGACAATGGTTGATACAACCCCTACATTCTGACTTCTCCTTTCACTAGTTGGCAAACTCTACACTACTAAACATGCTTGTGCACAACCAAACTCAGTCATGGCCAAAACTAATTCTCCGCTAGTTACACTAATGTTTTTCCATTACCAAAATGACTTGCCAAACCTCCTCTATGCTTCTCCTTTATCAAATTTTAATGCATTGAACCTTTAAGTATACACAAATGTCCAACAAACTTCACATCTTTGTTTGATATGATGATGTGCAGCAAACCATGTAGCCTCACAGTCTCCCTGAAAAACAATCTAGCAATGTTTATCACATCACTAGTCTTCCTGCAAGCTACAAAATGTGTCATATTCGAAAATCTATCAATTACACAAATATTGAATCATTTCCTCTATGTTCTAGACAAACCTAAAACAAAATCCATACTGACATCCTGCCATTGTCTCTCTGGAACAGACAATGGTTGATACAAACTTGCATTCTAACTTCTCCTTTCACTAGTTGGCAAACTCTACACTACTAAACATACTTGCACACAACCAAACTCATTTGTGGACAAAATTAATTCTCCACTAGTTACGCTAAAGTTTTTCCATAACCAAAATGACTTGCCAAACCTCCACTATGCTTCTCCTTTATCAAACTTTAACACATTGAACCTTTAGGTATACACAACTATGCTTCTTAAAACAACAAACCTTCTCGTATGAAATAATCAAACCATGATGTTTTGTCGCCACTCATTGGTTTTGTGCATGCTTTCCATGCATCTCTAAAATCTTCATCTTTCTTATAAATCTCTTTCATAAGATCAAATCCTATGACTTCTACTCTCAATTCATTCAACAAAATAACTCTTCTACTCAATGCGTCAACAACTCTGATTGATTTTTCACTCATATGCTTCAACAAAAATGAATAGCTCTATAAGAATTCAACCCATTTCATATGTCTCGGATTCAACTTACCTTGACTATCAATGAATTTTGGTGCTTGATGGTCTCTATATACAATACAAACTCCTTAGGCAGCAAATAATGTCTCCATGTCTTTCAATTGCATATAACTTTTGATCATACACTGATATTTGTGCTTCACATAATTTAACTTCTCACTGAAATATGTGTTAGGTCTTCCTTCTTGGCTCATCACTACTACTGCAATGACACTTGCATTGCAGTCTAACTGAAATACCTTAACGAAATCTAGTAATGCCAACACTAGATGCTTGGAAAATATGTTCTGCTTCTGTTGTCCAAAAAAAACCTTTCTATCTTGGCACATCACATCAATAATTGTTGCACATATCCCACTAAAAAAGCTGATGCAATAGAAGATGTTGTTGCATATTCATCCATGGAGGATGAAACCTTGACCCTTTCTGACGAACAAATTTGGCAAAAATCCTTGACAGATCCCCGAAGGGTGACAATGTTGACTCATTCAAAGAACTACCTTGTTTTGTGGAGAACAAAGAGGATGAAACATATCCCTAGGAGGAGGAGGAAGACCTGCACATAGATGAGAAACAAGATCTTGCTGTGTCGGGGGTTTTTCGCCCTGATTTGGAGGATCTTTTTAAGTATTCTAATGAAGATCAATGCTTTGTTTCAGCATGCAGAGAACTCGTGGGCAGCGATAACTATGAGCATTAGGATGCTTCCTCTAATCTAGAAGAAGAAGAAGAATCCACGGATGAATATTTTGATGCAAGGTTAGTCTTTGGCTTTGAGGATACTTGTACGGATCCACCCTCAATACAGGAGTAATCATTTCCCTTGGCGAAGTCTGCTACTTCCAATGGTGCAGAGGGCTTGTTTTCACTTTTAGAAGATGATTGTGATAACGTGGGTGACGTGCAGCAGTGTTTTCCAAGTGGCAGAGATCCGGATGGACCATCTGGGGCAACCTATGGCATCATGCAGTGCAGATAAGGAGGGATACATTGATGAGCATGCAAATGCAAAATATGCTCACAGCACTGCAAGGGAGGATGAATTTTGAGACAAATATCTCATTGACTACGTGCATACAGGCCAACCTTTGAGATTCAAGACCGTTTTGGGCACCGTAGTATGCTTTAAGCCAAATTTCAAATGCTCTGCAGACATTGCTGAGGCACCACAATATGGAGGATGCCCTTCCAGTGGTGATGTATCACCAAACTCACTTGTTTATGAGTATTCATTGTGCAATAGTTGTGTGCAGCAGCGGAAGGAAGTTGAAAACAGTGGTGATGCATCACTAAATTTGCTCATTTCAGAGCATGAAGAAGAGCTTCACCTCTTTGAATTTCACTCCAGATGCCTACACAAGTCAAATATGCACTTGGATGGTCATTAGAGAGTATGCAAGACAAGCTGCAAATTCAATTTGCAGAGCACAAAAGAGCAAAAAGGTATAAATTTCTGCTGTTCTATATGCATTACATTTGGATCAATGCCGGTGTTTCAAAATTGATATAATGGACCCTCTAATCAGCCATGTGGCAGTTGCTTCTCCACCATCAATGGATTTGTTCTATTTGGCTCCAATCTGCTGCTATTAGTGTAGGTTTTCCTTACTTCTAATAAGATGCTCAGCATCAGGGTGTATTGGCTGCAATTTTTGCACTTGTGCGTTGTTTCTGTGTTTTTAGGGCAGTTGCTGAGCGGTATTCCAGACAGGGTGAATTCCCAAAAAATTGAATAACTAAGAAGGGAAGACATCCGCTTTCAAATTGAGAGATCAAGCCTTTAATTCATCCATGGCGCATCACATAGGATGGATTACAAAGTCATTTGGTGGTCAAACCATAGAGATTTCATGAATTGCAGATCACTGGTCCCTGTGCAAAAATGTATGCAATCTTGTATTTTGGACTTTTTCGAACAATTCAGAAAAGAAGCAATCCTATAAAAGACATGGACATCCTACTCCAATTCAGAGATGGCGAATCATTTTGGTGGTGTTAAATAGCAAAATGGCGGTCGAATTGATGAGGATTTTGTGCTCAGAAGCCACTAGGTTCATATTCAAGTCTGCACCTCAAAGGGTGAATTTCAGAAAAGTTGGACAACATTGAGGACGATTCGTCCGACTTCAAATTGAGGACTCAAGCCTCTAATGCAGATATGGCACATCCTGATGGTAGAGTTGCAGAGTTTGCAGTGGTTGAATTCATGAAGAAATTTAGATTTTCAGGTCGTTGGATCTGTGTGCAGGCTTATAAGACTTTCACCTTTATTTTTATATTGGATCTCTTTCCGTCACATCACAGAAATCTATGGTGCCTTTAAAAAGGATTTTTGCCTTTGTATGTTTTATTGCCTTTCCGCCCCACTTTCCAGCTCAGCTGCTATAGCAAATATTGCAACATTTTGAAGCATAACAGGTCACTCAGCAGGGGCAAGTGCGTCATAGGTGGAGGTACAAAATGGTGGAGCCTACCGGCTTGCTTTATAATGCAGTTCGAATAAGGCTCTTTGCCTTAGTATAAAATTTGAAGCAAATGGTGGAACCCACAGTCTATATGGAAAAATGAACCAATGGCGCATCATTTTGAGGTGTCAGCCCTGACTCAACAGCTGGGAAGTGCACCACTAGCTAAAATGATCCACCTGGAGTGTCTCAGTACGGAAGAATGCCAATACTCATAAGCAGAGGAAGGCGGACACAAGCTTGGACTGTTGTAGCAAATCTTTTGTTGGATTATAAGCAGGGGCCCAATGCTTCATAAAGTGATCTGATTATCTCATAAACCATGACCCCCCTTGGAAGATTCAGCCCCTTTCCTATTTAGAGGAAAAGACTGCTACAAAATATCCTTTGGGCATCATCATTACTTTAAAAAGAACCATTGAGCTTCCAGCTGTAACCCATGATCTAAGAGTTTTATGGTGTACAAATACCCCCATAAATCTGCAGATTAGAGATTTTTCTTTTACTGACCACCAGCAATGTTCCGTCTCTTCTACAGAGAGGAAAAATTTTGGAGGCGTTTCTAATTTGAGGAAACAAACATTTCCCCTTTTGAAAAGGAAAATTGGTCAGGTGATGGCTCTTTTGGCATTTTGTTTTAGGATTTTTTTCGGATATTTTTTACAAATATGGTTGAATTAAAGAGAGGATGGAAGTTCTGAAATTAGGATGGAGGTTTGGTGAGGAATGGGGCTGGGAGGAGGCCATGCCTCACCAAGGGTGAAGCTCTGGATCCAATCAGCCAATTGCTGATTTCTGATTTGAACTCATGAAAAAGGAATGAGGATTCAGAGGTTCAGAAGGGAGTTGGGGATGGAGAGCATGGAGAGAATGATAATTGCATCAATTTTATTACTTATTACTACTTATGAGGTAAAATTACAAATTGATAATGACAAACAAGACTAATTTTGGTCAGGAATGGAAAGTCAAGGATTCGTCGGGAAGACTAAAACTTATTATTTGGAACTCTATTCATATTCATGTGTTGCAAATAAACCTTCACCGATTGCCTTGGACTTGGTCTTTAAGGATACCCTTCATAACTTCTTCAGTAGGGTAGTCTTTCATCAGGCGAAGACTTCATCATAAAGTCCTTAATCAGGACTTCGTTGAAGGCTCTTCATCAGCCGTCCTTCATCAAGCAATGACTTTGTTAGAGCTTTATCAAGAAACTTATACATAAAAATCAAAAATTGTTGCCAAAGTTCTGAGCAACAGGGCAATGATAAAGACTTCAACTATAAATATTAAGCCATCGAGAGCCATCGAGTAGAAGTGCAAGAAAAATTGGAAGTGGCCAGCCACATTTCTTGTTTGTTTCTATGACTCACAAACTGATTGTAAGGATTCTTGTATTTTGTTGTGTGCAACTATAAAAGGGGGGATGGTGCATACCATTGGTAGTAGAAATGACTAACTTTTTTGCCACCTCCTACACCCTCACACCATGGCAAACAATAAGGATAATCTAAGCCTTGAAGACATAACATCACAAGTTAAGTTCTCCATAAACAATATGATGCAAACAATGCCAATACGAAGTTAAATTCTATTGCAGAGCATCGCAAAAATAGTGGAAGAACAAAACAATATTAAAAAGGCTACAATCAAATAAATCATAATCATCCTTCCTCCCCTCCACAACTAAAAAGTTTCAAAAGACAAATCTACAAGATTTTGATGGCAAGAAAAATTTATCACAACAAACATAAAAAGAAGTTACTTTCAAGTGTGTGAAATTCGTGAAAATGACAGAGAACCAGAAAGCTGTTTAAACCTCAAGGGACCAACTCTTGAGTCGTAGAATATATTCACACCGAAGAAGACACTTGTAAACAACCTTTGTATTCTTCGATCAAACTGTAAAATAATATGGATAAAATATTTACAACTCAAAACGTCATTTTAGATGCCTTTAGATAGTGGTTAGTACATAGGAAATGAAGCAGTTTGACAAACTATAGATGTGACATTGGTAATTAGTACAGAAAACTTATTTATGGCATACCTAATTCTACCTCAAAATTCTCTCTAAAATATATCAAATTCAAGTTGAAAACTTGATGGTTGGCACAGAGCATCTACGCATGTCTACCACTATGCTTATAGGAAGTGATTTGAAATTGGATACTTAACTCAGTGTCCCTATTATAATCCAAATCCTGCCTTGGAGCTTTTGTATGAATATAGAAATTGGTACCCATATCATGTGGATATGAGGGATGGATAATTTGGTTGGAAGTAACTATTCAGTGTGCCATCAAATTTTTAGGGAATAGTGCAAAATGGTGGCTAGAAAAAGGATCTGCACGGAGAAGGTACTTAGAGATCCAAAAAGTTAAGCTCCCAAACCTCTCAAGTTGCACCTATGTAAATAGAAAATGACAAGAAGCAAGCAACTAAATGAAGAGCTTTGTATGAGATCTAGGAAAAACAAATTGACAACTACTAATTAGAAATGCAAGGACGCAAAAAGTAGAAATTAGAATTCATTAGTAAGTAGTCATCAGACAAGCCTATCAAGAGACTGAGTGGATAATTTAAGTGATATTTTAATTATTTTGAGAATTTTTCTGAGGCAAAATAATTTGAAGGCTAAATGCCTAAGATTGATGATGTTTTGTTTAATTTTAAAGAACTAAATGCTCCTCGCAGGTTTTAGGTCTAGGAAAAATATTAATCCCATCAAAACATGTTATGGGACAATAGACAATGTGAGGGATTGAAAAAGTACAATTTCCCTCGTAATCATCATAGGGTACATAAACATGGAGTTTGGCATACGAAGCAAGCATTGTGCCCTATACAAATATGTCAACTCTGCGAATACATTGTTATTCATCACTTAGCTATATAATTATATAATTTACAATAAAAAAATGCAAAGTTTGACAAATAAAATAACATTATAAACTTACAATGGAAAACACTGGCTAATGTTATAGAGAAGCTTTGCTAATCAATGAAAGTAAATTTCAAAAAATCTACAAAAATTTAGAGTGACAGCCCACAAGGATCCTTCATTGAAATAAAACGAATGCAAGACCCACTAGCATAAAGACATCCTTTTCACAGACCATTTTAGTGTATGAATATAATCCGTCAACTTGACTGTAAGTTTCATAAGCTGCATCCCCCTTACAGAAAAACACTTCTTATACTTGAAATTTTCCCTCGTGCGAATTGATTATCTCCCAATTCAACATGGAAGAGAGTTAAATCCATGAACCCTGAGAAATATATCACTAGAAAATTACTATGGCACCAAACAACAATGAAAACATTCAAAGAGGCCTGCATGACAACTTATTAAATTTAAATTGACCTGACAGGCAAGATCACGTCCATTCCTTCCCAAATGTATGCCTAAGCTTGCAACGCCCTTGCTCATTGGAAAACCATAACAACGGAGTTCATTACCATCACCTTGTTCTGATACTAAATTATAACAGCAACCAACGCTAATGAGTGCCTTCACCTCTTCACATTCCAAAAATGTTCTGTAAAACATACATGCATACCTTGGGTTTATTATATCATCAAAAATGAAAAAGTATGGTTTCTAACAAAGTAGTAAATAAAACCTACACTAAAACTTAGCAATTAAAATTAGAACCAAAAAAGATGTCAAATAAACAAGCCCGGAAATATGTGAAAAGTGAAAACTATAACATGAATCAATCTAGGAGGGAAGTCAATCTAAGCATACATGCCAGCACTAACCTTAGCATTGTCACTGAAAGATCCCCACAAGCATGAAGCCCAGAAAGAACCAAAGAGGATTCTGTTCCATTCATGTTGTATGGAACAGTTTCTCCACTCTTTCTTGTTGCAAAAGCTTTTGGTGAAGATGGACCTTTAAAGCCACTTGTACCATCCTTAGTTAGAGTTTTTTTCCCACGATGTTTTGATGCTATAGACAAAGATGAGCCTAGTGATTTACTCAAACTCGCTAATGATTCACTACAAAGAACCTGTGCTGTGACCGTTTGCGGCACATGTAGGTGATGATGATCTGCCATGTCAAGAAACCATAATGCCGAATCAGGATATATCCTTATTAATAAATGAATCTTAGCACAATCCAAATGCTGATTGGACCTTACAAATTCCTTACCCAGATGTGAATTTCGCACCCTCGCTTGGTAGTACCTCTTAATTTGTTCTGCCCGTTCATTTGTAACATTTGCATGGTGAGCAGAAGCATCCAAAGCTATTACGGGAAATTGATATTCAAATGATAGAACTTGTGCAAGATAACCCTAATATTTGTACTTCAACTGAGTTAATCCCAAACAATGGCCCTTAACATGCAAGCAAAAAATTTAAAATGTGAAATTCTTTGAGAAGATAATATAATGAAAACTGATGACCAGTTGGAAAAACAAATTGCTAGCATCCAAGAAAATTAGAACTGTCATGTGAGGATCGGTCAAAATATTACTTGGCCAGATCCCACATCAATTATGCAATTTGCTCCAGATTCATTTGCAATTCTCTGAATTACTGAAGCAAGGATTTCCACCTAATGTAACACATTAATATTATCCATTACCCACTTCATATTATAGCCAAAGAATATTTGTATTCTAGATGACACAAGATAGAGATGCAGCTATAGAAATTAAAACAAGTTCCTCGGTTTTGAAACAAATTAATCATGTTTTAAAAGGAACATAAGCTCTGGCCGCTCATGATGGCATCCTGAATTTCATTTTCCCTTCAAGAAATTAGGAAGTGTGAAATCATTCACTTGCAATATGTCAAAGAAATGCTCCAATATTCTTTAAGCTAGAGGAAACATACCTCATGTCTCTTCTTAGAATTCATGCCTAGAGCCAAAACCTTGCCAATAGAAGGTATGGACAAACCAGGAAAGTGCTGCAAAATATGAAGACAGAAAAGGCATAATGAGCTTTTTGGGTTGTCTCTCTTGATCATTCAGTTATAAATTTGAAGGCAAATCGCAAAGAAAACTATAATAATAATTCCTCATCACTATATAGTATTTAGAGTCTAGACAGAAGACGGTTTCAAATAAATTAGTGAGGTCCACATGGAAGGTAATTTTCTACTCATCTAAACTGACAACTTTAAGACTGCATTCATGCCAAGTTTAGAAAGTAGGCTTCTTTTCTAGTCATTTAAAATGAAATAAACCACTCGATTTCTAAAAGGTGGTGTACAAGAACACCCGTTACATATACATAAGTTAATCTTTCTAGAAAATAAACAAATCCAGATTTAAAATTTTGAATGATAAAACTTCCCTGTCAGTTATCCGTTTTCAATAATCCCTTAAATATTATTAATAACGTCTGATTACTACATAGGACAGCACAATTCAGAGTGTCATAGTAGACAATATATAACTCATATAGCAATAAACAAAAACAACAATCATACACAAAATAGAAAGCTCATGCCCAAACAGTGCATGAGACGGGATGACAAGCATACAATAATAAGGTCAGGTAGAAATGACCAAAATGATCGGCCAACTGAACACTGTATGATGTAAAGTTCAAACTGCAGAGAATACGCATAATCTTACACCACAATAAGATCATAAGGAATAAATAGTAATCAGGTCACTCATTGTGGCAACTTCCCAAAGAATATGTCGACTGTGACAAAACGCAATTATGAAATCAATATGTAAGATGCATGTGGTAAGGAAGAGGCATTCATCATTAGGACTAAACACATCTGAAGTCAATAAGAAGGGACACGTTATGGTATTCTATTTAGAACTAGATTAAACCAGTGTGCTAGACAACAAACAATTGCCACAAGCAAATATTTATATAAATATCTTTGTGGAAGAGCCAACATTCAGGTTGGAAATATTGTGGAGAAACCTCATAACAGGAGTTTTCCAAATGACAGTCATGAAGATCTCACCAGAAAATATTCCTCCAAAGCTACCCCATTATGCTCTTGCATTATGAACAAGATGTGCATGTTTTCTCTATGCAGTCAAATGATCATCATGCATTGTGGTCGCCATACTGTAGCAGAGAGTACATTTTTGTGCCTCTAAACAAAACCTTGAATGGTTGATATATAGTCTATACATCATGGAAAATGCAAACAGATGAAGGCAAATATTCACAATGTGGATCCACTGTGTTACAACCCAGCCTAAGCCTTCGCTTCACAATAAAACCACTAATTACACATTCAAGACAACAGAGAATTGTCTCAGGATGGAGATTGGGAAGGATATCTAAACCAAAACACAGAAGGGGATGACATTGAATAGCATCATGATCAATTATAAGAATAGTCACCAGGAAACTTCAGTATGGGGACAAGTATCACGTCTCCATGCCCATACCCACATCTTCTTGTCACTATACTTATATATGATATAGTTGTACCCTTATTCATTTGCTCCCATACCCTGATTTGAATGGCATCCACACACATACCGATATCCGCACCCCAATGTCTCCGGGCGACTATTTATAATATTTATAATTATGCCTATTTTAACAATTATTAACTTTTAACATATCAACAAGTCAAATCCAGTCAAACTTCATCTATCCTCAGTAACCTGCCTAAGCTGCCCAGCGTGCCTGCATTAATTTTTCTGTTCTTTCATAAATTTCCACGAGCAAATATTTATATAAATATCTTTGTGGAAGAGCAAACATTGAGGTTGCAAAAATTGTGGAGAAACCTCATAACAGGAGTTTTCCAAATGACAGTCATAAAGATCTCACCGGAAAATATTCCTCCAAAGCTACCCCATTATGCTCTTGCATTATGAACAAGATGTGCATGTTTTCTCTATGCAGTCAAATGATCATCATGCATGTTTTACTTATATTTGATGCCTATTTAAAGCTGGATGAAAATTTGTCATACAATCAAGATTCCTATGGTAGGGCATTACATGCTTCTATTGAACAATTCCATTTGAGGCAAGTTTTAGGTCTTTTACTCCTACAACATTTACTGTTGTCTATTTAAAGCTGGATGAAAATTTGTCATACAATCAAGATTCCTGTTAGGGCATTACATGCTTCTACAAAACAATTCCATTTGAGACAAGTTTTAGGTATTTTACTCCTACTACAACATTTGATGTTGTCTATGGCCAGCAAGAAAACTATAAAGAAGAAGCACATTCAGAAGCATCAAAAGCTGAAAAAATCATTGGGAGAGTAAGGCAAGTACACACCAAGGCGCAGGAGCAGCCTAAGGGGTCTCAAGTTATATACAAGGCATGCCATAATCAGCATAGAAAGGAGTATCATTTCCAGGTTGGAGACATAATTTGGGTATATTTAAGTAAGAATAGACTCCAACGAAGCAATGAAGTTGAAGCCATTGAGGTTTGGTCCTGTTAAGATAGCAGGAAAAACCAGTGATAGAGCATTCAAGTTGAATACTTGCGCCTCTTTGAGCCATCTATGTTGGACAGAGAGAAGGAAGGGCAAGTATTGTCTTCTGTCTGATGCACCATTAGAATTGGAAGAAGATGCAGTTTTACAAGAGAAGTTCACAAAAACAGAAAGGGGGGAAAGAGTATTGGAAAATTATTCTCAAGGAGAAATTACCAAAGGCCTTTCCCTTGTGGATGTGTGATCTGAAATTGATCGGTATCGTTCAACACATTTGTGGAGTAAGACGAAATCAACAAATGTAAAAGGCCAACCTTCATTGGAAGCCACTGATTCAAGAAGGTAAGTGGACTACTAGGAGCTCAAAATTAGCGCCTGGAACCTGGTGAAGCATAACTGAATGTTCAAGGGACATCAGGGGCAGCCATGGGAGGTATTCCAACTGTCAAATTGAGCAGAGCAAGAATTTTGACAACCCATCTCATGATGTTGTCTGATTTCTGGCAATAATATCCCCGAGACTGGTGGTGTTGCATATGTTTTACAAGGAGAGCTGGCAAGAAGGGAATCCCTAAATTAAGGGTGACCAAGTGTCCAACAACCGAAACGAGCCTCCATCAACAATATAACCGTCCAAACTTATGAGTAAGAGGTTCCTTTTTGGCAAATCGCAAGCAAGATCGCAAGATAAGTAACAGAGAATGTAAATAGATGGCAAAGAGGGCCAAGTTCCATGTCGATGAAAGACATCCCATTGTGCAAACATTGTACTGAACATTTCAGGAGCAATAATAAAGAGTTGCCTTGTCTTGTGGTCAAGATATTGAACGTGATTAGACAAAATAAAATAATAAATTACATAATTAATCTGGCTAATTCACAAATTAGCAGGGTAATTAATTAATATATGAATTACCTTAGTTAATTATTTGGATTAAATACTTGATTAATCATTTATTTTGATCCATTACTTGTTAAGTTTTTTAATACAATGGGAATGCCGACTAGTACCTTGCTTTTTTCTTTTGATTTTCTTGAAAAATTATTATTATTGAGAAACCATGTCCTTTGTTTTTTCCTCAATGTAAGATTGATTTTTTTTTCCCCCGAGGATGGATACACAAGGTTCTCAAAACATTGGAATTTGTTTCACTTAATACGATAGATCCTGAAACCAATAAATCCAACCTGTGTCATCTTGTAAACATACATGATCTTATGGTAGGGTTTTTTCCACATGGAACAGTATCAACATTTGGTGGTTTCTTGTTCTATCCATGTTTTCTGAAATCTTCTTTTCCATTCATGCTGCAACATGTTCAATTGAGAGCTTCTAAATATATTTCCAGTTGGTTTTGTGGAATTTTCAGTAGCTTAGTATTGGGATCAGCATTAACAAGTAAAGTGGTCTATATGATGAATCTAGAATAATCATAGATCAAATTACAGATCATTTTTTGGCAACTTCAGCTGCCAAGGAGGATTTGGAGTTGATTGTTTATACCCTGTGAAGGAAGAAAGCCCCACTTGGCCAAGTACATGTGCCTCAAAAGAGAACTGTTGAGATGAATGGAGCCAACACAATCCTTGGCTTTAAATCCAGCAGGTTTGGAGGAGAGAACATTGAGGATCCAACAAACCATTGCTTTATTTAGGACTATAATTGAAAAAGACAAAGAGATCAACAATTGAGAAGATGTGTTTTGCGTCACATTGCAAGGCTATGAAATAAAAAGGTGTGAACAACATGAGATTGCAAGAAAGAAGGATTAGGAAACAGTAAAGACTAAGTTCAAAAAAGAATTCAAGAAGTGTCATTCAAATGCCATATTTATAATCAACTCTCAATCTTGAAACAAGAAAACAAATAGCAGACTAAAGATTATAATCAGCAAGTGTTAAACTTAGTTCAATGCTGGGAAAAACATAAAGGAGAGTTTGAGAATGGTACCAACATCAAACTAGAATGATGCTTCCAATGAATGTTTGTTGTAGAGCAACAAAAATGCTTACAAGATAAGAATGATTAATTATGGACTCCTTGCGGGAACCTGGATCTGGAGTATGGCTGGAGATATAGAGGACTCTTCCTCTAATGCAGTCTTTCAATTCTATTATTTATTTACCTTTCATTGTATTCATTCTCTGAGATTGTGTACAGGCCTTCTTGGGTAGAGATCTATGTTTGAATTCATGTCATTGTTTGTATCCTATGGCTGTAGAACCTAGGACATGGGATCAGCTTTAAAATCCCCTCTATATCTTAGTAATGGTTTCAGATATCATTTAGCTTATTATGACATTGGTTTGTGAATTAGCTGCACTCTATTGTCTCTTATTGAATGCCTTTGGGTGTACTGTTAAGTGCACACTCCAATATTGTAAAGGAGTTTTAATCTCTGTCTCTCTCGTCAGGACTAATGAATGAATAAGCCTTTAGGGCTCTACATATGGATCCAGAATAATGACCCTGACTTAAATATTTGTCATAATGAGGTTTGCTTGAAGACCTTATGAACTAATGATATCATGTGGTTGATGCCTTTGATCATGTATAGGAATGATTTTGAGATGCATATGCTCATCCTACATGTAATAATCAATCATATTAAAATACTGCATAAGAACATAATATCACTAACATAAAGACACAAATTTTACATTTTTTTACTTTTGAAGAATTCAAGCTCAAAAACCAAGCTATTGCCTTCTATGAATAGCTTGATAATGGACCTCAAAGGTAGATTTCGATGGCATACACTAGGGATGTAAATTTGTAATAATTGCATGTTCAACAAGTATGATTATATAAAAAGTAAGTTTCTTGCATTTTCTAAAGGACGAATGCTATGCAATCTCTATGAGTATGAAGAATGAACTCCGATAGCAATTTCTTAGATTTTAGTTTCCAATATATGTTTTGTAGTGATTTTACAACTGAATTGGTTTCCATAGGTTAGAATAAATATTCAACAAAATTAAACCTGCAATTCAACATTGGTTACAAAAAATTGATATTACATTCTTGAAAATCCTTATGACTTTACCATTGTTTATTAAGCATCATTCATAAGCAAACTTGTGTGAGTCTTTGAACCTTGGGTAATGTCCCCATCAATTACAAAGCATTCAGTCACAGATAGATATACACCATTTGCAAACTTGTTCTTGCATCTCGAGGAAAAGCAAGAGACTGTGCAGAATGAAGAAGCTCCTTTAAGGAAGCCGGCCACTTTTCCTGTCAAAACAAAACACCCATGTAAGATGACCAAAAAGTTTATCTATGATGCATCTTATTTTATAACTATATATTATAGCAATAGGCAAAGACACCTCCTTTCAGTATGACATTTTCAGTCCAATTTATTAATGGCTCGACATTATATTTATAAAAGTGGATCCACCATAATAGTATCAGAAATACACAAAGGTATAAAATCATAGGAAAAATAGAAAGAATAAATGAAAATGGCAATATGAAGAAATTATAACTATCAGAAAAATCAACCCTTCTAATGAGACTCTATAACTTATATTGATAAAACAGTTTCCCCATTCATCTTATAAAAACTCGATTTTTCCTATAAGGAGTAAAAAAAACATGCAGAAATAAATTCATGTTTGCGAAACTTCAAAGACGTTTTTTATTTACTACTTGACATTGCATTATCAATCATCAGTGAAAAAGCTTCACAAACCTAAGGAGGTTTCATTTTTATTTCGTGATAAGGCATCAATGGTGTATCAGGCACAATGCCTCTATAAGCCTATAGGGTAAGTTAGAGCAAGGATCCCTGTGAATTATGATAAAGAGTAAATAGACAACTTGTTTTGCTTTTCTTCCGACATATTAGTTGTTATTACCTTTATGTAATTGTAATGATATCTAAAATTGTGCACCTTAGTCAGCGAGGCCCATTAGAAATTTTTTGAAAGTGTATCTTGTGCCATGATGAATTACTCCTTACATGCTGGATTATCTTTTTGCTTTGAATGTAGTAAACCCTCCTCCTTTTGTGGAACATTTTTAGGTTGTAAGCAATCCTTCACACCAACAAGAAAACTCAATAACTGGAGCAACAACAATTTCACTCTTTGAAGCAGAGTTATCTTGTGGTTGAGCCAATATTTGTACTATTATTGGGTCATTAATTTTAGAGACTTGATGGAAACCATAGCTTTCCACCATAGAAGCTACTTTATCAGCAACAAAAGCATTCTCTATAGGATCTTTGAGTTCCAAGAACCACCTTCTTTGATCTTCTTAATAAAGCTGGACATATTCTAAAAAATTAACATCAAGAGATTCTTCATTATAAGATTCCCATAGGTCCAGGTATTCATCAATGAGCCCTAACAAACACTTTAGGTCTTCAAAAAATCTGCCATTATTAGGGGTCCTTGAGATGACTTGATATGAGCACAATTACAACGAAGAGAGAAAATATAGCCACAACTGTATTTTTTGTACACTCTATGGTATTAGGTATTTATAGAGTACAATAATATACCAAAAATTACTTCTAAATAAAAGGAAGCTTCTAAGAGAAGAAAGAAAAGAAGAAGCTTCTAGGAGAAGGAACATGTACAGGAAGCTTCTAGAAAAAGGAAGCTCCTAAAGGGAGATAGATACATAGAGATGTGTGAAAACAACAAGAATATACAATAAAAGTACAATATAGCCCATGTGACCATGTCTTGTAATTTTATTCCTGAGGGGCAATTGTCCCTAATTTCTAATGTAGATGTGGAAAGTGCTACTGAAATGATTATTGGGATATCCACTTAAGCTTCAGTTAGCAAGGATCCCTTATGGTGAGCTAAGTGGTAGTGGATTGGTATCGAATGGTGTGCATGTGGACATCAAGAAGAGTATCTTCAGCCAAAGGAGGCCGAAAATATCGAATAGTATCCTTAGGATGAGATATAACCACCTCTTCCTCCAAATATGGTGGCTCAGAAAGCTTAAGTTGGCTCACATTCACAACATCATTCTGCCAAGCTGAGAAGGAAAATCAAACTTAAAAGCATTTTCTCCAACTATAAAAAATAAGTATAAGGCCCATACCGAAAAGGGTTTGAGCTAATAACGATGCTGAGATTTCAAACTTCTCGTATCCAAGTAGATCCAAACTTTATCACCAATCTGAAAATGTGGAGGAAATTGATGCCAATCATGAAGCTCTTTATATTTTGCTTGAATATTAAATAATGTACCATGAACTTGTGCATGGACTTTAGCCAAATATTGGGAAAAAGAAGAATCCTTAGCTTGCTACTTCTGTTGATGAGAAGTTGTGAGTAGAGCTACAAGAATCTCAGAAATCTCATAAGGAGCAAAGTGTTGATACCCATAGAAAACCTCAAATGGATGATGTCATGTAAAGACACGGATAGCTCTATTGTAACTATGTTGCAACACATGAAGATAAGTGT
This sequence comes from Torreya grandis, assembly GCA_037957365.1. NCBI lineage: Eukaryota > Viridiplantae > Streptophyta > Pinopsida > Cupressales > Taxaceae > Torreya > Torreya grandis. Next base: position 478,638 of record JARHVA010001669.1, on the reverse strand, counting down.
CCCACTTCTTACTTTGTTTGTGATAGATGTAGAGAACACGAATCAAGGAGTGATTCACTACCTTACTTTGTGGATGTAATGATGTTTCCATGAGGTTTTCCAAAAGCAAATAATAATTCTTGAATCGCAACCAGAAATAATAGTGAGTGGTAAGCCAAAGTGACACTACACATGCTGGAAAAACAGCTCAGCGGCATTGGAAACATCCATACTTTTGTTGCATGGAATAACTACAGCCATTTTAGAAAACCTACATACAACAACAAAGATGCAAACATGCTTCTTAACGGTAGCCGGCAATCCACAAATAAAGTCTATGGATATCCATTCCCAAGGCCAAGAGGGAAAATGAAGTGGCTGGTACAAGCAAAGTTTTCTATTAGAAGGTTTTGATTGGCTACATAATGAACGTCACCAAATAAAATATTTTGTGTGCTTCCTTGTAGAAAGCCAATAAAAATACTATTATAAACGCTGCAAAGTCTTCAAAGTGCCAAAATGACCACCATATCATTGTGGCAAACACTCCACCCCCCTTCCCCCCCATTCTTTTCTAAATAGGGACCCACTTTCGGCCCTCCATTATTTCAAAAAATTCCAATTCCATTGGACTTTGGTTTTAACTTCTTTTATTTGATTCAATGTTCCCCCTTTGATTATTTAAATGTGGATCAAATTGCTATCTTACGAATGAGTTCAAGTTGGATGTTTGCAGAAAAGGTGGGTCTTTTTGACACTGACTTATGCAAGATTGGCCGAGAAAATGTTGCCCCTTCACTTATTTTCACATTATTTGGGCAAGCTCGCACTATAAGAATCGCAAGGCTTTATGATAGGCTTCATTGTTCTCTTACATTTTCTTGTAGCATTCTTGGCTTATTTTACTTATTCAATTTTTAAATATTTAGTCGCTTACTTTGCATTCCTTGTCACAGGGTTTTCCACATTCTTCTAAGGCATTTGGACTCAATCGCATTGGTTGCCACTTGTCCCATTTTCGCAAAGTCACAACATTTGAACTCGGTCGCATGTTTTCGTGCTTGTTTGTAGTCAGCTCGAGCTTGCCAAGTGTCATCATCGCATCATGTTGCAACTTCATAGCTTTTTGAAGTCAAGAGTCTAAATCGGCTCTTTCATTCCATTTGGCGCATTTTCGCAACGTCACACCTTCACAATGTTCAAGATCAAAACTATGAAGAAGCAAAGTTGCAAAACTCTGACCCAATCGCAGCTTGCCAAGTGTTAGCATCACATTCAACCACAGCATTCACAGTTATTGCTCAATGCCATGGGAAGCATTTTCGCAACATCGCACCTTCACAGCGTGATCAAAACTATGAAGAATCAGACTGCAAAGCTCTGACCCAATCACATACTGCAATGTGTCATCCTTGCAAGGCAATGCCACAATCTAAAGGAATGCAAACCAATCACATAGTGCCACGTGTCATGCTCAATGCCACTTGGCACATTTTCACAACATTGCGCAGTTCAAAAGGAATTCACAATGGGGTTCCTATTCATGCCTTTGTGAGTCTACAACTCAATCAGCAGGTGCCACTTGTCAGAAAAGGGACTTCATATGCAAACATTCAAGCTAAGCCACGACTGCGCAATATGGTGCCATGTAGCACAAGCATAGATAAAAGGGGGCACAGAGGCACCCAATTGTCAAGCGCGTAAGACTCCAATGGTTACATTGGCCCATGAACACAGAATTTAAAAAAGATGGTTGTCACCACACGTCAAACCATCACAAGTTTGCAGATGTTATAGGCTATCTAGATAGCCTATGTCACCATTTATGGAATTGGAAGGAGACATTTATTGAGCATGGGAAAGCCATTCTTGCCCTCATTCTTTGCAAGTGGTCGGTATGGGTTTGTAAGAAAATTAAATGCATAGGAAGACTTAGGGGGAGAGGCCCATTGTGCTTTGAACCAATTGTGGGCACTTCCTTGAAGTTTTTTTTGTCTCTTTTGTGCTTGTTTGATGATGGTAACAAACTTTGCCATCGTGACCATGAGGGAAGTCTAGTCTTATGTATTGTGAGCTTCGCCCCATCGATTTGATTTGTTCTTTTGTCTTTTCTTGAGGCATTATGTTGTAACGAACTTGATCATTGATAGTGGACAGGGGTTTGTGCTCTATAAGAGCATCTTTTGGTAAACATCGTAAAATGGGGGGAAAGGAAGATATTTTTATCAAATGCAAAGAGAGAACTCCAAAATTACTTGGGATGTTCATGGTCTTTTCTTTGTTTTCTATTAAGCTTCTTTTCTTCTTTCTCACAATTTCATATTGATGTTGAGTATTTTTTAGCTTTAAGTGATTACCCTAGAGATTTATATGATTTATTATGAGTAGGTTAGATTGTGCAATTTTGCTATTTTGACTGTTTTAGTGAGCTAATCTCTGATCTTTTTTTGTTGTAGATAGATGTGTTGTTGCTATTTTGTTGCAGGGAAATTTGATCTTTATAAAATTGTTATGGATGAACGTGCAATTGTTATTCCCATGATTAATTTATCTTGCAAAGAGATGTTGCATAAATTTACTCATAATAATTAGTCCTTAGAGTCTTGCTTTGTATTGATTTGGATTTGAGTGCATAACTAACTTTGATAAATGTTGTTTGTTTTGCATTAAATCTCAGAAAATGTTGCTTTAGTGAAACAATTACTTAGCTGAAATCTGAGTCTTCTTTTTTGCCCTACCCTTCCCTCCTTTTTCATTCTTTTTATGGGTACTGATTATTGTAGTGTCATCACTATAAATATCCATGTCTAGGTTTTTTTTAATCACTTGGGTGAATCTCCCTTGATGGGCTATAGGTCACATGCTTCTATTCCAACAGACTACATAGGAGAGTCGCAACCTGCAACTCGTACCTTGGATTGTCTCTGATAATCTTAAAACGAGAGGGTGAAAACCCATGCTCTGTGGTGTGCATAAAACCCACATTAACACATATGATGAGGAATGTGTCTCTTTTATGAGTGTGAAGCATGTCAAACTAGTTGGCACAAAAAGCTAATATAATTTGTACAACAAACCATTTCTTAATGTATAATCAAGAAAAGAAGTTTGACTTACCATTGTAGGTTGTAAAGTTGTGAGATTTATGCAAAAAGTATATTTGACAAGTATAGTGACTTCCACTCCTCACATGCAAAAAAACTACTATCAAGAATATGCAAAACCTTGGAAGGGGGTCTATCAAAACGTTAGCAACTCTATTAATAGTCCCCTTTCTGTACTTAATAATTAGATGAAACTGCTGATTATAAGAAACCTATTTTACCATCTTCAATAAATTTTTGCAGTTGCTTCTATGTTGGAGATTTAATTAGTTTAGTACAACATAGTGTTTGTTTTATTATTAGTTAGTCAAATAGATAAGTTAGTATTAGATGGTTAGGATATTGTTGGGTGAAAATTATAACACCTGTAGAATAGAAATTGTTAGTAGTTAGTCTAATCTAGGTAAGTGGGTGTCATATACAGAGAATAGCATTTAACATGCTAAATTATAGGAGATAATAAAATCATATCCTAATTAGTACGATATCGGTTTGGTATATATTTTTGTTTATTTGATCAATAGAATTTATCTTGATACAATGCAAACTGCACATCATTTGGTATCAGATCAGGAGAACCGGCCTGTGAGAGAGAGGAGAATTTAATTTGTAGATCAAGTTGGAAGCTTGCCATTACAAAAGAAGAGACCCCAAACCAAAGTGGCATTTGAAGGGATTATGCAGGTGTGGTATGCAGCATTTGAGGAGAAATGTAGCCATAAAAAATAGGAGCAAGTGGTGCCAACTGAAGAGGCAGATCAGAGAGGAAACAAGAGAGGAATGCTTTAAGGATGCAAAAGCAGATCAGAGAGAACCAACAAGAAGCACCTGAGATACAAAACAGAAACACCCAGCAATAGACATCTACAATAAATTAAAAAGAAAAAAACAGCAGTGAATAGAGGCGTCTAGATCTGCAGCCTACAGATTAGGAAGGTGGAGTTTTTGCCTATAGATTTCTTTGCTAGGTGTGTTAAGTATCATCTCCAAATAATAGCATCCCATGACTGGTTGAATCGTGAGGAAGAATGAGGCACATGAGAGGAGCGCTCGAGGATTAAATGGGCCCAGCATTTAAGAGTTTTTTAAGAGAATCTTAATAGCCTAGGCTCAGTTCTAAAGAAAGTGAGGCTCCCATGCAAATCTGAGAGTGGCGTGAGAGCTGAAAGAGAATAAAAAGCTTGTGTTTCATTGGAGAAGCAAAGAATGGCGCAGAAAATCAGTAAAGACATGCATGAGCTGGACAATAAGAGTGCATAGCCTAAGCAAATTTCAGCTACAACAGATCTGGAAAGGGTCATGATGCTTCAAGAGGAGAACCCAATGATCTGAAAGAAGTCAGCCGGTAAGGAGGCATGATAGTTAAGTGTAGAAGATCTCCATGAGCACCCAACAAGTAGAAAAGCCCAATTCAGCAAAGTGCGTGTCAGGTATCTTTTATGTAGTGTTGTGGTTATGAAAATCAAGAGCAATCTCATTATAATCTTTTTAGTTTATTTAATTTTATGTAATTTTAAAAAAAAATGCCTATAGTTACCAGGAAAGCAATTTTAATTGAATGTCTTTTAAACCGTTTTCAGTGTAAATTTGCCATGTAGTGTAATACTACGACCTAATCATTTTGGGAAAATATTTTTGTTGTGTGTATTATGGTTTCATAGAAACAATTGTTTTTCCTGTAAAAAATTAAAATAAAGACTTAACTTTGTACATGGATGCATTTTTAGTCGATACTGACATCCATATAAGCCGATTTACAGTGTGTGGGGGGCGGGAGGGGCTCGGAGCGGGGGGAATATGAAACTAAACACAATGTTGAAAACGTTGAGCTTCAAGATCAATCATGTGGAGTGAGCAACGTTCCACTTGAGGTCAAACGAAATAGAGGAAGCATGCCGATCCAACCTCATTTGCCACTAACTCAAATGTTGCAATCCATTGTAGTATCAAAACCAAAATGTGCCCAAAAGACGATATAGCAGAAGAGTGGTTAATTATCAGTGACAGTGATGATGTACTTTGGCTATAGACGATTTAAAACCCATGTATCTAAAAGACCAAAGTGAAGGATGGTGACCAATGCAGTGGTGATCATTATGTTGTTAGTGATCTAGTAGCAGTGATCAAGTGCAGCAACTACAAACCTGAGATTCAGTTGTTTTGATCTTACTCAATGAGCCCCAACCAACCAAAGGAGCAGAACAGAGAAGAAGTGGAGGCCCATGCCACACTTGCAGTGAGTATCATGTGTTTCCCTACTCACGTGTTGTAAAGGTCAATAAGGCTCAGCTGACTAATATCTCTATGAATTGTGTATGTGTGTTCATAGTTTTGGATAGTGTGTCCCTATCCATTTTTGTATGATCTTGGATTAGCAAGTGTCCCTATCCCTGATCAGAGTTGTACAACTTTTTGGATTGGCAATATGTTCCCATTCAACATTGTTCTTTTTGAACTGGTGTGTGTCCCAGTTCCCATGTAGTATAGCTCCTTTCCCTATGTTTGTACTAAAGGGGGGATGTTAGAGATTTAATTAGTTTGTACAACATAGTGTTTGTTGTATTATTAGTTAGTCAAATAGATAAGTCAGTATTAGGTAGTTAGGATGTTGCTGGGTGAAAATCATAAAACCCATAGAATAGAAATTGTTAGTGGTTAAATCTAATCTAGGTGAGTGTCATATACGGAGAATCGCATTTACCGTGTTAAATGATAGGAGATGATAAGATCATATCCTAATTAGTAGGATATCAGATTTGTATATATATTTGTTTATTTGATCAATATAAGTTAACCTAATACGGTGTGAATTGCACGTCTCTCAATCTCTACACTCTCAATAGGTGTGGTGTGACATGTGAGAAAATTAGGAAGTAGAGAACTTAAAACCAAATCAATGCTATAATGGATGGCTCTAAGAGGAGGCAATCCTAAGGTTCTTAGACATTTTTTTATACATCAATAATGGCCTGAATGCCTAAAGGAGGAAATTTCCCTAATTTATCTTTCTTTGCTTTGCAGAGAACACAAAGAGTTAGGTACATATTGATATTTAATAGTTTGACAACTTGTTAGTTAGAAAGGAAAGGACGGTTGGGCAAAGATGAAAAAGAATAGGGGATGAGTTTGTCTATTTTATCATTCTTTTGGATTTTCTAGGTGTTGTGTTGCCAATCATGAATGGCATGTCAATCATACTAGTGAGGACACCCAAGAATTAACTCAAAACAATCCAACGGAGTGACTTTACATTGAAATGTATCATTAAAGGATCTGATGCCAAAAGTAACTGCACATTGGTTTGCTACCATTGTTGTACTCCCAACATCTTTGACCCAACCCAAACGACAAGGAGTTCAATGGGTTGTGGTAGGAAGCTTTAAATCTAAAACAATCTTATAAGATAGTAGGTTTTTTATTCCCAATATCACTGATAAGAGATACAAATCAATCCTTTACTTGACAATTCTATATGAAGAGTGTAATATCCCTTTCTGGATAATTTATCAACTCTAAAGTTTTATGTGATTCATTTTCCATACTAGATATCAAACAAATACTAAAACATCCCACATACAATATTGATATTAAAAACCTAATTGAAACTTCATTGAAACAATTATTGTAATGAGATGAAAGCGTACAAAATTTGATAATGAAGCAAGCTAAACCATAATAAAATGTTGTAATAAAATTGTTACATTTATTTTGTATCACAAGGCCAAAAGACAAAACTCTTACTTGAATAAACCTTCGTAAAATAATTACATGTAGCAATGAGCAACAAATGAAGCTTGAAGTAAGGTTACAGCTGGAAGTAAAGGCCACAACAGCCGCTTTGATTTGCACAAATCAGAAACAGTCACATAAACCTCAATGCAATAACCCCAGTTGTACATGAAACCCCTACGCAACAGTCTAGGGTTGTTTTCCGACTGCTATGGCAGCAGCAGGCTCCAAAACAATGAATGGCAGTTCTAGATGAGGTATGACAGCTTCCCAAGGATACACAACATTGATTAAAATAATCCAAACCCTCACAAAAAACCCTGAAAATTAATAATAATATTCGACCACACTGAAACTGGAATTTAATCCTAATTTGCATGCACAATTATGATTCCTGGATGGAATCACCTCAATGGGTGAGAGGGTTTTCATCCTCAAACCTAAATCCGAATGGTGAAGTTTTTCATCCTCACAATTCATTCCAACTATAAGGGTTTTCATCCTTATGCTGAAAATTGATGAATTGAAAGGCTCAATCAATTAAGAAATATTGATAATAAAAATTGAATGCTTTACAATGAGGACTCTCAATATATAGACTCAATTGGCACTTTTAGGGTTAGGGTTATAATTTTAAGTTTAGGGTTTTACTTTTCACTTTTACCATTTTTTTTTATTTTCACTTTTCCTTTTTCTCACCCTTTTCTTTTATTTCTAATAATAATAACGTAATATTAAATTGTTAATTGTTTTAATAAAAAGTAAGTCACTTAGACAACTTAAAATATCAACTTTATTATTTTTTACTTTATTTGAAAAAAGGGACATGACAGTCTGCCCTTCCCAAATATTGTTTGTCCTCAAGCAAAGCCTAAACCATCCTGCAAATACCAAGATCCCAAACTATCCTTGGGAGTTTGCTAATGTCTTTGCCCAATTTCTTCGATTCTTCAACAGTAGCCCTTAATCGCTTTTCAAGCTTCAAACTCCAAGTGAGTTCTTCACATCTTACTTGCCCCAAGTCTTCCCTTGTACTGCACATTGAAGTTTTTTGTCCATTGGTATCACTTGAGTATTGGTTGTCTAAAATTCTGCCATTGTAGGATGCACCAAACTGCCATCTAAATTTGCTTTTTGTGAAGATGGTAGATGTGACTTGACAACCTTATTCTGGAAAGATATGAAAATTTGTTTTTGTTTGGAACCATCCTTGAGATTTGAATATTCCCATTGAAAACCTGATTTATCTACTACCTCTCTCATTAGGCTCAATTTTGCATCGCTTGTTAGAGGCATTCCTGAAAGTTTCTCTGTGATCTGTTCGCTCACACCATAATCCAGATGTAGATCTCTTGCAACAATTGCAAACTCGTCCCCATATCTTGTGGCAAAAATGCCACACAAGACCTATAGCTCTAAAATTTATGCACATTACTGCAACAAAGATCTAGGTTGACACAGCGTCTCGAATGCCCTGTGGGCAGTCCCTTTGCTTCCAAATGGAAGAGAGTTTGTTGAGAATGCAATCACAAAAGATTTCAATCATATCATATACAGCTAGGACATTCTCCTCTATGAATAGTACACCATTTTCTCCTTGCTGGGTTGATCCATGGCTAGTCAAGACCGATCCTTCTCTTGTGATATTATAGTTGTCTAGGAACGTCTTATTCTCAAGCCCCTAAGCAATTTCCTGGAAATTTTCCCTATCCACATTCAAATAAGATGCTATGCCCATAGGCTTACTTTTGTGAATTGCATCTGATTTAAATAGGTAAGTTGATTTCAAGCCAAAATCTTTTTCTGGTATCCCATTGCTTCCTTCCAGGAATGAAGCATTAGCATGCTCATGTACATACTTTGTCTTGAAGTCATTTCTTACCTCTGCAAATGAAGTATATGCTTGTATGTTTGTATATTTTGGATGAAAGAATTTGCCTTCCTCATGGAAATCAATAGTTGGGTGCTCCTTTCCAAATTTTATGTAAGGATCTTTACATTGACCATCAGAAGTGTGCCTTGTGTTCTTATTTTCCAAGATATATTGGAGGCATGGCTTGTGTCTTCATTAACTTCCCCTCTTTTTAAGTTGGTATTGAAAGAACGGTTAACAACCTTTGGTTTGACCCGCTGCTTAGTTGAAGTTCTTTCACAAGCAATAGCCAAAGTGTCACTCCATCTATTTGATTTGCAGGGTCAACAGCAATTTTTTGCACATTTCTTTTTGAACTAGAAAATGGCTTTGGCTTCTCTTCTTGAGAAGTCTTTTCATAGTTATCTGAAATAACAAGAATCTTCTTGACACTACTTGAAACAACATGAATGAATCTCTTGTATATATCTTCCTCTATTGTTGCCTTTGAGAAATTTGCATCGACTCCATCATTCAGGTGACTCAGGAATTTGAGTTTTACCAAAAGATTCTTCTCACTTTTATTTTTACAGTGATCCTGCAAATCACCTTCATATAGCACGAACCCCATCTTTGGAAGATTGATGCTTGCTCCTTGAACAGGAACATTTTTTTCAACTTCCTCTTGTATGTTGGATTCCTCCATGGGCTGCTTCCTCTCAATTTCTTGCAGCTTTGATTGTTCTTTCTTTTTAAGCCTTCCATTTTTGTTTTCTTTGAATATTTCCAAGAATTCTTCAAAGGTAAAGTCAAACTTTTCATCATATGTGGGAAGCTTGCTCAGACGATTTTGAATGATCCTTCTTCCTCTTCCTCTTGGATCATGCCTCCTTTTTAAGTCAAAGAAATCTCGAAGAATCATGTCAACTTGAACTTTCAAGCTTAGATTATAATATTCTTCACAATAGGCCTCATAATCAATTATGAGTTGTTGCCATTCTTCTTCTTCTGACTCTTTTCTATCCAACTGTATTTTTATGATGCCATTATATCTAGTATGCAATTATGTTACTCTTCCAAATGCTTGTCCATTCTATCTCTTACCCTGCAGGCTAGCAAGATCATAACTTTGATACCACTGCGATATCCCTTTCTGGATAATTTATCAACTCTATAGTTTTATGTGATTCATTTTCAATACTGGATATCAAACAAATACTAAAACATCTCACATGCAATATTGATATTGAAAACTTAATTGAAACTTCACTGAAACCCTTATTGTAATGAGATGAAAGCATACAAATTTATGATAATGAAGTGATCTAAACCATAATAAAATGTTGTAATAAAATTGTTATATTTGTTTTGCATCACAAGGTAAAAAGACAAAAATCTTGAGTAAACCTCAGTAAAATAATTACATACAACAATGAGCAACAAATGAAGCTTGAAGTAAGTTTACAGCTGGAAGTAAAGGCCACAACAGTCACTTTGATTTGCACAAATTAGACTCAACTGATCACATAAACCCCAACACAATAACCCCAGTAGTACATGAAACCCCAATGCAGCAATCTAGGGTTGTTTTCTATCCAGTATGGCAGCAATAGGCTCCAAAGCAATGAATGGCAATTCCAGATGAGGTATGATAACTTCCCAAGGATACACAACAATGATTAAAATACTCCAAACCCTCACAAAAAAAGCTGAAAATTGATAATAATCTTTGATCACACTGAAAATAGAATTTGATCCTATTATACAAGTACAATTATGATACCTAGATAGAATCACCTCAATGGGTAAGAGGGTTTTCCTCCTCAAACCTAAATCCAAATGGTGAAGGTTTTTATCCTCACAATTCATTCCAACTATAAGGGTTGAGAAATATCAATAATAAAAATTGAATGCTCTACAATGATTATACTTTTAGATTTAGGGTTTTACCTTTCACTTTTACCCTTTCCTTTAATTTTCACTTTCCCTTTTCTTTTATTTCACTTTCCCTTTTCTCGCCTTTTTCTTTTATTTCTAATAATAATAAAGTAATATTAAGTTGTCACTTTTTTTTTGAAATAAAAAGTAAGTCACTTAGACAAATTAAAATATTAACTTTATTATTTTTTAATTTATTTGAAAAAGGGGACATGACAAAGAGTGCTTCCTTCAGACTCACTAATTAGTCTTTGATACTAGGGGTAGGTTGCAGATATGGAGCAACTAGATTTTCGACAACAATCTTTGCATCCTCAAGTTCAAGTTGTTCTATAAGAATGGCCTTAGACTCTTTCTTATCCTGTAGAGGTCTGAATTATTCTAGGTAATAGCCATACTTATTATGATAACTACAACACTTCTTTCCTTTGCCACCAAATGAAGATGGTTGGCCTAAACCCTTAGACTATCCAAAGGGGTTGGATTCAGTCTTAAAGGTGGAAGGGTTTGATGAAGAAGCGTTTGTGTGGTTGGAACTAGAGCCTTTCTTAAATCCAAATTTATCTTCAACAATAGAGATAGCAATCTTATAAGCTCTTTCTAAGTAATCTACTTCAAACATGACTATTTACTTGAAACTCAAAAGTAAACTAAAAAGGAATTTGATCTTGAGTACCTCTTCAATGGCTGAAATTTCCAGCTTAACTTGCAAATACGTGAAAAGATCGATGTATTGTTGCACTGAATAACCTAGATTGTCTTGAAGCCCATAGATTGTTTCGATAAAAAACAAGGTAGAACCTCTTCATCGCGGCATCTTTGAATCAGACCCGTGTGATTATTTGATGATCACTACCATTCTTCATCTTCAGCCACTGCAAGCCTCTTCTAATAATTCAGCCACCAATCTATGAAAGTCTCTTTTGTGCAGTGTTACATAGGGACGCATCCCCTAGATTTTGGTGATGTCCCAAACGTTCCAAGAACTTGAGGACTTGGAGAGGACATCCCCAATTTTTTAATTTTATTGATGCTTTTACTTCAAAACAAACATCCCGTATCCACCCCAAAAAAACCTTCTATTTTTACAAAAACACTGAAACCTAATCACGAAAAACAATAAAAAACATTAAGTAAAGCTTAAACCCCTAAATTTCATTCAATAAAGTCAAAATATTTAACAATTGATTTTTATATACTATTTCAATAGCCATCCCCCCATTGTCCCCAAAATTATGGAAATGTTCTTCCGTACCAGAAACCTCGCCCCCATATCCCCTTGTCCCCAAGACTTAGGTAGCTATGTTTCTACATGAACATCATCAATTTTGATCATGACATCATTAGTGATTCTAGGGTGAATCTTGAAATATGTATCAAGGTTGCAGATCCAAAGTTCAATCTTCTGACCATTGAAAGTGCCATTGAACTAAGGGATTGTTATATTCGCAAAGAGTTGGACACCATTATGTGGCACTTCAGAGGTTGGTGTTGTAGCTCAATTCTAGAAAAGCATTGTTTGCAATGCTCTCGTCATATCTTGCATAAGTTTGGCCTAGTTCTCAGTCTAGTTACCAAGGATCTACTCAAGAGTGTTGGCCTAACTAGTAAGGATCTCCTCAAGGCCATTGGTATCCACAAATTCTTGTGACAATTCCTCGGGAGACTTCTATTTTGGACACATTTTGATTAAGATTTAGGATGCATCAAAAATATGTACATTGGATCTATGTTGATAGTGGGGTATGTTGGATCTGAACCAAAACAAAGCTTGGATCTAATGATTTATCGTCCTTAAGCTGTGCAAAATTGCAGATCTATGCCCAAAAATCGCAAATCTAGGCCTAGAAGTCGTAGATCATACATCTAGAACAAGCTTCTAGTGTTGCAAGGAGTTGTTTGTGGATGTTGCAACAACGAACGTGTGAATATAGAAGGCCATGATGTAACTCTTGAATTCTGAAATTTGCTAAAAAGGGTGACCACGGAGGTTAAGATGTCGAAACCCACGTGGAGATATGTCCCTAACCATAAGATGCCTTCATGTAATTAGATCAAGGATAAAAGATTGAAAACATTGAGATGACTTGATCTGCAAGCCATGATCGTTAAGGTTTTACCAATTGATATGAGCACAATCACCACAATGAGAGAGAAAAAGAAATAGCCGCAACTATCCATGTACACTCTATTATATCAGGTATTTATAGAGTGCAATGATATACAAAGAAGCTTCTAGAAAATATAAATCTTCTAGAAGAACATGGGAACTTCTAAAAGAAGATAGATACATAGAGATATGTGCAAATAACAAGAACATACAATAAAAATATAATATATCCAATGTGACCATGTCTCATCAATGTTATACCATGATGAATTCCTCCTTACATGTTGGATTGCATTTGCACTTTGAATGTAAGAAATCCTCATCCTTTTGTAGAATGTCTTCAGGTTGTAAGCAATCTTTCACGTAAACAAGAAAACTCTATGTAGTTGAAGAAACTGCAATGTTAATCTTGGTAGCAAAGTTGTCACGTGGTTGAGCAAATAGTTGTCCTATTCTTGGGTCATTAATTAGAAAGACTTGAAGGAGACCATAACTTTCCACCACAGAAGTCTACTTTATCGATTACAATAGTATTCTCTGTAGAATTTGTGAGTTTCAAGAACCACCTTCTTTGATCTCCTTCATATAGTTGGGCATATCCTTTAGCGGCTTTCCTTTGTCGGAGCTCTTGTTGGAGTTGGTTTGGTGGGATGAATTTGGGCTCCTCGATGATTTTTGTGATAGAATTGCCCAGATGGGAGAAGTTCTTGAACATCTTTCAATTGATGAGAGCTTCCCGCACCATACTGATCATAGTGCGTAAAAGAACTTGGCACACCATTATATTCTGGATGTCATCATCCTCTATATCGTGAGGGTGGCCCCCTACTGTGCGACACTTTCTGTTGAATTTCTAAAACCAACTCCTTCAGTCTGTTTGCATGCCTCTATGTCTGAATGCCAAAAAATGTATTGCACATCTTATTTTGCCAGGTTTGTAGCTTCTCCATCACATTATCTCTTGAAGCAAGAGATGCCTTTAATGGGACATCCAACTACTCGGATGTAGCCAAATGGTCCCCCATTGTTGCTTTGGCTTGATCAGCCTTGGCAAACTCTGGGTTGGCTTCACCCCATGTGTTGTTAAGTTGTTGCTTCCAGTCAAGCATGCTTTTGGCCGTGTGTTGAGCTTAAAGCGTAGCAATGTCCAAGACTTGCTCATATTCCTCGAGGAGCTCAAATATATCCTTAGTTTACGCCTTCAAGTTTTGACCTTACATGCGAAGTTGTTGCATCTTCTGCGCAGCAAGCCAATTTTTTGTACGCTGGGATAGAAGAGTTGTGAGTTGCTTCTCCTCGAACATGACTTGGTCGCCTAGGACTTGAAAGACCAACGCAGGGCATGTATCATCAATGATTTGGCTAGCCTTGGTGAGGCGGCGATGCAATTCTATGTTGTCCTGTTTAATTTGGGTTGCATCCTGTTCTAATTAGATGCCTTTTGTGCAATTGATTCCTAAAACGCCACAACTCCCTCAATGTGCTTTGCCAAGGACAACTTGGTCACATCAAGTGACGCTTCCTGTGATATCGTGGCCATAGCGAGTGAAGAAGTCACAGTTGTTGCCATTGTTGGGTGGTGTCAGATCTACGCCACAGGGAGTGTGAATATTGTCCCCCGTGCCGAAGGTGTTGGGACATCCCATAGCCACTGACTGGATATCGGCCTATGTTGTGAGGCTTCTTGTGCACCTCCCTAGGTTGATCCAGAGCCTTGTGACATGCTAGATGGTGGTTGAGCTTCAGTTGTCTGCACTTGTTTGGCCTACTCTATTTGTGGTTGGGTTGCAAATTCAACCTTCTTTTGCTCTTGCTCCTCTTTAGATGTGGCAACTACTTATGCCTGTGCTTTAGTTTCTTTCATTACCTTCTGCACAACATCCTTAACAACTTGCTCCTTGGCCCTTTGTTTATTCTCTTCTTCCTGCTTTCACAAAGCCTCTTTGTTTTTCTATTCCTTTCCCTTGGTTGCTGCATCAGCCCCAACCTTTTTCTGTTGTGCCACTTACGCTCCCTTCTCTACTTGTTCCTTGTTCTTTTGCACAATTTATTCTTCTTGCTTCTTATGCTCTTCATCTTCGTCCTACTTCTTTTGCATAGCTTCTTCTGCTTGCTTCTTTTGGTTTTTTCTTCTGCCTCCTTTTGCTACAAAACAACTTTTTTTTTCTTCTTTCTTCTTCTCCTCCTTGTCTTCTTTTTTTCTTCCTTTTGTGCCTTTTCTTGCGCTATTTTGGCATAGGCAACTTCTTGTTCTGATGTGACATCCTCCTGCGCCTTTGGTTGCTCTAGGTTTTGGTACTAGCTTGCTTGAGCATCTTGTGCATGAGTGGGGGAATATGGAGATGGAGATGGGGATAGGGATGAATGAATTGGTGAATCATGAGGTGGAGGAAAGGGAGAAGGCGTCACCTCTGTGCACCGGCTTAGTGGTACCTTTGTGTAGGCAAGTGGAACAAGAACCTTCTTCAAGCGCTTGTAGGCGCAAACCATCACAGTAAGTTGTTGCTCTGCAGCTTTTTCTTCCTCGAACTCAATCTCCTCCATCACTTGTGGTGCAATAAATGAGCCCATGTGTTTCGCAATGGAGGGAGAAGTCCTTAATGTTGTGTGCAATCTGGGTCTACACACAAGCAGTTGTTGAGGGCTTGCTTGTTGTTATGCACCTTGTGCTACCTCTAGTTGTGGCTGTGCAGCTTGTACTACAAATGATCCTGCTCCCACTGTGACTTGGAAGATGGTTGTTGTTCTGCATTTTCTCTCTTCTTCCTTTATGACAATGCTGACTATGATTGAAGCTAAGAGTGTGGGGATATCAGCAATTAGAGTTTTTGGGACGTTTTGGCACACTTGACAAGTGCGCACTACTTTCTAGAAGAAAAATTATTTTTCATCTTCCTCATATAACTTTGTCCCTGTCTTCCAACATAGACTTGTAAACTTCTTCCTCAGTAATGCCAAGTTGTGTGAGATCATATTCCGTAGCAATCTTGGGCACATTTGTGTTGCAAAGATAGGGGTTGGTTCCACAAGTCTTCCTCTTTGGTGGAGGAGATGGTGTTGTCCTCTGTGTCAGCGCCTTTATTTTCCCATGGCAATCTTTGATGGCACCGTTGTTGTTTGTGGAGGTGCCTGCACTTCGGCGTGTGGCTGCGTCGAGGGTTGTTGTGACAATGGTTGCTGTGTGCCTGAAGGCATAGATTGCAGCAGTTGAATGGTTTTGGCAGTCAGGGCTTTCTATCGTAGGACCTCTGCCTATGCATCCAACATGGTGATGAAGAAGGGCAGTGAAGTAATTGTTGCCTTCGACAACTCATGGAATCTGATTTGAATGCCATCATGTAGCTTTGTAACAGCTGCATGTTGCCCCAAGTATTATAGGACGTCTTTGGGCACACGAAGGTGCGAAATGAT
The DNA here is from genome assembly GCA_037957365.1 of Torreya grandis. Taxonomy (NCBI): domain Eukaryota; kingdom Viridiplantae; phylum Streptophyta; class Pinopsida; order Cupressales; family Taxaceae; genus Torreya; species Torreya grandis. The sequence goes on along the minus strand of JARHVA010001669.1, from coordinate 462,515 downwards.
GAGACCTTGAATCTCCACCCACCATGCATTGAACCAGGCCAACTGCTCATAATATTGACCTGTCTTGGTCCATGCAATGTCGACGAAGGTGGCCGCAGGGCAAAAATTGGCATCAGGTACAATAGAACTATCAACAGACTTCCATTGTGTGAAACAAAGGAGTAATACCAGGAAATGGTATTGGAAAGCCTACGACGTGTTGTTGACGACCTTCTCAACATTTGTGATGAGTTTGAAGACTAAAAATTCAAGCTAGTTAAAATTCTCATTCTACCAGACCATTCGATACGCAATATCGATGACCCCTTTGGTAGCCTACCTCACACTTTTGGTAGTCTACCAAAAGCGCTTGGTAATACATTCAGACAATGCTCGCATCGCAACATCGTCGACCAAGTCAATAAGGATCCCACTAGATGCCCTAGCATACTTCTCTCTAGTATCTAAGTGAATGGGAGGGGCCTTGGTTTTGTACAATAGGAGGGATTTGCCTCGTGCTAGAAGTCATGTTGCCCTTTCCATTGTTGTTGGGTTGATGAAGATGGTCATATCCTTGGATAGATGGAATGTGCATTCTCTGTAGCAACTCGACAATGTCATCATTACTTTTTTCAATTGGCCAAATGTAGGGAACTTAATGACTCGCTCCACATCTGATCCTCGCAGAGGGTGTTGAAGAGTTAAGGCTCCTGGTTGTGTTGTTGGGGCTTGGTCTGTGGTAAAAAGCTTAGCTTCTGCACTATCAATAAAATCAAACAAAACTGGATCATGGTCCCATGTTTGCCTCAGTGCGACGCCAATCTCCATTTTTTTTTTGTGCATCTATAAATGGAATCAAGAGTTGTGATCGATCCATAGCTATTATTTGGTAGGCTCTTGGCAAAGGGATGTAACTCAAATTTGTGTTTTTGATAATTTTGCTTTCAAGTGAATGAAATCAGGCTCAAATCGCATATGGCCCTTGTTCGCAAAGGGTTGTAATGGCACTTCACTCTATATGCCCTTATATAAGTTTCCTTCACTCCACTCGTCTACCACTTCACATTGTATAGTGTTGAATTGTCTTTGCGCTATTATGCTCTTGGTTTGAATGCTATTGGTTGTTGTGATCTGACCTTGGCGCTTCACTAGATAGGTTCGATGTTTTATCTTACGACATTCTTTTATGTGACACATGGTCTTTTCTTCTCTACTGACTTTCGTTTATTGCACATTAGCTGAATATGACACACCGATTTGCTTTGGGAAAGATGCAATCTTTGACGTGCTTTGTCATTAACCGCTTTGTGAATGATCATTGGTTACCTGTCCTTCATACCCCTTTTGTCATTAACCGCTTTGTGAATGACCGTTGGTTACCTATCCTCCATTACCCCTTTTGTCACCACTTCGTTCCAGGACTTAATTGCTAGATCTTGTGTTGCCCTCATGTTGACTTCTCTTCGTATTGTTCCTTCATTGTTTTGCTACTTTCCTTTGATACTCTGCAACATTGACTTTACAAACTATGTTTTGATAGTTTGCGATATAGAGATCGCACTATACACAGCGATATTACAAACCTACAAAAAGACAAGAAAATGATAAATGAAACAAAAACCCTACCTACCTGGGGCTACTCAACACCCACTCAATTCCCAGCATGAGATTAATAGAGATCATTGGCGGTAAGGCTTAAGCTTGTAGCCATTTACATGCCCCGGAAGAATGGTTCCTTGAAGGTCCCTTAATACTATTGTTCCTTGTTGCGATACTTCGTGGATGACGTATGGTCCTTTCCAACGAATGCACAATTTACCTATATGTGCTCGAAATATACTATCATATAATAACGTTGTCTGCTCTGGATAAAACTCCTTAGATCGAAGATTGCAATCATGCCATGCATTTTGACTCTGCTTATTTATTTCATGTGTCTAACTCGGTCTCTGCCTAGTTTCTTCTATGCAAGTTAGATCTAACAACCTTGCTTGAAGTGAATCCTAATCTCCTAGTTGCATTATCAATGCGATTCGCAAACTTGGAACTGTATATTCCATAGGCATAACTGCTTCTACTCCATAGACCAATTGGAAAGAAATGAATAATGTCGCATGCTTATAATTAGTTTTGTATGCCCATAAGATCGCAGTAATTCGATCCTCCCAATCATCTCTCTACACATTGCATATTTTTGTAAGCATCTTCTCAAGTACTTTGTTGGATGCTTTTGCCTGTCCGTTGGCTTGAGGATGATATGTTTTGCTTTTATGGTGTGATATCATAAATGATTCTATCAAGGTCTTGATAGTACTGTTTAGGAAGTGTGTGTCTCTATCGCTGACCAACTTCACCAGACATCCAAACCCAGTAATGATGTTCTCAAACAAAAACTTGGTTTTGTCTCTTGCGCAACAGCTTGGTGTCGTAAAAGCTTCTACCCATTTGGTGAAGTAATCTGTTGTAGTAATTATACACCTAGCATGACTATGTTTGCTTCACAGATGAATGGGTCCTACAAAGTCAATTCCCCAATGCTCAAAAGGTTGCATTGCTAACGTCAAATTCAAAGGCATTTCATCCCTTTGATTTGGCCTCCCTATTCTTTGACAAAAGTCGCAATGCTTTGCGTCTCTGTGTGCATCCAAGAACAAGGTAGGCCACCACAAGCCACTATAATATCTTTCTCGCAGTTGATTCACCTTCAATGTGTCTTGCAATTCCCTGGTGTGCCTCTTCCAGCAATTGTGGTCTCTCGTGCTTCAAGGCTTCTCTATGCAACACATCATCCTTACCCATTTTGTATAAAAAACAATTGATAACACTGAAAGGTATGGCTCGTCTGATCAATTGCTTTTTATTTTTTTGACCTAATGTGTAGGAAAGACTCCTTGTTTAAGCAACTTTGCTATGTCCTCCAGATTTTTTGGAATCACAATGGCCCTGACTAAGTGCGCATCTGATGACTCATCTTGTAATTCTTCTAGCTCCTCGCAATTTCTTATTTGGCTAAGATGATTTGGTCCCACATTCTCTTCTAGGCTTCACATTGATCTTAAACTGAAATCCCTGGAATAACATTAACCACTTGGATATCCATCCGCCTAGCGTAGGCTTATTCACTGGGTATCGCAGATCCTAGTGATCTATAAAAAATTTAAATGGAGTTGTTAAGAGATAGTGCCTAAATTTCTAAAGCACAAACAGCATAGCCAGGGCCTCTCACTCTATTGTAATGTAATTATTCTCTGTTGCTGACAATTTTCTTCTTGCGAAGAGAATGGGATGATCCAAACCTCCATCTCCTAGTTGAGCCAAAACAACACCTACTCAATTCCTGAAGCGTCTACATGCACATGAAATGACTTACTCCAATCAGGGAAGACCAATATGGGAGTTGTTACCAACCTCTGTTTCAAATCCACAAAAGATGTCTAACACTCATTACTCCACTCAAACTTCATAATTTTGCATAATATCTCCATTGGCGCAAATATAACTGCACACCCTTTGATGAACTTGCAATAATAGCCTATATCTTCAAGGAAGGATCTCACTTCGATAGATCTTGTAGGAGGTGGCATACTCACAATAACTGCGATTTTAGCTTGATCAACTAAACGCCCATCGCTACACACTATGTGGCCCAAGAGAACATCAAATAATATAAAAAACAAACACTTTTTCAAATTCAACACAATGCACAAAGCTCAGTATCATTCTAAAATGAGTCACAGCTTGGATTAGTGTTCTTTAAATAGAGAGAATACAACCCAATCATCAAGATAGAGTTCCAAGAAGTCATGGATGAAATCTTTGAACATAGTGACCCAACCGTAGAGAAAACAGCAGGAGCATCCTTGAAACCAAAAGGCATTACCTTGTATGTGAAGGAGCCCCATTCTATTGCAAATGTGGTTTTGGCCTAATCATCAACTACGATAGGTATATGGTGATAGCCACTGAAACCATCTGTGAAGGAATAGACTTCGTGGCCTGCGACTGACTCCAAAACTTCATCTGTAAATCGAATTGGAAATGGGCCATTTATGTAGGCATCATTCAATGCCTTGTAGACCCCACATACATTGATTTCTCCTCACTTTTTAGGTTGCACAACCATTGGCCTTAACCCATTCTCCATTTTCTACCGGATAGATAATCCCTACTTCTTGCATGCGATCGATTTTAACCTTAACTTTAAGCTTCATATTAGGATTTAGCTTGTATGGGCACTTCTTAATAGGCTATGTGCCCTCCTTGAGTTCTATGTGCATCTCTCCCAATGAAAGATTTACACCCTTGACTTCCAAACACTTTGATGGAAACACATTTTGATAATCTTGCAGTACTTGCAAGCCTTATGATAGCTCTTGTTGTGTCCAATAGTCACCCAAAGTTGAAAGCTTTGGTTCATTCTTGATACCAATGTTCCCTACCAATTTCTTTAATGGTTCTCGATATATCTTGTTGGACTCACTTGGCATAGAGTCTCGAAGTGTCCTCTACCCTTCTTAGTCTTGAATGTTTAAATTTCGTAGTTGCGCATCTTCAGTCTGCTATGTGATTTTAGCTTTTGGTTCTACTTCTCACTCAACTTCGAAGAAACCCTTCAAACCCAAGGCCTCATCATTGTCACTAGATTCTATTTGTTCGCCGTTGTCCATGATTCTATTGCAGGGTTGCACTAAAAACTATTCTTTCTACTTGCTGGCCTTGTAATTTTTTTATAGCTATATTCAAATCTCTAGTTACTTCTTCCTACAAAGAGGAGTTCGTCGCAGTGCTTAGATCCTCTTGTCAACCATGACATAAAAATATTTTCAACTTCTGAAGAGCGTTCTACACTAGGGAATTATCATCCTCAGACAAACGATTGAATAAAATATTAGTAAACTTGTGGCTAATTTTTAGTTTCCCACCTGTATTCCTCGTGCATATATCACATTATTGGAAGAGGTGCTAAAGTATACTTGAATACATGTACCCAGTATCTAGGTTCTGCACCCTGCGAAGACCAAACATCGACACATTTATGAATATGCATCTCAAGATATTGTCCTCAGAAAAATGGCCACTGATTCGTGATCGCAGTTGCTATTTGAGATTGAGCTCGCAGCAATTCGCAAGCATCTTCCCAATGCAATTGATTTGACCTATGTATTGCCCACCCTGTTGCAGCAATGCCCTTCAGAGCTTAATTCAGTGCACTGATTTGCTGATCTACATTTGGAACAAGTTATAATCTGGATATAAATTGGCCAAAGTCATTAGTTGTAAAGTATTGCGGTAATTTTCACTCTGTAGCAAAAAACCATTCTCATTGGTCTCACCTCATAGTCTCCTCTTACCCAATTCAGTATATGGGTATCTGAATCGCCTCTCACTGAAAACATTGCTTCCCATGGTAGAACACCTTCCTGAGTTGGTTCGGTGTAATCCATGTCTATCACACCCACTTGATAATATCAAATCTACTTCGGATCTTGTTGGTGATTGCACAAATGGAGACTTGCAATCCCCTATATGGAACTGTGGAACTTGTTCTTTTGTTATCACAGGTCTAGATGAAGGTTGTTATGTTTGTTGCAATGACCGAAATGGTTCTATCTCTGGATGGAAAATTTTGAACTCTGCAACGCGTAGTGCGTTGTGCTTAGGCTGTGTCAACCTTAAACCTGTTGTCCCCATAGTCATAGGGTGAGTCGGGTTCTTTAAGGATGATATAAGGCTTGCTTTCAACTTTATTCATAGGTATGATAATAATCTTATCCCCTTGGTCCACTTTCAATGGATTGTGCATTGTGATGTTAGTCATCTACCCATCGTATGTCCACTTCTTGCCGTCAATGTAGGGTAGTGCGTTCCATCAGTCTTCATAACTATGACTTCAAAATTGCCTCGCAGACTTAGATCAGCAATTTTGATTTCTACATTTTCTAGTCTCCCAATAGTTTCTACATAGTCTACAAGACTCAATGTAACTGGGTTGTAATTGAGAGCAGGGCGTCTAATGACTTCCCATGTTGACCAAGGGATCATATTTACTGTACTTCCAAAGTCAAATATAGCACTTTGGAACCTTATATCCTACCAATTTGATATCCATTCAAGAGTCAACATCCCATGGTTTCTTCGTCTTTACAAACCATATCACCTTATCAGTGCGTTGTTTCCCTCTTTGTGCGCAATCTGATAGATTATGTAGGAGATTTGTGATGTTCTGCGATATATCTTCATTTTGCAGAGTGCTTACCAATCTAAGTAGATTTGTCAAAACGGTAACTACTCCATCCTCCCTCATGATGCGCACAATTTAACCATACATTTGTGCACCAATGACTGCAACATTGCTCTCGAACGTGGTATGGTGCTGTATATTCTACAATATTTGTGTCATGTGATACATTAGACCCTTTTCTCTTGTACAATCAGGATATTTGTCGTGGTGCACCTTTCTAAGTTGATTATCTTGTGACATCTCTAAGGGTGGTAATCCTTATTTTGCATGTTGATGCCAAGTGACTGCTTGTATGTACACAAGATCCCTTGGATGCGAATTTGCCATGTTTACATTTTGCATCGGTTTTTTTTCCTTTGTTTTTCTAACACAAGACAATCTTTTGTATGATGTTGTCTTGGAACTCTACAATATGCACATTAGACCTATCTTTGTGGATTGGTTGGACAATTACATGCGAAATGATTGTATTCTTCACACAGATAACAAATAACAAGTTGTCGACCCTGTCTCTCATTTGCTCTGCGATTACCTCCTTGGTATCCACCTCAGTACGGCCCTCTATATCCCCCTTGTCTCTAATGAAAACCCCAACCCTGTTGTTGTTGACCATCATATCCTCCTTGTCGTTGCAGTGAACCCCACACCTGGTGTTGTTGACCATCATATCCCCTATATGGTCCTTGGGGAGAAGATGGGGTCCATCTTGTCTGTTGTTGTTGGGGCAACGCAGTGTTCCATGACTACTGATATTGAGGAGATCGCAGAGTCCATCCTATCTGGTACTATGAATACTATGGTGTCCATCCTGTTAAGCCCTGAGGCTGATACTGAGTTGCAATTTTCATTTCTACAGTTTCCCTGTTGCACAGCTACTGCACAAACATTATTGGTGATATCTTCATTCAATTGTTGGATAGCTTTGCAATTTTTATCATCATGATTGTGCGACTTGCAGAAAATACAGTCTAGACTCTGAGATTGTTGGGTGTATTGTTGTAACATATGACATTTTGCAGTCGCATGTCCTACTACCTAGCAAATCTCACGTAACTTTGTTTTGACTTTTGGGTAGTCATTCTTGTGGTGCCCCTCTTTTTTGCACTCCATACACCACAATCCTAGCCTGGACCTATTATTTTCATGCAATGCATCCATCCTACGCAAAATGACATCTATTGTTGCACCATCTTTCGCAGCAGACTGCGGACTTTCCCCATAGTCTTCTATTTGCTCCACCCAAAGCATAGTTTCTCTAGCATTTGCCTTCAAGTGAAATGGGTTTGAGCAATGGCAAACCTAATCTGAGGTCGCAAACCTTCTACAAACTATGCGGCCTTATTTGTATATTAAAACAAAAAATTCACTATGTTCATTACATCAAAGAACCTACGATCATAGTCCCATATTGACTCCATATTTTTGATAAATTTCTTTCAAGTCTTCTATTGTTTGACTCATACATTTCTTCATTTTAAATTCCATTTTTAGCTGGTTTTTGACATCTTGAAAGCTCAGTTTGGCAACATCCCTTTTGTACATGAACTCTCGAGCTCTCCCTATTTAGGCTCCTATGAGCTCGCAATTTTTTGCATCATTCATAGTTACATTTTTAACCTATCATTTCATCTCGCAGGTTAACAAGTACTACTCGGGGTCAATAGACCCATCATACAGTGCCAAAGTGACAAAAATTCTTGTGGTGAGAGCCATGTTTCTTGCATACGCACCTAAAACCACTGGTTGTTGTGGACTAGACTTTACCAATGTCTTAAGATTTGTTGTGACTTAAAATCCAGCCTCAATCAATTTCTTCTTATCCATCACTTTCTTAGCTCTTCACTATATTTTCCAAAATTATCTGTAAAATAGTCAAACTATGTGCAATCTTTGCCAGCTTCTACACTTTTTCTTCTACTTTATGTTGATAAATTAGGCACAGGGGATGTAAACCTTTCAAATGAATGATCCTTGTCTGCAACTCCTACTTCGTTTGAACTTGAACTTGCTTTAATCCTGTAATTTAACATAACTTCTTCAAAAGATTGTTCATTTTCTTCTTCAAACAATATTCTCCCTTGTAATTGTGATCTAAAACTACCTTCTATCTGATCTAACTGCTCCTCTGCTCTCTCTCCACTCTCTTCCATCTCTTTTGAATCCCTTTTCCAATCTCTACCCATTTTTGCGCTCTCATCCCTACCTTCTCTTCTTTCAAACCCTCTCATTTCCTCATCTTCATAGTCTCCATAATCTCTAGCCCCTCCTTGAGCTCCCATTCCTTCTTTATCTTCTAAACTTTCTACTCTACTACTCATAGCTACTTTAGGATTATTCTGTTTATTACATATTTTTTGTCGTAGGTCTCGCTCTAGTCCCAAAATTTGCTTTTCGTTCTGCTTCTATGCGTCCTCCATCTTTGGGGTTCAGGGTCAAGTTTCTCTTCTCAATTCTTCATCATTCACTTCATTATTGTACACATCCCCATAATGCCTGAAACGACTACTCCATGTTAGCTGGAATAGGAACCATGGCTTTTTCCACAAGCAACATTTTAATTAGGATAGGTAGTCGCTATAGAAATTTTCCCTGGATACCTCTTACAAACAAATCTTGTGCAACTTCAAACACGATGTAACCTTGAACGACAAACTCAACGATGTATCCATCAAAGGTAATCTTTAGCCAATGCGCTATTGTGCATGTCCAATCAGTGTCCAGATTTCATAGTTTTTCCATCTTTTCCTCAGTCCAAACAAAGTGTTATGTTTCTCTTGGCTTGAAGCAATAGTACTCAATTATCAACAACCATGCAGCTAGCAACCCAGGCAGTTCGCACCAAAATATTTTGTATATCTTGCCATGTCTAAGCTCACTTATAACTTCTCTTGCGGAGCTTCCTATCCTCTTTGCCTCCTCTTCTGTGAAATTGTGAATTCTCTCATCCAGCCATCGCTCCAAATCTCTTTGTCCAAGTAACCATCTCAGCATGTTTGAAAGTTCCATGCTCACCACACCATTGTTAGCAGACGTTCCTAGAAAACCCATCAAGACATGCTAATATGTGTGGTCATGTGCGAAGTAAGCTACAAGTTCAAAACGCAAGCAGAACTATAGAAAGTTCAAGTAATCGTTCAGTTCGGAATTACATGTTTATTTTAAAAATGTACACTTGAATTATTCATAGTGGTTGTTCATGTAATGTAATCAAATAGATGTAAGCAAAATAGATTATACATTGTGCATGGAACAAGTGCAAAAAGAAATTCAAAAAACCCATCATTAGATCTCTATATTTCAAAACTCCTTTCATTTACAATCGATCACTATATATAGAACTTCCAAAGCTTTGTCGCTCCACATTTTGTCTTTCCATTTCTAGCTCAAAGGAGTTTTTTCGTATTCTGCAGTCTTTTGGGATACATATATACGTTATACAAATTGATATACATCGTACACATGTCATGCATCTACACTACGATTTTACAATCCTAAGTCTACTACCAACAGTGAAAGCCGGAGACAAGAATTCTTTGGAATGGAGAAATTAAAACATTTAATTTTGAGGGTTGTGATAATTCAGAACAGTAAAAATAGTGATATAGAGGTCACTTTTGTTGGGCTTACTACCTGAATTGTCCTCATTAATGGAAAAAAACAACATTTAAGCTCATTAGACATCCTAGGTCCATGGCTTCCACTGAAATTAAAGCTCAATGGATTTGCAATGATCATTTGCAAAGCACAATTTTTTTGTAGTATTAGAAATTAATTTTATGTCTATGTTTAGGAATCTTATTTCTAATGTCCTAAGCGTAGTCACAAGGCTCGGATTCGAGTTCGAGTTCAACAAGGATAAAATTCAATTCAAGTTCGCCCATAGATAAAGTTCGAAAAAAAATTCGCCATTAAGTTCGACTTAAATTAAAAACATAAAAAAATATTTGAAAAAAAAGCCAAAAAGAAATCCAATAAAAATCAAAAATAATTGTAAATTAATTAATTAAATAAAAAATAAAATTAATTTAATAAATAAACATAAGAATTTCAAACTTGAATTATATTAAAAGATATCAAAATATTCATAGTTTAGAGCTTAAGCTCAAAATTGATATAGAACTTAAGTTTCAAACATTTGCAACATCAAACCCAACTTCAAAATCAAAACTAGCACTAGCACTAGCACCATCAACGAATCCTCCATCCAGCTCATCAACACTATCTATATTTTTCTCAACTCCTTCAAAGGATGGTTCTCCAAGATGAAGATTGCCATCTTCTTTTGCAAGATTGTGCTCAAGCAATCTTAAATTGCTATGAACAAACACAAGATCTGACAACTTTTTGGCCCCTAGTCGGTTTCTGTTATTAGTATGGATCAAATCATGCGTGCTCCAATTTCTTTTGCATGCAGAAGCACTGGCACATTGACTGTGGACACGCACGGCAAGCTTTTGTAACTCTGGAGTAGAAGAACCATGCGTCTGCCGCCATAAATGGGGATCCATGCTAACAATGTCTTCTTGTGCCGCTTTAAACCACTCGGCTACTCTCCCCCAGTGTTGAGACCACTCGCAGGCACAATCTCATTTACTGACACTTTCTCTCACAAGGGCTTATCGGTGCATTGAATCTCACAAAGTGCATGCCTTAAGGGGTGCACTGGGAATGGGGTGGGATCGGCTTGTGGCACTTTGCGAGAGATATTCTCATACTATTCTATCACGCATACATCCCTTCATGCAACCTTCATGCCTCCTATGATGTCTCCTTGAAATCTTGAAACCCTGAAATTGGCTAAGTTTGAAACCCTGAAACCTTGGAATCTGACTAACTCTGAAATATGATAGGATCCTCCAAAACCTAGAATTTGCATTATAGCTCCTAGCGGTCCGAAACCCCTCTCAAACACCCTGAAAGTATATAACTAAAATATAACTTAAAGTATAAGAAACTAGTCTTATACTCAAATGTTTATTTTATTTATATATTGTTGAGTCCGAACATGAAATTCGCCGAATAAGGCGAACTTAAGCGAATTTTTAGTGAAGGGCATTAAGTTCGCCGAATTCCGAATTTTTAGGTAAAAATTCGGCGAACCTTGTGACTATGGTCCTAAGTTAGTTCAGGGCCCTATTCAAATATGAATCATGAGGGTAAGTACATAAGGATTATTTCATTCTATTATTCTTTTCTCCTTCTTAGGACTCATATTCCACATATCCTCACTCTAAGAATTTGGCATAAGATATCACAAGTATTTTTCATATGGTGTCATACAAATAATCTAAAATAAAATTAATCTCTTCTCACCTTTGTAACTGCTATATGAGGCATGGTCTCATGTAACCCGTACTCTCAAATTCTCTTACACGAGCATAAATGGGTGGCCATTCTCTATATATTACATCAGATAATTTTGAATTATAGATATAGAGCAATCATTCACTTCTTTTTGAGATATTGTTATACAACACTTGCATCTTCATGAACACGATAAAGCCTTCAGTGTGAAAAATATTTTGTTTAAAAGAGTACTTGTTCTGCCTTCTCCAAATGCTCTCTACACGATCTAAAATGGTATGAAATGATTAATCTTCTTGTGTCTTTTTATGGCTGCTCAATCAGAGGAATCACAAGGGAGAGAAGACGATTTCTTGAAAATCTTTATCTTCCATTTTTTAATTCTAATTTGAAGAGCCAATGTATATGCTATTTTGTTGTTGGAAAGTGCAATAGATGCGTTTGCTACAGTTGTTTTTGAGATGGGTGGAGAAATTTTCTCTTTATTGCATGCATAAACCTGTTACACAATACAAAATTGACATAACATATATATATAATGTACGCTTGAGGTCATTCAAAAACTGTTAAAGCTAACAGAAATCTCTACGACGTTTTCTCTTCACAAATTCTTCAAATTAAACCTGCAAATACATTGACAACCTCAATCTTTTCCAAGCAATGTGAGGTCATCCATAAACTATTGGAAAACTAACAGAAAGCTCTAAAATTTGTGTTTACAAATTCTTCAAATTCAACATGCAAATACACTCAAAATCACAATCTTTTCTAGGTAATTTGAGGTCATTCAAAAACTGTTGGAAAGCTAACACAAATCTCTACATTTTTTGGTTTGCAAATTTGACAACACAAATACACTGAAAATCACAATCTTCCCCGGACATTTTAAGGGACCAGTTTTTCTTTAAAAACTGTTTGAGATACTTTTATCTCTTCATATGAATCCAAAGTTCAAGGGTTCTTACAGTATCCAGAAGCTGAATATTAAGCTTGGTTTTTTTCTAATAAATGCACCTTATATTACATCAATGAATAGGATAGTTACAACATCAACAATAGGAATACAAGGAAGATTTCTCCGTATAGTCAGGCCCCAATTGGAAAGGAGTCAACATTTTAATGAAAACAAGCAAGCTTTGCTTTGAGAAGCATAGCCAAGTCCTATTTGAAGAGCCTCGATTTTCCTTCTTTATTTTTCCCGTCTTCTTTATTAACTCTGCCTTAGTCTTCTTATTTCCTGACTTTTATTTGTGCTCGCAATTTTTTGAAGATTCTCTGTTGACTTTCCTTTGATTCCTTCGGATTTATTGTCAAGGCCAATTGTTTCGGAAAAATTGGCATGGCCCATTTCTTCTTTGTCTTTGGGACTTCTATTTTTTTTTTTTCGATTTCCTGTCAAATTTCTCGAAGGAATCCTTCAGATTTTTGTCCGAAGGAATTCCTTCGGACTTTTTGTCCGAAGAAAAATTTCCTTCTTTTTCTCTTTGTTTTGCCTTTGTTTATTTTCCTTGTTATACCTTATAATCTTTCGGGCTTTTTGGAGGGCACCCAGGGTTTTTGGAAGGCACCCGGGTTTTTTGGCAACGCCTTTTTCGAATGACAAGCCCTTCGGATTTTTCTCTTTGAACTTTTGGATTTTTTGCCGTTTGCAATTTTTCTGAAGCTTTATGAAAACTCCCTCTTGATGACCATTCTTTCAGACTTCTCCGTTTCGTTTTATTTCTAAGGCCTTCACAAAAACCAATGTATTCTCTCCTTTGTAATCTTTCTTCCTTGGCTAGAGACGTGAATTTTCCGAATGGCAAGAGACAATCTGCCCTGTGGAAGAATTGTCAACATCTCCCACTCAGGTTTGCCCTGTGCATCAGAATATCGTTGGGGCTCTGCAATACTAAAAAGATCAGAAGCAAGAGCAAAATACATAAGCTTTTCAGCATCAGTTGAATCCACAACTAACTTCCCTGGCTGCCAAGACCGTGTATGAGATTGAGGAAGATCCCCCTCTCGCACATCCTGTAGAGTAGTGCAATACCACTTGGATCTCTTATGTACCAATGATTCATGTACCTGCTGATCACCAGATGGAGTGGTCGACTCAGGGCGACGACGTTGATACACTAACGGAGTGTTAGCTGTAGATTGTTGCACTAAAGACTATGAGGGTGTCTCCACAACATGTGGTTCCTCATCTTTTAGAGGAAGTACAATGCTAGAAGCATCTAGACTAGCAGAGACAGCGTGTTGATTACAAACAAAGAATGATTATGTTTCTTTTACATCAACATCCCGACTAATGATGATTTTGTTAGTAGACATATCAATTAGCCTATATGCTTTTGATTGAGTACTATAACCAACAAAGAAATATCGTGCATATTTTGAATCAAGTTTAATCTGTTTTTTAGGAATGAGAGCATATGCAGCAAAACCAAATACACGAAAATGTGTTACCTCTAGTTTGATGTTGGACTAGGCTTCTTCTGGAGTGATGTTCTCCAAAGCCTTATAGGGACTTCTGTTCAATATGTGGACTGTTGTGTTAACTGCTTCTCCCCAATATTTATACGGCACACCTCTGCTATGCATCATAGATTGAGCCATCTCCATGATTGTGCGATTCCGCCTTTCAACCACTCCATTCTGCTGAGAAGTGTATGGGGTTGTTAGCTGCCGATGAATTCCTTCCTTGCCGCAATAGTTCTAAAATTGCTTTGAAGTGAATTCTCCCCCATTGTCGAATTTTAAGGCTTTGATCCGCCGACTTGTCTCATTTTCTACCAGTGCTCTGAATTTTACAAACTCAGCAAAACAGTCAAACTTCTTTTTCAAGAAGTAGACCCACATTTTCCTAGAAAAATCATCTATGAACAACAAGAAATACCTTGCACCAAGAATGGTAGATGACTTCCAAGATGGCTCACATAGATCTGCATGAACAAGATCAAGGAGCCCCTTTGCTCTCCAGGCACCTTCAGTGGGAAAAGGCTTCCGCTTCTGTTTACTAGCCAACATTGCACATATATCCTGCTTGACCTGGATAGTAGGCAATCCAAGAACCATATTCGATTTTTGGAGTTTGGTCAAATACTGAAGATTGAGATGTCCAAATCTCTCATGCCATACAACACTGGTATTATCCTCCACAATTAACGCATTCAAATTGACAGTGGCAGGATCAACAAGTCTATACAAGCCATTTTGCCCAATGCCTAGGGCTGACTTTATCATTTTTTATATCAGACAACACATTTCTTTCCTGAGAAATTGATCTTTTAAAACCTTGATCTTGCAAATATTTGTCAAGTCTCGCATACCAAGCTCTAGGGGCTTGCTTCAGGCCATACAAGGCTTTCTTCAATTTGCAAACATATCTACTATCATCTGAAAGGAGAAATCCTTTAGGCTGCTCAATATATACTTCCTCTTCTATTTTACCGTTTAGGAATGCAGACTTCACATCCATCTGCTATACTTTGAAATTTTTAAATACTGCATAGGCAAGAAACATTTTGATTGCTTCTAACCTAGATACTGGAGCAAAAGTTTCTTCAGATTCAATTCCTTCGATCTGAGCATATCCCTTGCAAACTAATCTCGCTTTGTTTCGGGTCACTTGAACATCCTCATTCAATTTGTTTCTATACACCCATTTTGTGCCGATCACATTCTGAATTTTTGGTCTTGGCACTAGCTCCCAAGGTTCATTCTTCTCAATTTGGTTTAGCTCTTCTTCCATTGCTTTTAACCAATGTTCATCATAGCTTGCTTCTGAAAAATTCCTACGCTGTATTTTAGATGACAAAGGAAAATTTACTTGTTCAAAATTTCTTACAATCCCTCTGTTCTGCACTCCAGCATCTATATTACCAATGATCTGGCTTTCGGCATGGTTCTTCTAAAAAAAACAAGATGGTGCCTTGGTGTCTTGCCATTCATCTTCATCCATCTTATCTACTTCAACATCTTTTTCTTCAATGATATCTGGTTCGTCTAATGGATCACTTGCCCTCTGAGTTCCAGTTTCATCTACTCTGACACTGGCACTTTCTATAATAGTTTGCGTTCTCTTGTTGTAGCATTTGTAGGCCTTGATTTTGGTGGAATATCCCAAAAAAATTCCTTCATCAGCTCTTGAGTCAAATTTCCACAAATCATCTTCGGTCATCTTAATAAAGCACTTCCAAATACTTTGAAATATTTGACGGAAGTTGGTCTTCCCGTCCATAACTCATATGTGGTCTTGTCATTGTTGACTCTGATCTGACCTCTATTTAGGATATATACAGCTGTGTGGATTGCTTCTCTTCAATATTTGTCTGATAACTTGGATTTGTTCAGCATTGTCCTAGCCCTTTCTTGGACAATCCTGTTCTTTCGTTCTACTACCCCATTCTGTTGTGGGGTTCTTGCAGCTGAGTATTGTCTTTTATCCCATAGTCTTCACAATACTCAATGAATTCGTTTGACATGAACTCACCTCATCTATCCAGCCTTAAGCATTTGATCCTTAAATTGGTTTCATTGTCAATTAATGCTTTAAATGCTTTGAATTTGCTAAATGCCTCAGACTTTTCTTTCAAAAACACAACCCATGTCATTCTAGTGTAATCATCAATTAGCAACATAAAATACCTCTCACCTTGTATACTTTGCATTCTGGTGGGTCCACATAGATCTGTATGAATGAGCTCTAATTTCTTCGTGGTAAAATATTCCTTCGTTTTGAATCTTGTCCTGGTCCGCTTCCCATGCTGGCATTGCTTACAAAGCATGCTTGATGGCTTTGTTATCTTTGGAATGTCCCTTACAGCTTGCTTCTTGCTAATATTCACAAGGTTATCAAAATTTATATGGCCCATTCTTCTGTGCCATAGCCAACTTTCTTCAACTTGACTCAGACAACACTTCTCTCCTTTGACTTCTGTAAGCATGTATAGATTGTTTGTTGTCCTATGAGCGTCTGCAATTAGTTCTCTCATGTCTCTTTTTCTGATCTCACAACCTTCAGCAAAAAACTTGAGTGTGTGTCCTTGATCACACATTTGGCTAACACTTAGAAGATTATGCTTTAACTCTTCTACATATAACACATTCTCTGTTTTGGTTCTTCCATTATCGAGACTAAGCGTACCTTTTTCTGTTATTCTGGCTGTAGTGTTGTCTCTGAACTTCACCGTGCCTTCATTGACCCTTTTTAGCGACATAAATTTGCTTTTATCTCCAGTCATGTGTCTTGAACATCCACTATCAATGAACCATTGTTGTCCTTCATCTCTAGCATGGAATGTTGTTTGAACGATCATGGATTCTTCTTGCTTTTTCTAGGTCTTTGTTGGTTCTCTTTTCTTTATCACTAGAGCCTTGAACTTCTGATCTTGTCTTACAGATTCGAAAACAGTTCTACAATAGCGTCTTATATGTCCATAGTTATTGCACTTGTAACAGACTATAGCTTCTTCATCAAAGTTTGATAGGGGAGCAAACAAATTGTAGCTTTTGTTCGAAGCTCCATAGGTTCCTTTGTTTCTGCTCCAGACTTCAATATCCTTGGCTCTTTTTTACAATCTAATTTTTTATGACCAAAATGATTGCAATAATAACAATATCCATCAAAATAATTACCAAACCTGGTTTTGTTGGCATATCTTGGAGCAAGTGGCCTCCTGAAGTTTTGTTCTCCTTAGCTTTCTTTGTTTATAGAGCTGGTTTTTGTAGTCTGGCATTCTTCCTTCTTGGTCTCATTTTTCACAGGTTCCTTAAGAGTTTCAGCATAGCTCTTAGCTTTCTCTTTTTCCTTCTCATACCTAATGCCTAACTTATTAGATGGTGATCTTTGATTCAAGAATCTTATTCAAAACTTGGATGCTTTTCTCAGATTTCAAGTCACTTGCTATTCTAGTATTCACCTTTTCTAAATCCCTTTTAAAATCAGCAATCTTAGATTCATACCTTTCACAGTCTTCTCCTTTTTTCTTTAGCTGATCCGTTAGATCTTCTTCAATTTTCTTTGCCACTTTGATTTGGACTTTTAGATCAGCAATTATCTTCTTTGATTCCTCAAGACCTTGTGATATTTTGGCTTCTGAGTCCTGACTCTCTTTGTCATAC
This sequence comes from Torreya grandis, assembly GCA_037957365.1. NCBI lineage: Eukaryota > Viridiplantae > Streptophyta > Pinopsida > Cupressales > Taxaceae > Torreya > Torreya grandis. The sequence goes on along the minus strand of JARHVA010001669.1, from coordinate 444,883 downwards.
TTATGAATCAGAAGCTTTTGTTTCATGTTCCTTTTCTTAAGATCTTTTATCTCTCCTAAGGCACAGATAAGCTCTTCTTTGAGATTTACCTCGCCTTCGTCTTCTTCTTCCTCCAAGTTGTTTCTGCTTGTGGAAGCATTGTCTTCTATGGTCATGAACAATGTTTCCTCATCATCATTCTCAGAATCACTAGCTTCGCTTTCCTCGGATGAGCTATAGTTCCTCCTGGAGTATAAGCTTTTCTTTTGTTTCTCAAATCTCTTCTTATCTTTATTTTGCTTGAATCCCTTCTTGAATTTTGGTTTGCTCTCTTCTTCATCACTATTGTTTTTATCCGGGCATTTAGCCGCAAAATGACCAATCTTACCACAATTAAAACATTTGAATAGTAACTTACCTTTATATTTACCAGAACCTTTCTTTAGCTTTCGAATGAATAGAGCCTCCTTTTCATTTTCTTCGTTGCTTGAACTATCACTTGGCTCAAGTTCTTTGACTTTCTCCTTCTTTGATGCTTTGAACACTACTTCTCTTTTTTATGGTCTTTCGGATTCAGTCCTCATTCCGTATGTTGTGAGGATTCCATGCAGCTCGTCCATCTTTAATTTATCTAGATCTTTCATTTCTTCAACCGCAAAGACTTTTGCATCAAACCTCAACAATAAGGACCTCAACACCTTTTGGACGATTGTAGACTCTTCTACGATTTCTCCAAGTCCTCGAATAACATTGATTATTTCATCAACCCAGAGTAGGTATCCTACAATGTTTTCTTCTTCCTTCATCTTTAAACTCTCAAATTGTCTCCTATGAGTTTGGAGTTTTGCTTGTCTTACCTTGTTGTCACCCTCATAGATAGTTTTAAGTTTTTCCTAGATCTCTTTCACAGAATCACAATGCATGACTTTTACAAATTCAAATTTTGAAAGGCCGCATAGGATGGCATTCATTGCTTTAACATTGTTTTCGCTAGCCTTCTTTTCAGTAGTGTCTATTGGTGACGTTTGTGGCATTTGGTACCCGGTTACTACTGCTTGCCAAATATCGAACCCAAGAGCCATTAGATATGTCTTCATTCTTATGCTCCAGAAGGCATAATTTGTGCCATCAAACAATGGTGCCTTGTTAGTGGAAAATCCGTCCTGAACTTGTAATCCAACCATGTGAGCTTGTACGATCTACCTTCTAACGGTTAAGCTATATCTGAAAGAACCCGCTCTGATACCAATTGTTGAGCACAGGGTAATACTGATAAGGGGGTGAATCAGTATCATATTCTTTTCTTTTCTAACACTTAATCACTTATTCCAATTAAGATATTCAAAGCAATCAAATCACAACACAAGATAACACAATGCAAAGTGACACCAGATATACGTGGAAACCCTTTCCGCAGAAAGCCACAGAGAAATCTTTCTCAATATAAATATTCATAGGCACCAACCTACTGGAGCACCAACCCCAAAAACAATTTTGTAGGCACCAACCTACAAGAGCACCAACCCCTTTCATCGAGCACCAACTCAACAAGAGACACCAATCTCTTCAAAATGAAGACACCAACCTTTCACAAAAATCAATCTTCTATCTCAAATTTGTTGTCAACACAACAGATGATAGAACACTTGCTTTATCTCCTTCGATTCGATCTACACTTAAGTGTTTTCGCTGCTATGCTCTTCCTTGTACTTGTTGGTTTTTCCTTTTAATATTCTCGCAAAAAAATGCCTTTAAAAAATTATGCTCTTTTTTTATATCTTCCACTTTCGAATCTTCAAATTTGCCACTCATTATGCACTTATTTATAACCCACGGAAAACCACAAATTAAGGTCGTGAATCTTCAAGTGAAAAAGTCCATTCAAACGGTCACAACTCCTTCCAATAGGTCGGCCAAGGTTGACATTTATGTCGACAATTCTGTTCATTTCTGTCGACAATTCCGTTCACTTCCGCCAACAATTCCGTTCACGTCTAGCAACAATTCCATTCACTTCCGGCAACAATTTTGTTCACTTTTGGCAACAATTCCATTTGACATTTCCATTACAATCCCTTTGACATCAATGACAATATTCCAACATAAATAACTCTCTAGGCTAAATGCATATTATCAGTGGTGAACCTGACATACCAGCATAAGGAAAATTTAATATCATTGTTGATAAAGCAGTTATAAGTGTCAAGAAAGTGATAATACACCAAGGAATAAGCTAACAACCAAGAAAAAGCTAGGGGACATGAGGAGGTCCATCAGATTGTGGAGAATAAAGCAATCAAGTGATACCAATATCAATCATATTCCTGTGTCAGAAACAGAAAGCAACTTGTTGTCAACAAAACTTAAACAGTTAGAAGTATCACAAATTGAACCAAAGGTAGGGGAGGAAGCAACGTCAGTTGCCAAGAAGGATTTGGATTAGATTGTCCATAACCGCCAAAGTAATGAACAATCACTTGGACCAGTGAATTGTCCATAGAAGCGCAAAACCATAGAACATAGTGAAAGATTCTTAAAAGGGAAGAGAATAAGAGAATGGAGTCCAAACGATTGTTGATTTACAAACAAGATAGGTTTGATCACGAACCTAACCAAGACTCAACTACACATTGTCAAAATTGGAAGAATTACCAGAAAGTTAAGAGTATTACAGAGGATAAGGCAAGACTGGAATATGTTCCAAGGACATTGCAAGATTTTGCAATCGAGAGGTTTGATCAATTGAAAGACAGTGAAAAGAACACTAGGCAGAAATTGAAATTGGAATTTACAAAAGAACTTAAAAAATGGCACACGTATGTCCATATTCTGAATGGATTAACTAGTATTACGCACGGAAAAGATGAATCCATCAAGGATTACAACAGAAGAATGTCAAAACTAGAACAAATTTTACACAATCCCGTCAGAGATGACTTGAAACAACAGTATTTTGTAAACAGGTTACAAAAAGTGTTAAGGGAAAGCTTGTGAGTGGTACTGACTTTGAAGTATTAAAACATGTTTCAACATATGTTAGATGAACGGTAAAACATTTTATGGAAGAGAGATGAACGATGATGGAGATGAGTCTCTATTAGAGGATATTATAAAATTACTGAATAAGAAATATGATAAGGAAGTACAAACCAGGAAAGTAGGAGCACAGTGTTTAGAATGTAAAATCAAAGGACACAAAGAGGAAGAATGTCCAGTCAAGTATTGTGAAATTTGTAATGTGAGGACTCATTCCATTGGTGAGTGTCCATTTAACCTCAAAAAAATTGATAACCATTGCATGATGGTACAACAAACACCATTTAGCCGGGGTACGGAAATAATAGGGATCATAAATCATCAAGCAATAGTTGCAGTGGTAGTAGAGCCCTAAGAACCCCAATTTTGAGGGATGAAAATGGTAGACCCATTTTAAAATGTTGCAAATGCAACAAATGGGGTCATTTTGCAAAGGAATGCCCCATTGTAACAGAGAGAGTGTCAAAATTGTACATGAAATGTGGTCTAAGTGACCATGATGATGACCGTAGTCCAAAACTAAAAGTCGCCAATATGGTAGAAATAGAACCAAAGGAAGAAGACAAATATTTATTAGTTCTCACAAAGACAGCCAAGAAAAAAGATCTTGATATGTAAGTCAAGAAACAAAGAATGCAAGACATTGTACAGAGTCTACAGACAGTCAAGGATATAAACAGTCAAGCTGATCAAGTAGGGTGGATGCATGAAATTTTTCCACCACCCAAAACACGATGATGCAGGAGCATCCGGGGAAGATGAGAAAGCTTGAATCGCCTAAAAAATATAGTGTGTTGGTTTGTGTTTGTGCTTGTTTTCAACTTGTCGACATTGTAGGGTGCGTCAAAGATGATCAGAACAGGGCCAAGAAACACCTCCAGAACTCCAACACCCCAAAAACATCTGGTGAAGAAGGTTTCATTCATCTAACAGGGTTCAATTTGACATTTTTTGGACAGATTAAGAAACAGACAGTTTGCATTAACCAGCTGTTACGTAACACGTAACCGCCACAAAAGTTTTGAAACCGTCAGTCTGCAGTAAGTGGTGGTTTCCCTGGGGTTGGTTGCAAAAAAAAAATCACTGCCCAGGATAATGAAATTTGACATTTGGACCATTTTCTAAGAACAAGGGAACTCAAAGAGGCACTCCAAAACTCAAAAAAGAGACAAAAGAGATTTGAATCAGTTAGGGGAAGAGCTGAGGAGAGTTAGTTAGAGAGAGTTAGTGCGGAAGAGTAAGAATACCTTTAGTTGGGGAAGTGTGGGTGTGAATGTAAAAGCAGGGAGTAGCAAGAACTGATCATGCCCATTGAAGGATTGCATCTTAACCATCTTCTTCTTCGTGTTTGTATTCAATAAACAAGTCAAGTGTGGTATGTGTCAATTTCTGCAATACTGTCACTAAATGCAATAAAGTGTGACTGTGGTCATCAAGTTTGAGTGTGTTGTGTCTAAGAGTGTCCATTGGTGAGTATTGAGTCTAGGCTGTGGGGAAATGCTTCCATTAATTTGGTCCCCTCTTACCCATCCTGCATCACATGCCGCACACAAGAATGCACTCAATATGAAGAAAAATTTGAGGAAAAACTATTAAATAGCCCAATACAACAATTGGTATCATTGATCAATAAGACTATGGTCATGGTTCAAGCAAAGTTATTAATGGATTGTCTGCCACAATCAACTCAAGCCCAAAAACCATAACAGCCAAAACAGGTGCAGCAACAAATGGACGAGCCGGATATACTATTGTTTGGGAAACATGGTGTCCCAAAAATAGTCATACAACTTGGAGATACAGTTCTCTGAAACGTCTTGATCGATGATGGATCTAGCATAAATATCTTCACAGAAAAATTATGGAAGAAACTAGGGAAACCACTTTTAATAAAAGCAGATTTCGGATTAAAATTAGAAAAACAAGTGTGATATACCTGATTAATTCTGATTAGTTATCAATCGTTGCTACGGAGAGACGCAAACTATCATTTTCACAGGATATGTCCTACCCATTGTGTCCCTAGTTTCGTACATAAATAACCCATCACCATGTTCCTTCATACTTACCTGTCAAATTATATATTTTATTATGTATTTCAATATGTAAATATTCTATATTTACCTTATGTACCTTGTCTGTACATAACAAGTGGTAATCAGAACCTTCATCCTGTGACTTGTGGTTACTGGACTGATTGCTGGTTTTTAACCGAAGTTAGTGGCCAAATTTTAGTTTTAAAAATTAAAAAAAAAAAAAAAACAAGAACTAGCAAAATTGACTTTGCACATGTACCCCACTGCAGCCATGCTTTACCCTCCCCTCCACTTCTCACACCATATAATAATAAAACTTATATAAGGAAAAAAACACAACATCGACTCCATCTTCATCTGGTCCCTTGCAGTCCCTTGTTCTCTATTTTCAGTTTCTTCGCCTACATGTTCATGTCACTTATCTAATTGTCACCTTTTGCTTTGAATTCGTGGTACATTTTCCTTGTCATTGTGCTTCTTTACTGTTTTTTTTTTCTAAAACCATTTCTAGTGTATTATTTCAACACCTTTTGGCTGCTCTTTTCTGTTTTCCTCCAACATTGCTCCAAAATACTCACCACTTCCCTTGGCTCCCCCAAACACCACCATCCATATAGACATTGGTTATATATAACACCATTTCCTTGTATTCATTAACCTAGTATTTCCATTGTCCTCTCCATTTTTTCCCCTCTTGTACAATCTTCATACCATGCACCATAGTTACAAGGTTTGGGTTCGAGTTCAAGTTCGACGAGGATAAAGTTCAGTTTAAATTCACCATTCATGAAGTTCGAAAAAAAATTTGTCATTAAATTTATCATATATATATATAAAATGAAAAAAAAAAAAAAAAATTAATAAAAACAAATAGTGTTGAATATTTAAAAAATAAATAACATAAATATAAATTAAAAAAAATAACAATAAACAAATTAAAAAAAACATAAAATAAAATAAAATCTATAATAAACATTTTTAAAAAAACTACCATAAATATTAAAAGCAAAAATATAAACAAACATCAAAAAAAAACCTAAAAAAATTACCGAACATTTGTAACTCCATGCCCCTCAGCGTCCATCACCGACCCTTCTTGTTCTCCTGCATTGAAGTCTCGTTCGAAGGTAGAGGCCCAACAAACGGTGAATTTGCAGAGCCATCCACCCAGCTCGTCGTCGCCGCTCAACTCACGTCCACCCAAATCGTCATCGCTGTTTTTTACAACGTTTTTTTGGGCAAACTTCCCGAACTTGGCCGATTTTTTTTGCCATATCAAAAGTTTAGCGGATTTAGAATTTCATGCAAAAAGTTCGCCGAATCTTGTGACTATGCCATGCACCAAATGCATTATTTTTTAAGCATGGTGATTCACCCTATTAAGGTCACGTCCATTTATAGTTGTTCATTCAACAAACATACATTAACAGTCAAGAACTTTTAATTTAAGTTGAAGGCTTCCATGGGCAATTTTCATTAATTTTTTTCTATTTTTTGGGGGGAATTTCATACTCCTGTGTGTTTTAGTCATTTACCCAAACAACCTCCACGAGTAGTCATTACCCAAATGACCTCCATGAGTAGTCATTACCCAAATGAAAGTTTCATTTTTTTAAAAATAATTTAATCAAGAACTTCTTAATAATATTAAAGAACAGCTTTAAAACTATTTATAAAAAGCGACATGGAAGTGGAAAGCCACTCCATATGATCAGTGCCTTTAGCCATATTGAAAGGATTTTAAAGTTTTGGTTCAAAAGCTACTTAGAGCATGTGACACAAGCACATTAGAAAGACAAGAAAATTTAGCATTATTTTAATTTTTAAAAGATGAGAATGTCACTATACATTTTATGAAGGGGACCTAATCAAAAAAGATTCGCCCTTTCTCTAAAGTTAATATTAATTGAAAAAAACTTTATATATATATATAAAAATCAAAATTGATTCTAAATCATATTACAATCTTATGACCCATAGACCCTCTGAAGCTAGGCTCATCCAAAAAGTATATAGAGGTATTCTTAGAAAAAAAAAAAACAATACCTGTATAACAAATAAAGAATTATCCTATACCAAATGCTGTTCAATCCCAAGTCATTTTGGAGATCTTTTTTACCCAAAATATTTATTAGTGCCATTATTGACCCCATAAATGATATACTTATGCCGCCTCTCCCTATAATGTTCCCAATCAACCCCCCATCCAAGTAAATCTTAGATGACTTAACTGCCATTTTTTTACAAAAAAAATGATCCTCATGACCATCTTTAAACTCAAATCTAATAAAGCCGAAGACATGGAAAATTTAAAGGCTGAATTCCTCAAACATATTTCAGCTGTTCTTGCTGTCCATATTTCCAATCTTTTTAATTTCATTGTTTCACATGTTCTTCCCCCAACTTGCACATCTCACACTATTCATCTCATCTTCAAATCTGGAGATTATTTTCAACCAGGAAACTACCACACCATCATGATTGGGCATACTTCGGCTAAGCTTTTTGCTACAGCTCTAGATGATTATATCTCCAAGTGGGCAGAGGCAAAACGGCTTTTGGCTAAAGGCCTAGCAAGGTTTAGGAAGAATCACTGAATGTGTGACCACATATTCACTCTTGCTGCTATTATTGAGGACGCAAAGGCTAACAAACGTAAGGTCTACTATTGTTTTGTAGAATTTTGTAAGTCCTTTGATACAGCTCCAAGACATCTTTTGGTACAAAGGCTTAAATAATTGGGTCCTCCAGAATTAATAATTTATCTGGTAATTACTTTATATAAGGCAGTTTTTTGGCATATTTGCACCAAAATGGGTACTACAAATAGTATCCATAGTACTATAGATGTGAACAAGGATGTCCACTCTCACCTACACTCTTGGGGCTTTATATTGATTAATTAGAGGACTTTTCTCCAAAACTTTGGGTGGTATAAGTGGATTTATTCTCTTTGATATTCGCATTGTAATTTTATTGTTTACAATTGGTATCTTTTTGCTTTTCCACTCAATTACAAGTCTTCAAAATCAGCTTGATGTGTTGAAAAAAATTGTGATAAAAATGGTCTTTAAGTAAATTTTGCAAAGACAAAAGTCATGACATTCAATCTAACCAAGAAAGTAGCACCTGAAATCAATTTGGCATACAAAGGTCAGCAGGCCGAGGTGGTTAACTCTTACACCTACTTGGGTTTGGTTTTATCTGAACTGCCTTTGAGCCTTGCACCTGCAACATAAGCAAGACTTAGCAAAGGATATGCAGCATTAACATCCTTGGAAAGACAATGTTTTCAGCTCCAATTTTAAGATATCTTGACAAAGATTCATCTTTTCCAAACATTAGTTACTTCCACAATTTTGTATGGATATGAGGTTTGAGGCCCACACTTCAGACAGAATGATCTCAAATGCATGGAAAGAATTCTCATTTCCACATTATCAAAGCACGTTTAAGCCAAAAAATGGTTCTTCACTCAATTATTCTAGCAAAGTTTGGAGTATGTTCTCTCTTTACCTCATTGGATTTTCACATTATCACCATGTTGCATAGGATCCTCTGCATGTCAGATTCTTATTCTCATCAGAATAGGCATCCATATTTGGCACTTCAATCTTCAATGCAACTTGCTAAACAAGGATGCAGATCTTGTTGGTATGCTAGATTTATGGCTCTCCTCCAGAAGTTGGATATTGGTATAGAAAGACTCCCTCCAGGTTTTTCTATTAGTGCTCCTCAACTCACTAAGCAAGAAGTAAACAAAGTTATTCTTGAAAAGATAAACAAATCTTATTTGAAAATTAGATAGATTAATCCAAAAGAGTCTTTGACACCAAAGCTTCTTCATTATTTCCAATTTTATTGTGCTTACATGATGGCTGAATTCAAGCCCCTGAGTACATGAAGAAGATGTTGCCATCCTACTTAAGGATCCCTTTAGTTCATTTCAGGTTTGCTCTCATTGGCTCCAATTGGAATTAGAACATGACCTCCCACATGATGAGCGTATATGCAAATTGTGTTTGATAGAGCTCAAAAGTTAAGAACAGTTTATATTCAGGTACCCTATCTACTATGAGATTCGCGGAAGATGCCAATGTCTTTTTAGAGATTCCCATGGATCCCTAATGACCTTCATTCAGTATAAGGACCAAAGATGTTTACCTCTATATATTCGCAAGGCAGTTCAACTTCGACAAAGAAACACTTAGATTGAAGTCTTCACATGACAAAAAAATCCAAGACTATCAGTTCGTACTTCAAGGGAATGGGCTACAGGAGCTGCAAGAGAGCACATATCCAGAAAACATGGTTCACATCCATAAGGCAACATACATTTTATTGGTTCCCAGACCTACTACCTTCAAATACCAAAACAGTTGCTTCTCGTTGAATTTTCCTCGTATCTTTCTTTTGTTTCTTTCTTCTTTGTCATGCATTTGACACTCCCTATATGTACTGGAATCATGTATTATCTTCTTCAGTCCCATTGGCCATTCTTGGCCTCTAGTGGAGATTAATATCTAAATAAAATAAAATTGAATATATAATGGAAAACTTTGAAACAAGTGTTGTAATATCTATATTCTCAAGAAAAGAAATCCAAAAAATGGTGCAAGTACTTTCACAAACATCGGAAAAATGAACTACTAAAGTCCATAGGCTTTTATTTCTAGATGATGCATTTACGTGATGGTCTAAATCTGTATCAAAAGTTTCATAATAAATTGACATGGTCCACGTTATAATTTACTTTAATGGGAAGATAGTTAAAACTCAAAACAATATAGTTTATGCAAGAACTAGAATCGCTAAAAGCAGAATTGTCCAATCGTTATGATGAAATTGTCAAATTCAAAATTCAAAATCAAATTTATGAAAAAGAAATTAAAAGATTTGATAAAACTTTGCCTCACAAAGACACCGTAATTCATTGTTTGGGAACCCATAGTTGATATCTCCTTACCCGCATTTAATGATTGAAATCTCATAAGAAAAATTCATGTTAACAGGAATTAAATATGATTGCTTTCGAAACCATTACAACTTTCAAATAAAGCGATAAAGAAATCCAAGTTAATAATACGATGTTAAAATTTGATAATCTAGTAATTGTGCCAGTTAACAACAAGATTGTAACTATCGGATCAACAAGAGATTGATAAACCTTATCGACAATTTAATTGTCGTTGAAGCATACATTTCCAACAGCAAAGTTGTACATATTTTAATCATACTTTGAAACAAAACGTAAGAAGTTTTAGTCGAAGTTATGCTCTTTATCCAAATTCAAATCGTACTTTGCAACGATATTCAATGCCAATAAAATTTGATTTGGGTTGGATTGATTCAGATTCTATGTGATACTATTTTGTTGATCATTCGCGCTTGTATCAATCAGTGTGTTATAAATGTGCTTCAACGACAACGCATTTTGATCTTGATTAGTTATCAATCATTACTACCTAGAGACACAACCTAATTAATCCTGATTAGTTATCAATTACTGTAATTTCTTTTGGATGAGACTGCATATATGTTTTTTGATCCGACGTTTCAAGTCCTATACTGGACCCATCATCAGGGAGAAGTAGCTTAAGCTAGTTAATCCTAATTAATCATAATTAGTCATCAAACGTTGCTACCAAGAGAGACAACCTATCATTTTGACAAGACGCGCTTTATCGAACGTGTCCCTTGTTTTGTATATAAACCACCTATCACCATGTTCATTCATACTCACCTATCAGATTATATATTTTATTATATATTCCAATTGTAAATATTCTATATTTACCTTATGTACGTTGCAGGTATGTAACATCAAGATAGAGTTGCTCCATTAGGGATCCTTTTGGATCATTAATAACCATAGCAAGCAAAAGAATAAATGTGGTATTTGTGATTTTAAGAATGGAGAACAAGCATTGCGAAGTAATATTAGGAAGTTCATGGTTAAAGCATGTTAAAGCTATTCATGACTAGAGACATGAGACTATTGCGATCAAAATTGGTAAAGCTCGGCTAAAAATGGATACACTACAAGATCAGATAAATGGAGAAAAAGAATCTAGTTCAGATGGCAATTCAGATGATAAGTTTGAACCAGATGAGGATGTCTTACACCTGGCTGAATGTTTTGAAGATAGTAGATACACTGACAAGGATTTGTTGCATTGGCAGATTGGCAAATATGAAATACTCAGACCAGCATATATGGATATGGTAGAATTCGGGAAAAGGAGATGGTACAGAGGAAAACCATTATATTTAATAGACATAGAAGTAGGGAACTGTGCTACGGTATACCAAAGTGAATTGGAGAAAAATGACTATCCGTCATATTTTAGCATTCATATAAAACAGGACATGTGAAGTTTGCAGCCAGCATATTAATATGCATGAGAAGCAAATATACAATATGCAAGGCCAACCCCCCAAGAAATCAATTCGAGAAGGGAAGATGATATGCAAATGATTACAATGGAGATAGATTTAAAGCCCAAATTGGCAAAAGCAGCATTAAAAATGTTTACAGAATATAAGAAAATATTTGCATTGACCTATAAAGATTTAAAAGGAATACCAAAGGAACTTTGCATACATCATATTGACCTTATACCAGGTGCAATACCAGTTACGAGAATGTCATATACAATGAATCCCTGTTATGCAGCCCAACCACATGAAGAGATAGAATGAAAGTTAGAGGCTGGGATAATTTTCTAAGTGGCATCAAGCAATTGGGTATTACCTGTGATGATGGCCCCAAAGAAAAACAAGGATAGACTAAGGGTCTTTAAAGACTTCTGCAGTATAAGTGTCATAACACAGAAGAGCCTACTTCCAATACCATTTACAGACACAATTCTAGAGGAAGTAGCATGCAGCATATTGTATTCATTTTTAGATGGATTTTCCAGCCATATCCAGATTAGTATAGTCAAAGAAGATAAATTAAAAACAGACACTGTATTGGAGTTTGGTACATATGCGTATAGTAAAATGCCATTAGGTTGTGTAATTCATCAAACACATTTCAAGGACAATTTTGTTCATTCTTAGGGAAAATGACCACTAAGGATCTAAAAACCTTTTTGGACGATTGCTGTATTCATGGACAGAAGGATGATCACTTACAAGGATTAGCTTAAATGTATGCATTTGTGTTGTGAAGTAAGGCTTTCTTTGAATCCCAAGAAGTGTCAATTATTCATACCATAAAGTAAACTGTTCATCACATATGCAAAGTCTAGTATGAAAACTGATCCCGATAAGGTAAAGGTAATACATGAATTGCCTAGTCCCAAGGAAGTGGGGCAAGAGAGATCATTTTTTAGGACACAATGGATAGTACCAACGATTTATTAAAACTTTGCAGAGCTCACACCTATTGGACTATTTGCTAAACCAGGAAGTACCATTATAGTGGGGTCAAAAACAGCAAGAAGCATTTCAAAAATTAAAAACAATGTTAATTAGTGCCCCCATTCTATCACACCTAGACTAGGATAAAGGATTCCATATACAGGTAGGTGCTTCTAATTACACTTCAAGGTCTACATTAGCGCAAAGACCACAAAATCAAGATCATCCACTATACTTCACAAGTAGATTATTATAAACAGCAGAAAAGAACTAAACAATTATGGAAAGAGAAGCACTAGAAATGGTTAACTCGATTCATAAATTTCACCATTACTTAATATCAAACACACTTCCCTTTTTGGTAGACCATCAAATGTTGTTGTCTTTTAGAAATAAAAAGGTAATCCACGGCATAATTTCAAGGTGGTTACTATTGCTATAAGAATTTACATTTTCGGTAATGGTAAGGAAAGTCAAATCTTGTGTTACTTATATCCATGATTCGAATAAGGACCATTAGGGAATAATAGTAATCTAGATCCCAGAAGGTTTGAGGGACAACGCTCTAGATGACGATCTAGATGGAGTTGAGTGCATGTACGGAAGCAATATCACATAATAGCTCCTCTTTGAAAGGATCAATTGGTGCAACATCACATAATAGCTCCTCTTTGAAAGGATGGATAGCATATGTGAAGTGGCATTGGTATGCGATATGTACACCTTAGGCACACCAAGAACCGGGACACGAATAAGGCAAGGTTGAAAGATTCAATTGCTTGGCAGTTGCTTCAAAGATGAGTCTTCATGCTACCCACATTAAGTAGAAAATCCATTGTCTTCCCTTGCACCCACATCTGCGAATAAATTAGGCGATTTGCTTCAGCATCAGGGATGGTTGGTGTGGTTGTTGCAATGAGACAAGTAGCTTTTGGTTCAATTGCCTCTACTTCAAGCAAGTCTGGACCCTCTACTTCTGCATGCACAAACGAACTTTCTGCGCATGGCACTCTATTTTGGAGTGGTTGTTGGTTTTGTGCTTGTTGCACCATTTACCTGTCTTAGACAATATGAACTTGTCTGAAGCAGGTGTCTTCCTTGGCACGGCACATGTTTCTCGCTTGCCCTTCATCTTGTACTCTTCCTCAATGGTTGTTGCATAGTGATAGGCTTCTCCCGTTGTCTTGACCTTAACCAACTTTAGTTTGGACTAAATGAATGGCTGTAGGTCCCTATGGTGCTTGACGACTCTATGTTGCTCTACTGAAGGAGCCTAGATTTTTCATACAGGGCGTGGAAGGCATCGTTGTAGGCATGGTTTGATTGGTCATGTCCTTTCCGCAATTGTGACCACAAAATGTAGCGATCATCGTAGACATCTTCGGAAGAGCATTCATCCTTGAAGGCTTCAAGGAGTTTATCTCAAGTTGGCTTAGATTCTTCTTCTATTTGGTCCTTCTCCCACAAAGAGTGTGCTTGCCATAACTTCTTGATGGGTGAAGAAACTTTCCAAAGTGCAATCTTGATCTTCTATTTATCAGAAAAGTCATCCATAGAAAAATATGACTCTAACTGATCTAACCAACTATAAATTGTATCTGCCTTAATTCTTCCCTCAAACACGGGAATGTCTAGATTTACTTGAATCCTGGGGGGGGCTTGATCACCAAAAGGTTTCCCTGATGTGTGAGTCGATTGAACCACCCGTCAAGGATTTTAGTGAACTAGCCGAATAGAAATGTCTTTTGTTCTTGAAGATTCTTTCTAATCTCATTCTTGATCATTGTGTGGACGTCATCTTGTGTTGCATTATCTTTTGCCATCTCAACTTTGTTGATACGGCACGATAGGTAGTCTAAGGGATCTCATGGATTGAAACTAAGATTCAGATGCTCCGACCTTGATCAATGGAACATGCAAGATGATCAACCACTCTAATATCAATAATCCAGATCCCTGGAGGTCCTGGGCACAACACTCTAGATGAGGATCTAGATGGAGTTGTGTGTGTGTGCAGAAGCACTATTGAATAAGATGAGAATAGGGAAAACAATAAAACTAGAACTATAAATATATTATTTATTTGTGCATCTTGTAAATGGCAAAATCTTAAAAAATATGTAAGGTTGTTTACTTTGCTACCATTTGCCTGCTAATTAATGCTATGAATGTGTATACATAGATTACAATGCCACGAAAGCTAAGGAACCATTATGGAAGTTGAACCATTTGGCCTTCCATGTATGACTCTTAGGTTTCTTCAGCTTTTGGGGGTTACGTGGCTTGGCTAACAGGTTTGCAATATGTTGACAAATGATGCGACATATTGCAGGCCCTGAAAGTGTCACCTTGTGCAGCGTGGAGTGGCAAAGAGTGTCCACATGGTTGTCATGTAATGTGGAGGTCTTGCACAACGAATGAGCTGTGCAGTATGTTTGGATGTGTTGTGCCATTGGCCGATGCTATGCAAAGGTTGTGCACAAGTCACAAAGTGGCGTAGTGTTGTGTAGGTTGTGCAGAGTGTGTGAAAGTTGTGCCATGTAGAAGGCAGAGTTGCACTAAATGGCATTGTGATTAAATATCCACATTTTGGCACAAGTCGTTTCCACATGAAAAGGGACACTGCCCCTCAACCCCTCACCAGCTAAGTATTTGAAACTTAAGCGCTCTGCACCTATCAAGGAAAGTGCGTGATGTTGTCTTTTGAGTTGTGTGGTATGTTTCCTAGCACTACATGGATTGGTCAAAGCACAAAAGTTGAGTGGCATGTTCCCTATCATTGCGCCTTGATGCAAGGGGGTATGTGGAGTTTCCAAGGCACTCGAGGTGATAGAGCAAGTTTGCACGGCTGCACACAAATCATATAGTATGTATATCCAAAGTTGAATTTACACACAAGGTTGAATGCACATAAGAAGTTGCATTGTGATATTTGTATCATACATCTATATAGCTGCTTTGAGTATGGAAATGGTTGTACCATGTATATATGAAGCTGATTTGAGCATAGTAGAGATTGTGGCAAGCATATATGAAGCTGGTTTTTGTAATCAGAATTACATCAGCCATTGTAGGAAGGTTGGACCAACTAACCATGGGGTGCTAGGGTTGGTATGTGCAGGATAAAGCCTTCGGTGATGTACATCAGTAAATACTCCATCCAAATGAACATAATGAGGAGGATATGGCTGAACACTACCTCAAGGAAGAGTTTTCACATGTTAAAAAGGACTCGTTTCATGTAGAAGTCTCCTTCTACTGAAGTAGCCAATCATTTCAAAGATGGGAAAGAAGAATTGCAAGATCAAAAAAGGTATGTACATTGAACCAAGGCTACCAAACCATTGAAAATATCCGATTTATACAGCAAAGGAGATGAGAAAATATTGGAAATAGAAGCCAAGCATGAAGCCATTACAATCAGCATGGGAAAAAGAGCCAAGTCACCAAGGAGTGCCAAAGCAAACCTACGTCAAAGATGGGGGAATCAAATTCACTTCAGAAAGTGGTAACTCCAAGGACAAAGCAAGGTCCAAATCAATCAAGAAAGATAGGCATTGGCATCATATAGAGAAGGCAGAAAGAAAAGACATACAAACCAAGTTCCCAAAGAGAAGGCATGGTATCACATAGAGAAGCTAGAAAGAAAAACCTTCATCCTCTCAATAATAATGTGGGACCAAGAGCCTTCCCATTGGGGAGGTATGACCCAGAATGGATCACGAGATCAGTTTGATATGAGACTCCAACATAGAATTATTAAAAGGGCTAATGTCACATGGCATTCACCTACAAAAGGAAGCCTGAAGAGATGCACTAGAATGAGTATCTAAACACTTGGACACCTTACAGATAGTACATGGTTGTCAACCAAATGATGTCAGCATGATACAAACCTAACAAAACACAGAAAAAATCAGTTGTCACAGATTCACCACTTCAAACAGCAAACCCTTCCAAAAGTGTGCATTAGCCCACGAAATTGATAACCGAAACTATAAAGCATGTGCACTCAACAAACAACATAGAGAAAAGTTTTCCAATTCAAAATGAAAATCTAAAATAGAACTGGTCAGCTTCATAGCAAACATGCATGGACCATGTTAAGAGCCTCTACACTCATATAACTGAAATAATGCATATATTGATATATAAATATTTTATTCCCTTTTGGCGGGATATAATAACTTCATGATTGCTTGCCACTTCGAGGGGGCTACCTCTTTATCAGAGTATTTGGCTCTTGATTGATATATTTTGCTTGGATGCATTATAATAGCTTATACCCCTCTATTTATACTACTTCTAATCTATCCCACTCATCCTTTCTATGCATATGGGATCATTCCTCCACTATACTATTCACTACTATTCTACCCCTCTCTAAGTATATTACATTCCATCCCCCTTGACATGTTTCGTCCTCGAAACATGTGAAGAATTACATATCAAAAATATGTAGAAGCCTGGATAGAAGCACGTCCATGTATCATTTTTCACTTTCACTTCTTCTACCTATGATGGGATATGAATATGTACATCAACGGGGTGAGCATAAGCACTATAATCGAAGGTTGAAGTGCGATTTGAAACAAAAACTGGAAAAATGTATAACTCCTCAATCTTCTACGGAATCTGTTTTAGTCACTCTTCGAGTTCTTCATTGGTGTTTAGCGAATGCACCTGTCTGCTTCATGACCATTTTTCCCATGGCACATAGTCCGCTGCAAATTATCTAAATCTTCAGCTATTCTGTGAATTTATATTTTTTATGTTGTAACAGTCACCCTGTGAATTTCTCAAGTACCAAAATCAGCAGGGTGCTTTGATAAATCATGGGATGCTTCAAAACTTTGTGGGATTCTGCAGGTTCCACAAAAACTCTAAATGTTGTTCCTTTAGTCTGATAAATTTAAAAATAATAATAATTTTGAGAAGTCGTCCATCACCCAATGCCAAATCAGATTTTAATACCTACTTGGTCTTCATGAGATTTCTCTTGTTTTACTTTGTGGGTGTGCCTGGTTAGAAATATAATACAATAAGCTTAACCTATGGACCTGTTGCATGTCATATGGCTCTTTTCACAGCACAACAGATGAGTTGGTCTAAGGTACCTACTTCCTTAATCTCCAGTATAAATTATAAAACAAAAACACTACCTAAGATCATTTGCACAACCAGCCATATGGATTATTATTAAAATTAAATTGTCTTATACAAAAGTCTATGGGTGCCACCCGTGCCACGAATCATCACAACATAAATGCTGAAAAATAAACAAAAACATTCCTGCATATCTCAAAGGCTCTAGCAGGGAGATATAATTATATTGTGCATTACATATAGCAACCTACTTTTTTATAACCCAAATTTTATAAGACTTGAGTGCAATCTGAAGAAGAACACAACCATAGAGGATACAGAGGTTGAAAAGGGATTCATGCAGCTGGGGCAAAATTGTATCCTCTACAAAAAGCCAGTATCATTAGAGCGTAGTTTGTTCCCTCTATCTTTTTGAGGGATGAATTTGGGGATAGACTAGCGGGTGAGGACAATGCATTGATGAACTCCCACTGGTTTGTCAATTTTGCATAGGCATTGAGCTTTAGAGATTCCACAATTGGCCATTTAGTTGCTGTCCCAGACAATCAGCTCCTTTGCATGTGAGAGTAACTTATCACTCGCGAAGAGGACTAAAAGTTTAGTTCACATGTTTAGTATCCTACACTTATACAGTGGACGACACCAGTATATTTAGAGGAAACTGTAGTCCAACATATTTAGAATGCGCTCAAGAAGAATGAAAGACAGATTGTTGTTAGTGATTCCTTGGATGTGATTACCAAGAACATCCTAAGATTGTAGTCTAGATTGTTTTATAGGCTATTCGCAGTGACAAACATAAAAGGAAATACATAACATCCGTGGAAACTTCAAGATGTAATAACCTAAATTTATTTGAAACATTGTATTTTGTGTGACAGAAAGGAAAGTACTAGAAAAGGAAATAAGACAGAATGAAATCGTTGCTTCATAAAGTCTGGATTTTCATTCATTAATGTTCAGAAAAGTTACAATCTGCAATACACATTCACTCATACAGTACTCAACTCTCTACCAGACACTGTCGTACTCAATGATTCATCCATCGATCAAAACCGCCGGTTTACATCATCATGTTTTGTCCCATCCGTTTCCGAATCCTCTTCTGAAACGGTTCGTTTCACATCCCAGGCGTTACAAGTTGGCTTGTTTCCTAAACTACTAAGTGTTCCCCTATTACAACTTCGTATTGCATTTAACAAACACTCGGTGTCATTATACACGAATGGGTATAAAAACCACTAACAATTGTTGCTAGGATGTTGAAAACCATGGAAGGGACTATTAATGGGCTGGGATAGGAGATGCACAAGGCAGAAGAAACAAGCATATGTACCTGTATCAATCCAGAAGGCAGGTGCACTAAATTGTGAATACTCTCATGCCTCAGACATTCCATCCAATCCTTATCAACAGCTTCCCAGAGACTCCCCTGCTCATGGATCCCGGACACCAATAAATACTATGTCATTGCCATTACCGTTACGAACAAATAAATAACAGAAGCTTGCCTGGAAAAAGTCTACAACATGGGCGCTCCATATAAATTCATATTTTGCCAAAATATTGGCAATGGCTTTCAACCATTCCATTGTCAAAGCTGCTGTGTGGCAGCTGAACTTCAACATATTGTTTTCATTGTTATTACTATCCATATCACTCTGGCTCGCTATGAACCCCAACTGGGAAGACCTGTTTAAATTTAATTTCTAAGGAATGGGTAAAATGAAATCAAATGAAAGATTTTAATAACGTCTACCAACCAGCGGCTTGAAACAGGGGCTGTCGTATTAAATTTGTCAAATGTCCATTCCTCTTTTCTTTTTCTTTTTTAATGATAGGCCTTTTAACTATAGATCTTGATTCTAAAAAATAGTTGTTTTATTTAGCATTTTATTTTCAAATAAGGGTTTAGATTGTCCACTTTCAAATCGTCATATATTTGTTTCAGATTTTATTTAAATAAATAAAAAATATAAAGACCAACAAGTGACTTAAGATTACAAGAATTGTGTAGATGAAACAAAACTACAAATAGATAAGTAGATGGGATATCAGCGTAAACGAATGCCCAAACCTTAACAAAGACCAAAAAACATATATGAACAAAAAGTTGAGAACAATGATGTAGAGGAAGAACATAAGTTGGAAACAACACCACTATATTACAGAATTCAGCGTAATTTATGAATATGTTGAAAAAGTAAATATAAGGATCAAAATCAAATAGAGGAAAAAGATCTTCATTGTTCAACTACAGAGTAGCTCCCATAGGCTCAAATGTGAGACAAACAGATGAACAACACCTAAGGAAGAGTGGAAAGAGAGGGTTTGTGCTTCATGCACCAGAAGGGCAACCAAAACGAATGAGCATTTCATCCTTGAATATCCAAAGTACATGGATATCTGAGCGAAATATGAGGAAAGATTCAGAGTTAGCGCCATAATAAAGTTATTTGAGGAAAACATAATAAAAAAGTTGGGGGCATTGTGAACTCAAATCATTAAGTGAAGGAGTAGCCTTCTAGAGGATACCACTAGTCCTGCAAATCTTTGAGCAATTGGAGCAATCAGTGTAATTGGTGGTCCCATAGACCATTTGGTCTCGTGGACGTAGTTAAAATCATTTCATTTCTCCTCAAATAAGGTAGTAACATTGTCCACTTTCAAGTTGTCACGTATTTACTTTGAATGTCACCATAGGTTACACACTATGTGATGTGGTGTCATTATGTGTCCACCACCCCTTTGTTACAAAATAGATATTTTCTCTTTTCCCACTGTTTTTTGGGTGTTGTCCACTTATCGGTTTTACACCTAAGATGATCTAAGCTAGTCCTTAATTGAGTCATCAACTTTTTTGCCTTCTACTTGATTTTTACTCCTATGTAACCCTTTTTATCATGATTACATGTGGGATTAATTTTTTGGGTATAGATTTATTTATTCCACTCAAGTTATTTTGTCCACATGGCTACTCTAAATTTTGCTCTCACACACTTTTTTATTTCCTCATTTGATCCGGGCAACAATTTAGGTGACAATTCGGGTGACAGTTCCACCCCAATTGATGACGGAACTTCCAGGAGCCATAACTTTTGTACCGTAGCTCCAATTGACTCGTCGTTTGAACCGTTGGAAAGCTAAGAATGAGGAGAACATCGTGAAATGACATTGAGCTTTGCTTGATGAAGTTTGACCCCCGAAAACCCAATGGAAGTGCCCCAAATTTTAATTTTAATAGTGTTGTCTAAAAATAGTAATTCCTCAAATTTTGTATTGTTTTAAAGCGTGGAAGTCAAACCACTTAATCTCCCTCGAGATTGGTGACCTTCCACATCCTCCTCCTACTTTAAAAATAGGTATAAATAAATATGTAACCCGAAATGAAAAATCAGACATCTCTTCCCAAAGATAAGCATATATTTGTATTGCGATCTTGAGTAATACTATATCTCTTCTCAGAGAATTCATTGTTACTATGTTATTTCTATGTTATTGAGATATTTATCAACCAGAACTTCTGAGTTTTAGAACAGTGGTATCATAGCGGTTTGTCTTGAGAGTGTGTGATCCCGAGGACAAGGTCAAGCTACAAGAAGCTTGGGTGGGAAACAACAGAGCTTCCAAATTTTCCACTTGTTCGCTCCAAATGACTTTAAATGGCATACGACACCGAGACATCCAATCCTTTCAAGGAAATGGTGAATAAAGCCCTCCAACGGCAACAAGTGCAGATGCTACAACAATTTGCCCAAATTCTTCAAACACTTTCGATGGAAAATCCTGGCTCTACGGCTCCACTTCCTGGCTCCTCATCCAGGGAACATCCTTTCAGTGCCCCAACACCCTTCAAGGTTCAGGTAAATTTTGATATTCCTACATTTGAAGGCAAAATCAATGTTGATGCAGTAGAAAATTGGTTGGATCAACTGTCTTCTTACTTCTCTGTAAATAAGTTCACCAATGGAGAAAAGATTACTTTTGCTCTTTTGAAATCATCATTGCCTGTGAAAAACTGGTGGGAAGTGTACAAAAAGAGGTTCAGTACAGATGACATTGGCCTTGAGGTGGAACCTACTTGGGATGATTTTGTGGAAGTGGTGAAAGAAGAATACTATCCCATTAGGGCATATGATGATCTGTACATACAATGGCAACAACTTCGCCAAGGTAAGGACCAATCTGTTCAAGATTACACAGACACTTTTCATTCTTTGTCTGTAAGATTGGGCATTCAAGAAAGTGAGAAACATAAGACTCTCAAGTATTGTGGTGGAATACAATGGTACATACGGGGGGAAATAGAACTCTTCAATTTGCAAACCCTCGGTGAGGCATACAAATTCATAGTGAAGATTGAACAGAAGCATGGCAGAAAGAATACGAAGAGTCAACCCTCAAAATGGAAAAGTGACAAGGAAGGTCAAACACGAGGCCAAAATTGGAAGCAAAAGGAGTTTCAGGATAAGAAATTCCAGAAGGGGAAGGCTGGAAAATGGTGTGATTACCACAAAACTAGAACTCACTCCAAAGAAGAATGTTGAGCCATCAAGTCACTGCTTTCTGAGTCACAATACTCGACATTTACTACTCTGCCTCATACACAACCCACAGTCGAAGAGGACAAAGAAGAAATTGTAGATGTTGAGCCTGACACCATCGTCGCTTCATCACAAACCCATGAGGAAAGACCAGATGACAAGGAAAAATTGTTTCACTCCAAATTATGGGTAAAAGGTAAGCCTCTGCATTTCATTCTTGATAATGGGAGTCAAAAGAATCTAATCTCTGCTAAAGTTGTGAAAAGTCTAAATCTATCCATGCAGCCTCATCCAAAGCCCTACAGTATTGGATGGTTGAGCCCAGGGAGAGACCTCTGTGTCGCCCATCAATGTCTTCTTTCATATGCTATAAAACCATTCCAAGATGAAGTCTTGTGTAATGTGGTCAATCTAGATGTTTGTGATGTACTCCTTGGTCAGTCGTTCATGTGTGAGCGACATGGCATCTATGAATCACGAACTCGAAGGATCACCCTCACTCTTGGAACACAGTGCTATAGGGTACTAGAGGTACCACCTCCCACATTTGTCTCCTTGATCAATGCTAAGCAATGCAAGATATTGGTGGAGAAAATAAAGCAATGTTCTCATGGTGGTCAGACCACAAAAATCCAAGAAGGCCAATGTTGCAGTCTTGACTACACAATCAACATAACAATAGAAGCATATAGGATGAATCACAGGAGAATATGATGACTTATTCAAGTCACCCACTAGAGTTCCACTGCATTTCCAGGTAAAACATTATATCGATTTGATCCTAGGATCACCTTTGCCTAACAGTCTTGTGTATCACAGATCAGTTTTGGAGAATGATGAGATAAAAAGATAAATTCAAGAATTGATCCAAAAGGGTCACATCAGGCCAAGCTCTTTACCTTGTGGTAGCCGAATTGTCTTGGCACTAAAGAAAAATGGAACATGGAGGCTTTGCATTGACTACCGAGCCCTGAATAAAATCTCTGTGAAGAATCGCTATCCTCTCCCCAGGATTGATGACCTGTTGGACCAGCTCCGTGGTGCGAAGTTCTTCACCAAAATTGATCTCAAATCTGGGTATTACCAAATTCCCATCAATCTGCATTCAAATCTAAAGAAGGGCTCTTTGAATGGTTGGTTATGCCTTTTGGTTTAACTAACGCACCTGCAACCTTCATGAGGATGATGGATGACATCCTACGACCCTTCACCAACTCATTTTTGGTTGTCTACTTAGATGACATACTCATCTATAGCAGAACATGGGAAGAACATTTGTAACATGTTTGTAAGGTGCTTCAAACTCTTTGGGAGCACAAGTTGTATGCAAATCTTGACAAATGCACATTCGAGATGACAATAATTTAGTACCTCAGGTACGTTGTGAATGAGGAAGGGGTCCATGTTGATCTAGAAAAGATTTGGGTTATTCGAGAATGGCCCACACCAAGGACCCTCACAGAGCTTCAAAGCTTTTTGGGTCTTGCAAATTTCTACTGTAGGTTTGTTCTTGGATTTTCACATGTTGCTTGGTCACTAACCCAAGTGACTAAAGGAGGAGCTAAAGCTACATTTCATTGGGGTGAGATACAACAAAGGGCATTTGGGAATTTGAAGAATAGACTCTACTCAGCCCCTGTTCTTGCCTTGCCAAATTTGCATCAACCTTTTGAGTTGATGACAGATGCATCTGAATATGCCATGGGAGCTATCATCATGCAACATGGCCATCTTGTTGCATATCATAATGAAACTTTCACTGATACAGTCAGGAAATATCCAACATATGATAAGGAGCTCTATGCCATTGTGCAAGCCTGTAAATAATGGAAACACTACATCTTGGGGAAAGAAACGGTCATCCACACTGACCATAGACCATTGGAATTCATCCAGACGCAAAGCAAACTATGAAATGAGAGGCACCAAAAGTGGGCCACATATCTTCAACAATTCCACTTAATAATCAAACACAAAAAGGGGAGCTCAAATAAAGCTGTAGATTGTCTGAGCCGCCCATCAATTACTGCACTCACAAGAGTTTTTGACCTGTGCAGACATGAGACTGCCACTTGGGGTGCTTTGTATGAAGCAAATCCTACCTTTGTTGAGACATATCAAGCACTTCAAAAAGGTAAACATGTTTCTGATTCCTATTTGCAAGATAATGTCCTCTGTCATATGGGGCACATCTATGTTCCAATTGTAGAGCAAGAAAAGATGATATGGGAAGCACACTTCAGTAGGACAGTTGGACACTTTGGTATTAAAAAGACATTGGTAGTTCTTCAAAAACACTTCTACAGGCCCCATATGCGAAAGGATGTGGAAAGATATCTCAAATCTTACACCCCATGTGTGATAGCCAAGCCAACAAATAAGAAGCAAGGATTGTACACGCCATTGCCAGAACCAACCAAGCCTTGGGAATTCATCTCAATGGATTTTCTCTCAGGTTTGCCCACTTCAAAACATGGTAAGGACTGTATTTTTGTGGTAGTTGATCATTTTTCAAAAATGGCTATCATGATTGCTTGTAAGAAAAATATATCTACTGAGGAAACTGTTCAACTATATTTTAGTCATGTATGGCTCCATTTTGGTCTCCCCAAGTCCATTGTCTCAGATCAAGATAACAGGTTCCTGAGCATCTTCTGGTCCACTCTATGGAAGATGATGGATACTAAGCTGATAAAGTCCACAGCCTTCCATCCACAGACTGATGGTCAAATAGAGGTGGTAAACCACTTGATTGTTCACATGATTCGGATGTATCACTCCAAACATCCACGCACATGGGATGAGGGACTTCTTTTCATACATCATGGATACAATCGAGCACTGCACAACTCAACCAAGCACAGTCCATTCCAAGTATGTTTTGGGTTCCAACCCATGGCACCAATTGATATAGCTATTCCATTTTCCACTATGGAATACACACCTCATGGAATATCTGAGGTAGCAAAAGCAACAAAGTTTATTGAACAAATGCAACACATCCAACAACAAGTTCATGACATCCTAAGAAGATGAATCAAAAGTATAAGCAATGCCATGACAAACATAGGATTGCACACCATTTTGCCATGGGTACAAGGTTTAGTTGCAGCTTCAGAAGGAACGACTTGCAGGCCCACTCAGAAAGATTAAGCCTCTGCAATATGGTCCCTATACCATCACCAGAAGAGTTGGAGAAAATGCTTTTGAGTTGAACCTACCAACCTACCTTGGTCTGCATCCAATATTCAATGTGGAGCTCCTCAAACCATATCACCCACCTCTATTGGACACTTCAGTTGTAGCAAACAATTAGACATTGATGACCTTGATCCATAGAGTTTTGCTCTAGTGGAAGAGGATCAAATTGTGGATAACTAGATGAAGACAACAAGAGGACGCTTTATTCCACTTTATCGAGTGGTCAAAAGGGGCCAGCTTAGCCATCAAGGTGAGTGGCTCACAAAGAATCAAATCAAGAAACAACTACCACACCTGATGGGGAACATTGACGCAATGGGGACCATTGCTTTTCAAGGAGGGAGGAATGATCCGGGCAATAATTTAGGTGACAATTCGGGTGACAGTTCCACCCCAATTGATGATGAAACTTCTGAGAGCCATAACTTTTGCACCGTAGCTCCAATTGACTCGTCGTTTGAATCGTTGGAAAGCTAAGAATGAGGATAACATCGTGAAATGGCATGGAGCTTTGATCAATGAAGTTTAACCCCCTAAAACCCAATGGAAGTGCCCCAAATTTCAATTTTAGTAGTGTAGTCTAAAAATAGTAATTCCTCAAATTTTGTATTGTTTTAAAGCGTGGAAGTTGAACCACTTAATCTCCCTCAAGATTGGTGACCTTCCACATCCTCCTCCTAATTTAAAAATAGGTATAAATAAAGATGTAACCTGAAATGAAAAATTAGACATCTCTTCCTAGAGATAAGCATATATTTGTATTGCGATCTTGCGTAATACAACATCTCTTCTCAGAGAATTCATTGTTACTATGTTATTTCTATGCTATTGAGATATTTATCAACCAGAACTTCTGAGTTTTGGATCATCATCAGTGTTTGAGCAGTCTCACATAATAATGTCCCATCTCCTTAACTTCTTATTATGTTTTGTCCATGTGTTCTTTCTCTTGTTTAACTCTTCCTCTACAACTATTTTAGGCCACCAATGAGTCTCCATACTTTTTATCTTCTTTAATTAAATTAACTTTTAAATCATCATTGATGCCTCAAACAAGGAGGTCCCTATTTCAAGTAATAAAATCTCATACATAACTAATGTTTTAATTTTAAGATTATTTGTGATTATATTCTTTTAATCTTCCCCACCTGTCTCCATTTTAGATCTGACATGTTACTACCCTAAACTTCACATTCATAGAGGACCACCAAAGGTTAGAGTATTGTAGTGGAACAAAATTCTAAACTAGAGGGACATATCACTATGTAGACACCTAATTTTTTTATGAACCTTGTAATTATGATGGCATTCGTGTTTTTTTGTGTGTATGGATCATTAGTTTAGACTAGTACATATATCTTAATACATCTATCTGAAATATGTCAAGATAATAAAATCTCATGGAGGAAATGCAATATGTCTAATAATGGCATGAGATACAAGTGTTTTGCTAAGAGCTGATTTTACTAGAGTCTAGGAAGTTGTTGTAACTATGCTCAAAGTCTTTGGTTTCAACAAGCTTCCTAGCTTCCCTCTTAAGTTGTCTAAATTTTTATATGACTTTGCCAAACCATTTCTTAGCTCTGATGTTTTTTGGACTATTATTTTTAAAAAAAAATTGGGCATAGGGTATGTGTCCTCTTGGAGTGACTGAGCCCTATCTAAGGTTTTTATCCTTCCTAAACTTGAATATACCTTGTGCAATACAGAGAAATAAATCACTATTCATGTTGATCACTATTCATGTTGATGAGGTTATAGCCCATTATTCATGTTGATAAGGTGGTAGTCACTATTCATACAAGTGAGGTGGCATGTGGGGCACATTTATCCATCAAGGCACATGGGGCCTTTACTTTTATTTGATATGGATAGATATAGGGCAAGTTTGTAGTGAGGCTCCATAATTATGAAGTGTTCTCTTGTCAAAAAGGAGATTCTTCGCCTTTTCTGACTCTTGTGCAAGTGGGAGACCAAGACCCCTATTTTAGATTGATCACTCATGTGAAGTGGGGTGCATTGTTGGGCCCCTAATTCATTAAAAGTATGGGATCTGCGCCAGCATGGCAGACATCTCAATTCAAGGTAATCACTTGGCATGATTGTTATTTTGGTATCTTGGCACTAGCTGGAGGAATCATTGCACATCTTGTACCAACTAGTAGGTGGTTAACTAGTGCTTGGAACTTTAGGACATCCTCTATGAGTGGCAACATGTGGCGATCGTAGCATAAAGGGCACAAGGTGATGGAGCTGGTGGAATGATCAACAAAGGCTCTAGCTCAGCACCCGACATGCACTCTCCACCTTGGCAAAGAGGATGTTCCTGTGGGTTATAAAAGTGAGCTCGAACTAGTGAAACAAAGATGTGATTCGAAGGTAAAAAATCTCTAAAGAATTGGATCTAGATGCATTATGAAAGCTACCATTAATATTAATAATAGTTCGAATGCCTTACAGGCTCCATTTATAGTGCCTAAGTTTGCCTGTAAGCCTCTGGGCCGTTAAATAGTTCTAGTTATGCATATACTTTGTTTTATATGTTATGATCTTTATTTTATTACCTTTGATTAATGGTGATGGTGGTTATCCTCAATGGTTCTCTATTTGATTTATGTATCAATGGAATTGTTAGTGAAATGCGTGATGGTTATAATGTTATAAATTGAATATAGTAATGTTAAGAATGTTGTTTGCAAACTCTTGGTTTATGACATTAATGACATCCCTATTTTAAGTAATGACATCAACATACTCTATTGAAATAGCATAAGTGTAAAGAGAGTCATGCACCCAAGCTTTGATACCCTTGTTAAAAAGTGCTAGCCTAAGAATGAACATGATCTAAACCATCCCCTTGACATGTCTAATGCCTATATGATGTTAGACTTAGTTAATAAAGGCTTGCACCCTTATGACCAGAACTAGTTCCTCAAATGGGCTTTCACCTACAGGCCATTAGGCTTAGCCCAAACAAGGTTTGCACAAATGAATCTACCAAAGCCTATGTTGAAATGACCAAGTCTTATAAGTGAAATATTGCACCATGGCACAACTAGGCCAATGCAGGCCCCAGTTCTTTCTTTGTTGCACTTTGAGTGAGCTAATAAGGATTGCACCTTATGTGAATTGATGCCAGTGTAATCGAGTGATAAATGTTGAGCGCTACGAGAATATATTATGTTTGTGCCTAGTTGTAATGAGTCCAAAACTGAATTGGATAATTGAATGAGTGCCTGACTTGATGAATTAATATTTGACCCCCTTTTCTACAACATTTTGGTTTTGTTATTAGAATGAATGTTGAATTTTGTTAATGTAATGGTGTGGCAAAACAATGCTCTGACTCTCCCTCGAAAACATTGAGCACTAGTTGTAACAGGTGAAAGACATATTTGTGCTGAAGCATCCAACCTGTAGAGGATAGAAGCCAAGAAAGTGGGTTCAAAACTTGTATGATGCTCTATACAAGGTCTTTTTTTGTAAACTACCTGAGCATGTGTATTGATGGTTGGCTGCCTGTGTAACCCACAGAAGGCAAAGTTATGGATAACACTTTGAATGGACAAAGGAGCACTTAGAGAAGTTAGAAACTTTAGATGACACTTGGACTAACGCAGTAGACAAATGGTGGCAAGGAGTGTTAAATAGTTACATGCTTGAGTTCACAATGTCAACATACTCGTAACCTGAGGAAGTAGAGTATCCATTTTTTCACGAACCTAGAAGCATGTTTGTGAAAGAGTTTGGTATAGAACTCAAGAAACTAATGGTGGATTATGGTTTTGAAACTTTGAGAATGGAAGGCTAAAGTATTTTCATGTATGAGCAATGTAAAGGGGTAAAGGGGGATGTGTAGGTGAAGTGTAATGGAAGGGGATGAGTAGATTGACACCTAAGAGATTAGGGGACAAACTTGTAATAAGAGACAGTGTAGGCTGATGGAAGATCTAGAACCTGGAAGTGTCGAGAGAACCCATAGTGAGTGAGAAGGGCATGGGGAAGGATATCTTTAATTACAATAGTGGGAGGAAGAGATAAATAATGAAGCCATAGATTGAGCTCAATAGTTAATGGGTATATAATGCATTACATTCCTATAGAATTTGGTGATTGAAGATGCACCAAATGTAGCTACCCCCTTTGAACCTATGGTGAAAGCTCATGCACTGGATCCCACATGAAATGAAGGAAAAAGAATGATAATTGACCCTATTATCAACATAGATTTTGGATGCTTTATAGACTTGGAGTATAATTTTATGATTGAACAAGTTATTCCTTACGAGAATTTGAGTGAGAATACCTCTAGACCATTGGGTGCTAGCTCATCACAATAGAACATGAGCGAAAGCATACCAACTTAGCCAATGTTAGCTATGCATACTGGACAATAGACTGTAGGAATTGGCCCAATGCCACAAGTCAATAGTATAATGCCATCATCATCTTTGGTGCCAGCAGTAACAATGAGGCCAATGCCTAAACCAGTGGTTGGAAGCATTGAAGGATGGCCACCCAGACAAAACCTAAGGGGATAAGTGCCTCAAATGTTAGTTGTGCCCCCATGACAATATACTACGAGATGGCCATGCACTTGTTAGAGTATCACAACATGGAAAATGTCATAGAGTATGTGC
Organism: Torreya grandis; assembly: GCA_037957365.1. NCBI lineage: Eukaryota > Viridiplantae > Streptophyta > Pinopsida > Cupressales > Taxaceae > Torreya > Torreya grandis. The sequence goes on along the minus strand of JARHVA010001669.1, from coordinate 414,973 downwards.
TAAAATGTGAGCTACAATGGTACATGTGGGGCATAACCTAATCTGAGTGTAAGGCAACCCAATTCATGACAACTCTAATGGATTATGCCCATATCAGGTATATGAAATTCGATCCTAACTAGGCTATGGTTGACTACAACACCTTGAAGGAATTTGACATACGAGAGTTTGAACAATAGAGCATCATTGTGCTCAAGGAGATTAACGAAGGACTCTCAAAGAACATGCACCTATATGATGCAAGGTTCAAGACTCTCCTTTCTAAGCTTCTTTATGGCATTCACCCCTCATAACATGCGTAATGGTTTGTTGGAAGGTTGTTAGTGTCATTTAAAAGAGCGTTATCCATGAAGACATTCACAGACCCTTACGAAGCGCTTGAAGCTACACTCAAATTTGAGGTAGTTAGAAGTGTTGATACTAAGATAAGTCCATTCATGAAGGTACAGATAGCATCCATGGCCTCATAACTCTAGAAGTTGACTGCTAGTTCCTCACAAGATGCTCAAAGTGGGTTATGGTTCACTGATTGTGAAGTGGGAGGACATAATAGAAATAATTGCTCTCTAAGGAAGGTATGCACATTTCTTCTAAGTTGTGAAGTCTGTAGAGAGGCACATGATGTTCACAACTACCCATTGTTGCAATATGCCAACTAGGTTAACACAACCACTTATTGTCAATTATGTGATGCCTACACCATATAATCGTTGATTTTCACATGATTGATGAGATGCATGAGAATATGGAGAGGGGTACAAGGTAGGCCACTATAATAATCATAGGGTAGACACAGCAAGGAAATGAAGGCTATGGCTAGTAGAATATGGGCTTTAAGATGTAATGATGCACTAGAAGGAGAGGTGGAGGATGCGATGGCAGAAGGTTCCTACCTTGCTCATGTTACAAGTGTGGTTCCATAGAACATTATCAGCATGACTGCCCTATACATCCTACATGTCGGTATTATCGAGGGACCCATAAGGTTGAGGAATGCCCTGAATTGTACAAAAAATTGACCCAAGGTAGGCCTAATACAGATAAGGGCATAAGAATAATCAGGCACAAGCCAAAAATAGAGAAGTGGACTCTGAAGGTGTAATCGACCAGTATAGAGACAGTCAAGGTATAGGTGACTACTCATAGTGGATTCACAACTCAATCGCTAGTTGTGCCAATGCCTAAGTTATGCTTATAATATGGGGATAAGAGTCACACTTAGCGCATCACACGACCTAAACCCAAAGCTATGCCTTACCCAAACCCTATGTGTCAGAAAAATGTTTTACAGTAGGCCATGAGCGTAATTTAAAACCTACAAGGGGAGTTTTAATTGGCATGAGACCTAGAAGTATAGGTTATTTCCTTTCACAAGAAGAAAAATAGCTAGGAGGTTGAGGTACAAGAACTAAGAGAGATATTGCACCCCTTACAGACTGAAGGGATGTTGCCCTTGTTAAAAAATTTGATCTTAGAACATTAGGGGAAAAATCCAGTTGAAGTCATTATGCCACACATAGAGAGGGTGTGAGAAGTGAGGCATACACAGAATGCAAAGTACAATCAAGAACTCTTAGTGAATGCCACCATTAATAGATGGTTTATATGTGAGGTCCTATGGACACAAGCATCAAGGTCAATATCTTGACCAAGTATGTATGGGAGAAGATGGGTAGGCCAACCTTGAGGCCTTTCCCTCATGTGTTTTTTGTGGCCAACAAGACCTGAGTGTAACCAATCGAAATTCTAAAGAGTGTCATTGTAGATATCATGAGCTCTGTGTTTCACACTAACTTCGAGGTAGGAGTTAGCAGAACAAGATAATTATCCAACACTTCTAGGAAGGCCATGGTGATATGCCAATAATGCATATATGCACTTTAAGAACCATTATATGACCTTTGAAAATGGTAAGGAGAGGGTAGTTATCCCCCTCTCAAGTGACTAAGGACACCCTATGTAAAGAGTGTTGACCTCGAAGAGGAGATCAACCACATATATAACATCACAACACAAGGTGTTGAGAATCTCAACCCCAATGATCAAGGAGTGCTTCTTTGGGAAGATAGACAATCAGCCTTAGATACCACCGATGTTGCCTACGACTGATGGGTTGAAGAAGCTTATGAGACCACTGGTCAAAAGTGTCACTTAGTGCGAGCAAAGGTGCCAAAACTAGTAAAGACGAGTTAGGTCCAAATTGATCACACTCCTAAGAGGTGGGTCCCTTGTGATAAAAATAATAGAAAGAGAGTGTTTCACTTGAGTAAAGGTAATCTTGTGATGCTCCCAAGATATGAGAGGAACAATCCTATGGAAGAGTATGTCTACGACCTCAAATCATGCATCCCAAAAGAAGTAGATAGAATGGGCACACTAGTATATACATTAAGGAGCATTATCGCTTGTTGGTGAGAAGTGCAAAGGTCTAGCTTGCCTACTTGGCAAGATGTGAAATTATCCATTTATACTAGATTCAAGAAAAATAATGAAGTCCTGGTCATCTTTGCCTACTCCGGTGACTCTGACCCTATAGTGCATGTGTGCTTGTGTGAAGAAACATGGATTGTCTACGATGAGAATGCCCTAAGGAACCTATGGGTACATGCCTTATGTATGACCTTGAAGACATGGGCATGAGCATGGTATGTCATCAATAAGATTCACTATGATACTGTCAATTGGGATGCACTTAAGGAGTGGTTTGTGCACACCTTCTCCTTTTCTTAACAAAACCTAGAATTGATCAAGCCACTGTAAATAGTTTACAAGGCAGTGTTTGAAGAAACTACAATCCTAGAGGAGTGCCTAAAAGACATGTTCAAGGAAAATGGGTTGGTATTATTGACATTATTTAAAGAGTAAGTAATCAATAGTGATTCAAGTGATGAGGATGATGAAACATGGAAGGCGCATAACTGGATAAACTTGACAAGCAAAAGGAAACTAGTACGCCAAGTGAAAGATGGCACCCCTGATGTAGAAGACCCTACTCATTTTTGCATATAAACAACTTAGGGTAATAGGCAAGTTGAGGATTCACATTAGGAAAATAATGAGACCTATCGTGCATTACTCAAAACTACCAAGTTAGACATCAGCTCAGAAGGGGAACCAAATATGGCTACCCTGGGTACATATTGGTCTGACATGGAGCTAACATGAGTTATGGATATCATGAGGGAGTTCCAAGACTTATTCCCTTAGAATTATTGAAACATGAAGGGCACCCACCCATCCCTTGGGAAGATGAGCATAAAGCTAGTCGACAGTGTAAGACCTATTAAGAAGTGCCCTTATAGAATGAACCCCAATCCTCACGCTAAGGTCAAAATGGAGATTGATGGTATTATAGTCACAGGCATCATCTTCCATGTGTAATAATCTGAATGGGTTATCCCCATGGTTATTAGCATTAATAAGGATGGGTGCATTTATATTTGCATTGATTATAGATTTTTGAATGTTGCCTGCATCACTGACCCCTTCTTGACTCTGTTCACTGATGAAATATTGGATGGCATTGTAGGCTGTGAAATATACACTTTCATTGATGGGTTCTCAGGATACCATCAAGTCTAGATTGAGGAGGAGGATAATCCTAAAATGAAATTTGTGACAAAATGGGGTTGTTTCACATACAACATGATGCCCATTGGACTCAAGAATGCACCAGTTGTGTTCTCCACAGTGGTGACCACTACATTTAAGGACTTCATTCACAAGTTCCTCCAAGTGTAATTAGATGATTGGACTATATATGGGCTAGTGAAGGACCATTATGGCAATTTGTGCCTCACATTTGAGAGGTTCAAATAGTTACAAATATCCTTGAACTTTAAGAAGTGCATCTGCAAGAAAACATTTGACACCTTTCTAAGGCACATCATTTGCAAAGATGGTCTGCTCATTGATACCATAAAGATTGTAATTATCTTACAACTCCAAACCCCTTTAACATAGAAAGATGTTCATGCCTTTGTTGGCCATTATGAATACTATAAAAAGTTCATAAGGAGCTATGTAAAGATTATAGCACCACTATAAGATCTCTTATTCAAGGATGACATGTTTAATTTGGATGCAACGTAAGAAGATGCCTTTGAAATTATGAAGCTCAAATTAGCTAGTGTGTTGATATTACAATTTCTTGACTGGATAACTCTATTCCACGTCTTTGTCGATGCATTTAGCTCTGTAATTGGTGTCATTCTAGTACAACCTAGTGAAATTAAGATGGATCATCCTATCTCCTTTACAAATTGAAAAGTGACTGAGGCATAATAGAACTATGACAACTGAGCACGAGGCACTTGTCATGGTCTATGCATGGTAAAAATCTAAGCAATACTTTTTGGTAACCCCATTCACCTTTTTCACTAATCATGAGGCACTTAAGTACCTTGTGAAAAAGTTCGTTCTCTACAGGCACATTTGTAGATGGATAGTTCCATTTCAAGAATTCTAGTTCTCAATTGTCATGAAGCCTAGAAAATAGAACTCAAGCCTAGACCTTTTATCCCACATCAAATTTGACAATGCAACAACACCTATTAAGGATGACATGTTTAACACACAACTCGATGGGGTCTAGTGCATCCTTGAGGACTTGGTAGAGATCGCCACTTTTCTAACATCTAGGTCTATGCCCTAGACTATGATAACCAAAGAGAAGAAGCAACTCGTAGTTCACATCACCCCCTTTCAGATTATTAGCATGAAACTATACAAATTGAGCCATGATGAAGTCATGCAATGATGTGTATTGGAATACTAAAGGGACTATATATTGCAAGAGGTGCATGAGGGGATAACACGAGGCTATGGTGTTAGAGATGCTATGGTATGCAAAGTGCTACAATCAAGTTTGTGGTAGCCAAGTCTGTTCCAAGATGCAAAAGATTGCACAAAGGTGTGTGACATCTATTAGCCCAACCATCGGGATGATATGCCTCTCATTCCCATTCTTACCCAGGTTTCATTCAAAAAATGGGAGATTGAATTTATTAGGCCAATCACTCCGATAGTCAGGCACACAAGTGCAAGATACATTCTAGTAGCCACATATTACTTCACTAAGTGGGTCAAGGCTGAACCAATAAAAGATTACACAACCACCATCACAACAAGGTTCATTTGGGAGAACATCATTCATCGCTATGGGTGCCCTATTAACCTAACTAGTGATCATGGCACACATTTAATTAATGAAACTATGTAGATCTTGTTGACTGAATACATGGCGATACACCATAAGTCAACACCTTAACATCCCCAAATGAATAGCATATCTTTGAGGCATTCAATAAGATATTATGAACATGCCTAACAAAGATATATGATGTTGGTCACAAAGATTGGGATGATCGGGTATCAGTAGTATTGTGGGCCTACTACACTACCTATAAGTGCTTGAACAAGGTTACACCATTCCAACTAGTGTTTGGCACATAGGCCATTTTACCAATGGAGTTCATAATGCCCTCATTGTGTATTATGAGTATTGGTCATTTTGATGACTAAAAGTCTTTGAGTGCATGACTGGAAGACTTAAAATACTTGGATGAGATGTGTGCCCAAGTAAGATAGAGTCAATAGATAAAGAAGGCATGCCAAAAGCTATGGCATGATAAGCACATCAAACACAAAGTATTAATTGAAGGATCACTGGTCTTGTTATATGACTCTAAGTACCTCAAGCACTTAGTCAAGCTACAAATTAGGTGGATGGGACCCTACATCATCCACAACATATTAGAAATTGGTGCATGCAAAATATGCATGTTGATGGGTGAAATGCTCCCTGGGCATTTCAACACCAACTGAATGAAGCCTTATAGGTAATAGGATGACATTTGTGCCATCAAGCACCAACTTCTTGATCACAAGTTGATTGTGTTATGCTGACGAGAATAGAGTTTGGAGCAATCCAAACATTTCCTTATTTTTTGTGTTGTTGTTTATGTTAAATGAATAAGCGAGTCACTTTATGGCCCATAAGAGAACTCTTATGGCACTTTCATGCATAACTCTAATTAGGTGAGTCAAGCACAGTTGCTTTATAAGCACTTAAGGGCAAACACTTAAAGTTTTTGGGCACGTGGAGTTTGTCAGACTAGGAAAAATGTGAGTACCAAGTGACAAAGGATGGTGCACAGGACGCTAGTGAATAAGAGATAAAAAGGAGATGCCCAAAATGCTCATGCACAAGAGATCAAAAATAGAGACTGAAGTGCTAGAGGACCAATATAGGAATTTGTATGGGGTAGGGTAGGCCAAGGTAACATATGAAAGTGTAGAGAAATTAACCAAGGAATGGAAGCGTGCTTGAAAGGAAGTGCAACTAAAAAAGGATATGGAACTGAGGAGGCTAAATCATGAACATGTGAAGCATTGCACCCAGGTTGCCATAAGAAGAGTGAAGAGCACACCAAGGTAAATGAAGCACAGGGGGAAGATCATCAAGACAGTTGGTACACACCTAATGGTTGGTAATAAGTGATTGTTTGAATCACATGTCACTTCATCGAATAAGTGATTAAAAGAATTTAATGACGGTGAAGGCAGAGGCACAAAGATCCATAATAAATGCAAATTTGGTAGTGGCTTTTTAGGGATTTTATGGGTTTAGCATGTTTCAATAAATATATGTGTTGCCATGCCATTACTCACTAGCCATTAATAGGGTAGCTAAAGTTAAGGTATAAAGAGGCAAATGATGCACTGGACTAGGTTACAAACCTTAAGAGAATTTAAACCTAAATACATAGCAAAACCAGATCTAATCCAGAGCCAAAGTGAGAAAACACTACCAAGTGACAACCTAAACACCACAAGCCCCAAATGAGAGCAATTGAAAAGAGAAAGAGATTGCATTCTCGTTAAGATTAGAATAGAGGCATGTGGGACAAGAATAGGGAAATAACAAACCAAAAGAAATCCTGAGTGACATTGAAGTCACCATAATGGATAACTAAGCTAAAGATTTGAATTCATAGTCATAGACCCCATGATTGTGAAGAAATATGAAGAAACATTATAGGCTTCGACAAGATCAACATACCGCACTTCAACACTAGCTAGTTTAGAATGGGAAAGAAATGGTTAAGCTATGATTCACCCCAGGCATAGAAGGATGCTAAGAGGGAATAAATGATAGAAGAAACAACCATTATGAAGAAGAAGGTTTATCTAGTTTAAGGATTTAATATTGTTGAGATTGACCTTGAAGTAATTGTCAAGATGTCATATAGAAAAATACATTTTCCCCTTGAGGTCATAATGGTGGAAACTTGGGTTTCTTTTGCATACACCTATAGGTTGAAGGAATATAACCATCAAGTTTTGATCAACATGTAGGATATCAACCAAGATTGGGTGGTTGAGATGGGAGAAAAGATAGAGGTGGGCACGATGATTTTTAACATCTTCATCTGAGACAAGCTTGCAACCACTAGTGTAACCCAGTTATATGAGTTGCCAAGTTTTTGCAAGTTAAAAGAACTCATATAATTCCTCATCTCATGCATCTATGGATATCACTTCTAATTTTTAGGGAGGCACATGTGGATATCGACGTGCCTCATCATCAAAATCATTGGGTTTTTAGGCTAAGGCACATACACCTACTTGATGATGGGGGATGATGCAGAGGTGGAGAGGGTTACAAAACTGCTTGGTTATTACAAAGTAGGGTACACATTCCCAATCAAGGTTATAAAGGACCTTGGCATGAGGGCCAAGATGTACCTCATGAGCTCTAAACTATGCCTCAATGAAAGGTGGACAAACATCAACAAAACCTACTTGTGCATCACCCACCACATGGTGCAAGGGGTCAAGTTCAACATTGCCAAATTCATTGCTAAGGAGATGGTAAATAATGCACTGGAGTGTCACAAGGCTAAGAGACCTTCAGGTAGGGGTCTATGATAATATTAATATTGATGGAGGAGATCAACGTGCTTGATAGTGATGAATATAATCTTTGTGTCTTCTTGATGCACAAGAACTCCCCGACACTAAAATACCAAGAATTCACTTGCCCACCTCCTTCTCCCAAAAATACAAGATAAGTATTAGGGTATTGCACTCAATATATAGAGGCATTCAAGATTGAATGATGTATCCTATAGGAGCTCCCCTAGCACATGTTTGGCATGATGACCTTCATAGTCATGTAACATTTCTGTGTAGTATGCTTGGCACTCATAGATGGTAACTTATCTGACTGGATCAAATTAGCTTACGCATTTTCCAAAAAATATTTTAGGGAGGCGCTAAGGAGGATCTTCTATGCACAGTAACTAGATATCCTAGTGAATGCCATGGACAAAGAAAGTAAAAGGTTGAGGTGCTAATATGTGCACCTGAGAGAGAAAGCCATGAAGGATGAGGAGGATGACTCTGACTGCATAGACCTCTATCCCCTCTAGAGGTAAGTTATAAATGGGCACATCTTCATGTTGTATTATGAGATAAAGATATGGAAGAAGGGCACATACCCTAAAAAGGATGATGATCACCCCTCCAAATTGGTGATGAAGGGAAGCCAGTGCTAACAATGCAATAATAATCTCCCCAGAAAAAGTGGGGAGAGACACTTGAGGAAATTTAGGAACACATCAGGTTGAGGTTCACTTTTGGTGAACAATTAACACCTCTAGCTCCAAAAAAGAAGCATGTAACCTGCACACTAGAGATTGCTTCCTCCAGCAAGAAGTAGAAGAAGAAAAAGTCTAAGGGACCCATTATGCCCCCTATAATAACTTTGGATAAAATAAAGGCAAATGAGGCCTGCACATGTGGAAGGGAAGAAGAGACAAAGGAAGAGGTAGAAGAAGGAACAAAATCTTATATTATGCAAGAAGAAGAAGTGGGTGAGGAGCCCAACACCAAGGATATTCATAAGGCCCTCTAAGGTGGCACTATAATCACACTTAAAGAAGCAGAGAAGTTGGTGAGTGCCTCATTCAAAGAGCCTTCCACACAGCTTCCATAAACTAAGGAGGAAAAGAGAAGGTTGTGGAAGAAAATGGGCCATAACAATGAAGAAATCAAGATAGCATTGGTGCTGGAGAAGAGGAGGAAGGCCTAGAAGTAAATGGGCATGAGTTAAGAAGAGATTGAGAAGGCCAAGGCTAAAGAAGAGAAGGCTAAGGAAGAGAAGGCCAAGATAAAGAAGAAGATGAAGAAGGTTCCCATAGGTGTGTAACTAGCTCTTGAGAAATCCAAGAAAGCACCTAGCGCCCCCACCAATAAACTAGATGAAGTTATACAATAGATGTGCCCAAGTAGTAAAGGGGCACCTAAGGAAAAAGAAGGTGATACTGGTGCCTTGAAAAAAAATTGGAGAGTGCTGAGGAACCCCAACAAAAATAACAAGGTGAAGTTGGTACGGAGGAAATACACCTGGAGGTTAGTGTTGACAAACCCCAAGAAGAAGTGGACAAAGTGGAAAAGTCTGAGGAAGAACCCCTTATAGAAGAAGATGAGTCCTTGGAGGAAAACACTGAAGAAGGTGGTGGCTCCAGTGAAGAGGAAGAAGAGTAAATAGAGCTAATAGTCACCAAGGAAGAAAGTGCTAAGTTGAGCATAAAAGAGAAAGTATAGGAGGGGTGGACGGATGATTATTTATATATGTTTGACTTCATGCCCCTTGAATCCACCACAACTAGGATGCACAAACATCTTGCATTTGTATTTGATAGCTATATAGATGAGCCTCACTTTGAGGCACCTCAGAAGGCCATATTGGGCATGGATGAACCTGAGGAAGGGCATGACTCCCTCATCATAAAACCCCATGTCATGAACCCAGTCTAGTCTGGGAATGCACTTATTTAGATGGTTGTAAAAGTCATGCATAAGAACATCATCAATCATGGTAGAGCAAAGAAGTGGAAAAAACTTTGTAAGGATGCCAATGATGATGTGCAGGCCATGAAGTTCAAACTATAACAACTAATTGAGCACATAGAGATGGTTAAACCATCCCTTTTGGTTGGCATTGGTACATGAACCTCTCAGAGGTTGATAAGGTATGTGTGCTAGTGGAGTAGATGCTCTTGAGGATGAAACCAGAACTGATGCAAGAAGAAGAAGAAGATCCCTACACCATAATATAGAAAGAGCTAGCTGGCAACCTCTTCATGAAAATTCAAGAAGGCATAGATGAAACTGATGCCATCTTCATGAACTTTTCCAACCAAGCATCAGTCATAGATGCACACCTCAAGCAGGCAAAGAAGGAAAAATATGAGCTGATGATGGTGTATTCTATGAGTAAGGTAGAGCATGTGCCAATAATGGGGAAGGTCAATGTGCTAAGCACACAAATAAAGGACCAAGAATAGAACCTAGAAGCACTCTTCCATACCTTACAAACTAAGGCTTGCGATCAAGGAGAAATCCTGGATGGAGGAGTGACAAAGGCTAAGATAAGTCTAGAGGCCTTTAAGAATGGAGAAGATGGATGTGCTCGTACTTAGATCTACCTCCATGAAAATAGATAGTATTGTTGAAGAGACAAAGTTTTCTATCAAGGGCTTTGAAAACTTTAGCATCAAGCTCAAGGAGAACGCACCCAAATTCTACGCACTAAAGGCTTTGGTAGCCTAGTTCAAGGATGGACTAGTAATTTTGTATTGGGTAAAGTTGGGCCCCTAATTCATTTAGTATGGGATCCACACCAACAAATCAAACATATTGGCATGAGGCAATCACTTGGCATGATTATTATTTTGGTATCTTGGTGCCAACTAGAGAAATCAACACACATCTTGTGCTAGTTGGTAGGTGATTAACTGGACTTAGAATATTTAGGACATCCTCTATGAGTTTCAAAGGGCATAAGGTGATGGAGCTGGTGGAATGATCAACAAAGGATCCAACTCAACCCCTGACATGCGCTCTTCACCCTAGTAAAGAAGTTGTTCTTGTAGGCTATAGAAGTGAGCTCAAATCAGTGAAGTAGAGACGTGATTTAAAGGCAACAAAGCTTTGAAGAATTGGATCAATTGCATTATGAAATTACCATTAGTATTAGGAATAACTCAAATGCCTTACAGGCTCCATTTATAGTGCCTAACCTCGCATGTGAGCCTCTAAGCCGTTAAATAGTTTTAGTTATGCATATGCTCTATTTTATATGTTATGAATTTTGTTCTATTACCTTTGATTAATGGCAATGGTGGTTATCCTCAATGGTTCTCTATTTGATTTATGCATCAATTTAATTGATAGTGAAATGCACAATGGTTATAATATTATAAAATAAATATATCAATGCTAAGAATGTTGTTTGCAAGCTCCTGATTTATCACATTAATGACATCCTTATGTTAAGTAATGATGTCAGCATACTCTATTGAAATAGCCTAAGTATAAAGAGAGTCATGCATCCAATCTTTGATACCCTTGATAAGAAGCACTAGCTTAAGCATGAACATGATCTAAAACATTCCCTTGACCCATATAGTGCCTATACGATGTTAGACTTAATTAATAAAGGCTTGTGCCCTTATGACCAGAACTAGTTCCTCAAATGGGATAGCACCTATAAACCATTAGGCTTATCTCAGATAAGGTTTGTGCCAATGAATCTACCAAATCCTATGTTGAAATGACCAAGTCCTATAAGTGAAATCTTGTACCATGGCACAACTAGCCCAATACAGGCCCCAATTCTTTCTATGCTATGCTTTGAGTATATAAGGCTTGCACCTTATGTGAATTGATGCCAACACAGTCAAGTGATAAATGTTGAGCACTATGGGAATATACTATGTTTGTGCCTAGTTTTAATGAGTCCAAAACTGACTTGGATAATTGAATGAGTGTCTGACTTTATGAATTGATATTCAACCCCCTTTTTTACAACATGTATTTCCATGTGGGGCTAATTAATTTGGGTTTGAATTTAGATAAAAGGAGATCCTTTGACTTTTTGGACTCCTATGCAAATGGGGGACCAAGATTACTTTTTTGATTGACAAGCCATGTGGAATGGGTCAAAATTTGGAAGGCACATGTTGGAGGGATCCAAACTAAAGTGGAACAACTTTTCCTATTGATGACTAGTCCCTCCAAGTGGAGTAGGGTAATTTTTTTTGGATTTCCCTATGGTTTCTCTCTCTTGTTCTTCATTCTTGTAATTCTATAAATGGATTGTGATTTGTAGGCTAGAGTGTTAGGAGTTAAGCTTTGTGTGAAAGCTTTGTAGAGCCTCCTTTTTGTGTATGCCAAGATTTGTGATGTATTGAAGAATATGTGTGATTAATTGAAGAAGCTTCTTGGTTTGTTAAAGATTGACATTTTTAAAACTCATCATTTGGTATCATAGCAAGTTTGAATCATGCTACCTTGTTTTCCACATTGTTGTGGGTAGAAAATGAGAGAAGGCATATTCTAGCAAGGAGAGTGTTGGGTATAAGATGTCAATAGAATCATGCTAAGAGGGGAATTTTTATTTTCCACATTGATGTGGGTAGAAAATAACCATAGTCTTGTTTTACACATGGTTGTGGGTAAAAAATAAGAGGAGGCATCTTCCAATAAATGAGAGTGTTGGGTAGAAGGTGTTGAGAAGATAGTGCGTGTTTTTTATTTTCCAGGTGTAAGAGATGGAGAAGAGACCAACTAAGCCTATGGTGGAGAAAAGAGGTCCATATTTGAATGGACAAGAGGATTCATAAGAGCTCATGACTTAGATAATTGAGCTAGAGTTACATTTTCAGCAAGAGAATGTTGAAGATCCTATGAGGCTAAAGGTTGAAAGTAAGAGGATGAGTGGAGTTACAGTCATGTGTTGGAAGGATATACAAGTAAGTAGATAATGGAGAGGTGAGAAGACATTTTGTGAGTAGGAACATATGGTTTTCAAATTGAAGGGTGAATTTGTGCACCCAAAATTATAACTAGGATGGATGAAGAAGTTTCATGTATTGAGGCTAGAGAGAGAAGAGAAGAAGAATATTTCCATGAGAGGAAATATGAGGGAGAAGTTGCCATGTGATAAACTAAAATATATTCCAAGTAGTAGCAAGGAGGATGATGCGAATGAAAATAAAGAGGTTGTTTTGGAAGACAACAAGGAGGAAAGGCTTCTATATGTAGAGCTTAGTTATGATTTTTAGAAAACCAATGTGGAAATGAGCTATGAGCAACCTAGAGTTGAAGACATCCTTGTGAAGGATGATGGAGAGATGATAAAAGAACATTGCATCCATGTAGAGTTGCATGTGATTAAAATTTTTATCCATGTAGAGTTATAGATAGAGAGTAGCCATGAGGAGTTGAAGGTTTCCATGAAGGAAACAATGGAAATGGTTGATGTGCAAGTAAGTACACATGAAAAAAGTTTGGTGGATGATGTTACAAAAATGAGGGACATGCTAAAAATAGTAAATTATGATGTTTAAAATGATTCAAAAATAGTTTGGATAGTTTGTGAAAAAAGTCAAGTGGGATTTATATGGAGGTGGTCAATTTATGGTGGGTTTGAGCCTACATGGGAGGATGAGATGCTTGATAGAGCATGTTGGTGGAGGAGGATGGTTGATGGTGGGTGCAATGCCATAAAGAAGATAAATTATGGTGGGTTTGATTTCACAAAGGAGAGAAGATAAAAGGAAAGAAGGAAAATTAACAAGAGCTAGAAATGGAAAAGGAAGGAGAACAAGCAGTCATGTTACTTGGTGTGTTGAAATGGGATGATGTGGTCATTACATTGGATGAATAAAAGAGTGGTTATACCACTTAAACCATCCATATGAGTAGGAGATCACATTTTAAAACCTTGATTGTCTGATGCAAGAGTATTCATGAGTTTGTGCAATTTTGTATCAACTAAAAATAGAGTGGTGTGTTCGTGTGTTTATGTATTCATGTTCATGTGAGCCTAAAATGTTTAGAGTAAAATTAGAGAAACTCGTAGGAGCTGAATTATTTTCAACCATAAGAGAATGATGCAGAGAAATAAATCACTATTCATGTTGATAAGGTGGCAACCATTATTCATACTAGTAAGGTGGCATCTGGGGTGTAATTCTCCATCAAGGCAGATGGAAACTTTGCCTTTATTTGATATGGATGGGTGTGGGGTGAATTTTTAATGGGGATCCATAATATATGAAGTATTATCTCTATGGTCTCTTGTGAATTTTCTTGGAGACTAAGGCGACTATTTCATATCGATCACCCATGTGAAGTGGGGTGCAATTCCATGTGGGGGCTAATGAATATGAGTTTGACTTTAGATGAAAGGAGATCCTCTACCTTTTTTGGATTCTTTTACAAATGGGGGACAAAGATTACTTTCTTGATTGACCACCCATGTGGAGTGGGATGAAATTTAGAAGGCACATGTTGGAGGGGTCCAAACTAAAGTGGAGCACATGGTGAAGCAACTTTTCCTATTGATGAATAGTCCCTTCAAGTGGAGGATGGTGATTTTTTTGGCTTCCATTATGGTTTCTCTCTCTTGTTATTCATTCTTGTAATTTTATAAATTGATTTTGATCCATGGCATTTGTAGGGTAGAGTGTTAGGAGTTAAGCTTTGTAGAGTCTCCTTGGTGTGTATGCCAAGATTTGTGATGTATTGAAGAAGATGTGTGATTAATTGAAGATTCTTCTTGTTTTATTGAAGCTTGAGAGTTTTATAACTCATCATTTGGTATCAGATCAAGTTTGAATCATGAAACTTTATTTTCCACATTGTTATTTGTAGAAAATAAGAGGAGGCATCTTCCAACAAGGAGAGTGTTTGGTAGAAGATGTCAAGAGAATCACGTTGAGAGGAAAATTATTGTTTTCCACATTGTTATGGGTAGAAAATAATTGAAGTATTATTTTCCACATGGTTGTGGGTAGAAAACAAGAGGAGACATCTTCCAATAAATGAGAGTGTTGGGTATAAGGTGTCAAGAAGATAGAGTGTGTTTTTTATTTAGCAAGTGTAAGAGATGGAGAACATACCAACCAAGACTATGGTGGAGAAAAAAGGTCCATATTTGAATGGATAAGAGGATTCAAAAGAGCTCATGACTTGGATAGTTGAGCTAGAGTTACATTTTCAATAAGAGAATGTTGAAGACCCCATGAGGGTAAGGGTTGAAATTAAGAGGATGGGTGGAATTGCAGCCATGTGTTGGAAGGATATCCAAGTGAGTAGATAATGGAGAGGTAATTGGAAATTTTATGAGTGGGGTCATATGGTTTCCAAGTTGATGGGTGAATTTGTTCACCCAAAATTGTAGCCAGGATGGATGAAGAAGCTTCATGTATTGAGGCTTGAAAGAGAAGAGAAGAAGAAGATTTCCATGAGAGCCAATATGAGGGAGAAGTTGCCATGTGAGAAAATAAATATATTCAAATTAGTATCAAAGAGGAGGATGTTAATGAGAAGGAGGTTATCTTTGAAGACAACAAGGAGGAAAGGCTTCCATATGTAAAGCTTAGTTCTAATTTTCAAAAAAGCAGTGTGGAAATGAGATATGAGCAACCCGTAGTTGAAGACATCCTTGTGAAGGATGATGGAGAGTTGTTAGAAGAAGATTTCATCTATGTAGAGTTGTATGTGTTTAAAAATTGAAGCCATGTAGAGTTACATATAGAGAGTATCCATGAAGAGTTGAATGTTTCCATGAAGGAAACAATGGAATGGTTGATGTAGAAGTAATTGCACATGAGGAAAGTTTGGAGGATGATATTATAGCCATGAGGGAAATGTTGAAAATATTAAAGTGTGATATTGAATATGATCCAACAACATGTTGGACAATGTGTGAAGAAAGCCAAGTGGGCTTTAGATGGAGGTGGTTGGTCTGTGGTGGGTTTGAGCCCATATGGGAGGATGAAATGCATGATAGAACATCTTGGTGGAGGAGGACAGTTGATGGTGGGTGAAATCCCATAAAGGAGTGAAATTATGGTGGGTCTAATCCCACAAGGAGAGAGATAAGGAGAGAAGATAAAATAAGAGAAAGAAAGCTAGCAAGTAAGAGCTATAAATGGAAAAGGAAGGAAAATAAACAATTGTGTTACTTGTTGTGTTGGAAGGGGATGATATGGTCTTTATGTTGGATGACCAAAAGATTGGTTGTACCACTTACCCCATCCATATGAGCATGAGCTCACATTTTAAAACCTCAGGTGTTTGATGCAGGAGTGTCCAAGAGATTTTGAAATCTTGCATCAACCAAAAATGAAGTGGTGTGTTCATGTTTGTGTGATCCTACAATGTTTGGAGTAAAATTAGAGCAAATTGTAAGAGATGAGTTATTTTCAACCTTAAGAGACTGACGTGGAGAAAGAAATCACTATTCATGTTGATGAGGTAGTAGGTCATTATTCATGTTGATGAGGTGGTAGTCACTACTCATACTAGCAATGTGGCATGTGGGGCACAATTCTCCATCAAGGCACATAGGGCCTTTACCTTTATTTGATATGGATGGGTGTGGGACAAATTTATAGTGGGGATCCATAATTATGAAGTGATATCTTATCAAAAAGGATATTCTTCACCTTTTTTGAATCTTGTACAAGTGGGAGACCAAGACCACTATTTCAGATTGATCACCCATGTGAAGTGGGGTGCATTTCCATGTGGGGGCTAATGATTATGTGTTTGACTTTAGACAAAAATATATCCTCTACCTTTTTTGGACTCTTGTGCAAATAGGTGATAAAGATCACTTTCTTGTTTGACCACCTATGTGGAGTGGGACAAAATTTGTAAGGCACATGTTGGAGGGATCCAAACTAAAGTGGAGCACATGGTGGAGCAACTTTTCCTATTGATGAATAGTCCCTCCAAGTGGAGGAGGGAATTTTTTTTGGCTTCCCATATGGTTTATCTCTCTTGTTTTTCATTCTTGTACTTCTATAACTGGATTATGATCCATGGAATTTGTAGGCTAGAGTGTTAGGAGTTAATCTTTGTGTGAAAGCTTTGAAGATCCTCCTTGGTGTGTATGCCAAGATTTATGATGTATTAGAGAAGATGTGTGATTAATTAAATAATCTTCTTGGTTTGTTGAAGCTTGAGAGTTTTAGAACTCATCATTGTGTTTAATCATGACTTATTTGAGAGACTACCCTTCCTCATTTCCAAATAATTCCTTCCTCACTAACTGTTCCCTAAAATTAATATTAAGTCAATCTAGCTTCCTCTTTGCAACTTCTTCTTGGTATCCGCAGTCTATTTCTTCTTCTCTTTTCAAATTGGTTCCTAATTTTTGGACCATTTCCATGGTTTTTGTGGTCCTTACAGTTCCTTTGGCATGTTTCACTCCTCAAGCTTCAAATTCTACTTAAGGTCTAGTTCCTCTCAATTTATTCTCATCTTTTTGACTACTCCTACTCTTAGTTACTTGAGGTCTTTTATATTCTACACCACGTTATTTGTTCCATATCTTATGTTATTGCAACTCCCATTGGAGTCCCATAATTACTTTCTCATTATGCTTCTCTATGTCATCCATATTTTGGGTTTAGGTTTAGGTTCCTTAGCTCAAATATTCCTCATTCAGATCCTTCTAGATCACATCCCCATAGTGCCCTAAGTAACTACTCTACGTCGGTTCGAACCTACACCAAAGCCTTTTCCACAGCTAACATTTTCAATAATATGGGAAGTCACTATAAAAACTTGCCTTAGATTCCTCTAAAAAATAGGTTGTATGTATCTTTGAATGCAATATATCCTAGACAATAAATTTTATGACATGTCCATCGATTGTAGTCTTTTCGCAGTGGTTAATTGCATGGGTCCAATCAGTGTTAAGATTGCATTATTTTTCTCATTTAATTTCTTTCCAAACAAAATGTTATGTTTCTCATGGTTTGAAGTAGTAGTACTCTAGCCTAGACAGCTACGTTACTAACAACACTTGCAACTCACACCATAATATTTCATAAAATTCATTGTGGATTTATTCAGAGATGATCTCATCTACAAAGCCTCCTATTCTTTTGGCTTCTTCCTCTATGAAATTATGCATCCTTTCATCTACCCAATTCTCAAGGTATCTTTTTCCAGGTAACCATTTCAACATATGTCAATTCTCGATAACATGACCATTGTTAGTAGTGGTCTCTAGAATCACCCATCAAGACATGCCAATTGTTGTAGTTTGTGAGATGTTGCATAGGACCTAAAAATTCTTAACAGTTTATGGCTACATATAGAATAGAGTTTTTCTTCATCAGTATTTGTTTATTTATAAGAGTTTGAAGCTTGTGGATCATACATATTAGATAAACAAGATACATACATTTGCATGGAAGAGGCAAAAACTTAAGGAAAGAGTTCATGCACAAATTAACATAGAATCATTAAAGGGAAACCATGTAATGAAATCTATTGTATTATAGTTCAAATTACTTCTCTTATTATACAATTACAAATTATATATATGGTTATGATAATATAGAGACTCTTCATTTCAAAACTTTTCATTCTCTCAAACAAATAAAACTATTCAACTTCTACAAACCTTTGATATCGTATAGGAGGCTATACTTTATACAAAATATACTTTGTCACCTAGATATATATGAAATATTTGTGTGACTTATATTTTAAACCTTTCTACTAAAGACTTAAAGGTGACTAAAACTAAACTACATTAATACTCTATAGTGGTTGATGACCAAAATAGTTAAGAATATATAATAAATTTTGAACTATATCAAGCTAAGACGATATAGTCAAGAAAAAAGTCAACATTTTTAATTGTATATGTTAATACGATATAGTAAAAAATGTTAGCATGGTCTAAATTGAGCTTAGAAAGTGTTCATATTTGAGGTTTTTAGGAAAAATAAAAATCTATTGAATAACCCATGAACTTTTCTCTAATGGTGGATTAACATCAGGAACATAGCCTTTGGATTTTAACTCATCCTCTTCATCACTAGAATATAATTGAGGATAAAGATGGACTAAGAGGACATACTAATTAAAAGTGTGAATTATATCAAGAGACTTTTCATAATGAAGCACATCTAAGTTCTGTCATTGAGCTTTGGGAATCTATATAATCAACTTCATAAAATTTGAAAATATTATAAGCATGTGTAAGTTCTTGAACATTGTCATTGGAAGTATCCTTCATGGATATATCAGTTTTAGTAATTTTTTTTTAAAGAAATTAATAACGGATCTTGGAAAAGATTTTCCACCCCAAGATCATTGCATGTGAAACCATCTTCAGTATAAGAAGTTTCATTAGCATTGCAAGGAGGTGGATTTCACTATCACCATCAAGTAAAGGAAGGCTCCTATCTTAGGATAAGGTAAATGGAAGAAGTCATTTTTATATATAATGATCTAATCTAGTTGTGTTATTAATGGTTTTAATTTCATTGGGTTCATCATCATCAAAGTCAACAAGAGTAACGTGCAAATCAGAGTACATGTTGACGAACTCGTGAAGAGGAAAACTATTACTGGGAAGAATAGTTGAGATATGATATTGAGACTTAAGATCAGGAAATTTTAGATCGTATAGGTTAGAATCAACTTCATGCTTATATAATTTATCGTCATGACTAAAATTTCTGCATTGGATACCAAAAGAAGTGATATCTATCATGTGTTCAGTCCAAGGACAAATTGAGAGGAGATTATAAGATAGTGGAAGATCTGAGACCAAAATCTTGATGTATATTATTTTGGATTAATTAATGAAAGGAATACAAATACAACCAAGAGGATTTTAGTTAGTCTTATCAAGTCTATGACATGTAAGTCTAGTTTGTTTAAGGTCATCTTTGAAAAATCTAATTTGGTAAATTTAACCAAAGGGAGGTAATATTCATTCTTGAGAATTAATCAACCAAAATTTTCCTTATTAGGACACCATTTTTCATGATAAAAATAAATAGAGGTGGATCATTTTGTTGTCAGCCCAAACTCTTTAGAAACTATATTTGTATCAAGATGATGATAATCCACAAACTTCTCAATATAATTATAACATTCTTAGATTGGTATATTCAAGACCAATGAGGTTATTCATGATTTAAAAAGGTGTTATTAATTATTTCAAATATCTAATTATTATTCTCATAGGTTTTTCAAAAATTTCCTACTAGGTTTGCCTTCTATAAGCCTTTTAATAACTCAAAAATTGTACTTTGAACACCAAGGATCATTATTTACTTGATATGAGACTCAATAAACAAGTTATCACATCCTTGTACTTACCTCATATTTATCTGATCCATAATTCAAGCCTTCTACTAAGATTGTTACCATCCTTCTCTATCAATATTCAACACATATGCAAACTGTCTTTTTGGTCTTATGGATGAACCTACAATACTGATCCACTAGTAATAAACTATATTATAAAGATAAATAACTCTTTGAAAACAAATTTATGACTTCTTACATAGAATATATTATCCCTTTACAAAGTCTCAAACTTTCTCTTTCAGTCCTCTTTCTACTTTGCTTTCTTTACTGACTGCTAAAACAAGACTTCTAAACTTGCTTGACTACAATCAGTCTTCTTGAAGATGGATTCAAGTATAAAGGGACCTATTTTGGTTTGAATACCCTTTTTCATGTTCAATTAAGTGTTTTTTAAATCATTCTAATGGTAAATTATTTCATACAATTTTGGAAATGCAAGAGAAGACCAAAATAAGGTTTTAAGCTTATAATAAGACTACAGATTTTATAACTGACATAACTCCTTTCCTAGTAACTTAATCAACTTAAAACCACTTAAATAATATTTAAAATTATTATCTCTATCTCCATTATGTTTAAATCAACATAAATCAACACTTATTATAGGTTATAACTCCTTTCTTAAAGTCAAACCTCATTTTTGGACAAAACAGGCCTAGTGAGTAATTAAAGCATGCTAGGCTTCATATTTTATATTTTAAGTTCGTATAGGCTTTCACATAGCTTCACAAGACACTTATTACTAATAAATAATGTTTATCAACTCATTTTTTAGGGTTCATAACTTCCTCTTCTTGAAAACTCCCTCAAAACCCAAAACATGGCTAATAGGTCTAAAGGCCTAATTTATCTTCTTTTGTTCAAAACTACACATCTTAGATAACATAATTTACAACCTTGAATCTTCTTTTGGATTTCACAATTTGAGAAAATAGGACTTTAAGGGTTCTAAGCCTAATTGCCTAAACCTGTAATGATTGAGTTTCAAGCATAACTTGTTCCACATTGCTTCAATTGACCTTAAACCTTTTAAATTCAGTTCCTAGTCCCAAAATTCATATGTATACAAATTTTTAGATTTTTCCACTAGTTAGTTTTCTTGGAAAATGAGATTTACTCCTCCAAACCCTAACTCAGGGTTTATTCATAGTCTGTAGGCCCAAAAGCCATCTATTTCACTTTTTAAGATCTAATAATTGTTCTTAATTATTATGAAGTTTTCTTTAGACCTATCTTGACCTCATACATCATATGAAAGCTTCACACATTTAAATTCTACGTAAAACAATTGTAAACTAAATGATTTCTTCATTAGAATACCCCGTTCTGTACTATTTAGGTTTGGAACTTGGATATAAACATTTATATGCTATGTGAAGATCTTTTATAACACCTTAAAAACATTTACAATTATATTCTCAATAAGGTTTATAAGCCTTAATCATTCATTAAATTTTTAAAAACACAATGTCAAGACTGTTTACTATCTCTATTTTCTTTAACCCAGGCATACATACTACCCTTTTTACAAAGATACATGTGGATATGATATAATCATATCAATGCCATTTACTTATTTGTGTAATATTTGGCTGAAAATACACCCAAGAATCAAAATGAGTGAAAGGAAATCATAGCGAGAAAACCAAAATTGATAGAATAAATTATATTCTATTCAATAGGAATGCTAATACAAAGCCTTCACATGGTTCTCTATATCTAAAATGAGAACAAATGGTGAGTATACATAGTGTTGTTCCCAAAATCTGTCACTCATTTTTGGGACAACATATGAACTATTTTGGTCTTGTAGGCCAAAATTATCTCTTCCCTTCTCAAAAATTGTTCTGAGCCTTCAAAATTCTTCATTATTCAAGCTTTTTCAGCTAACAGACTCTGTAGGCTGATTTCTACAGACTCCACAGGCTGATTTCTATGGACTCCACATGCTGATTTCTATAGACTCTGCAGGCTTGTTTCTACGAACTCTGTAGGCTGATTTTTACGGACTCTGCAGGCTAATTTCTATAGACTCTATAGGCTGATTTCTATGGACTTTGTAGGAAAGAAACAAGTTCCCAACACTTAGGCAATTTCAAAATTGGTTCAATGCGGTTGGTTCAATCAGTCAATTCAATCGACCAGTTTAAAGGAGTGCCCCAAAGCCCAAAGGCCAAAGTACCCTTGTGGAGGGCAGTGAACCAAAGGCAAGTGCCCTTGCAGAGGGTAGCTGATGAGAAAAATGGACAGTTGCAAAAGGCTGAAAGGGTAAGATTTTCTTCAAAAAAGTGAACAAGGAAGAATAGTTGGAATTCCTTCGAATTTGTTTAAAGGCAAAAGATAAGGAGAATTCTTTCAGATAAAAAGTCCAAAGGAATTCCTTCATACTTTTGTCTAAAGGAATTAACCCGACTGAAGTGAAAGCCAACCAAAATCCTGACAGGAATAGCTAAGGCAAGGAAACATTTCCTTCGGACAAAATGTCTAAAGGAATTGAAGCTAAAGGACCCCGAAGACCACCCGAAGGACCCTGAAGGGAAGGTACCCTTGCGGGGGACTCTCGACCAAAGATGAAGGCATTCTTCTGCTTTGGGAAGGATCAAACAAGAAAGTCGAAGGAATTGCCAAGGAGGGTGACGGGCCTGAAGACGTTAAGTTTAAGCATTACAAACTAGCCTTTGGGATCCAGACATTCGGTGACATCCCCATAGCTGTCAAATTTAGGGAAATAAAATAGCTATTGATCTTTGAAGGCTTGAGCATAGACCCAAATGCATTCAAAGGCCTTAAGGCCAAAGGGAAGAACTACTAAGAGAGAGCCAAAAGAGCCAGCAAAGCTAGGAATTTAGCCTCGAGAGGTTAAATGCCAGGAAAAGATAAAACCAGGAAGGGACAAAGCTGGAGAAAGACAAAAGTTAAAAACAAACTCAGCAACCAGCTGAAGAGGGAGCCAAAAGAGCTAGCAAAAAGGGGAAAAGATAGTCTGAGAGCTCAAATCATAGCCGAAAAGAGGGAAAGGCCAAAAATATCTACGTAGAAGTTATTCCAATAGGTGGAACAGTCCACCAAGTAGATATTTTGGCTTGCAAACATTGAAGGCACAACCTGTTTGTCTCCCCTTGGAGTAAAGGAAAAGTGGAAAGCTACATAGATATTAGGTGATAGACCAAATGACCTAGACCCAGGAGAAGACATTTAAGATAAAGTGACACGCCACAGTTAAGGCAGCCACCCTGTTCCAGCATGGTCCCTTGACAAAGGTGAAAATACATTTAAGGCATTGAATGTGGCATAGGCCGTTTCATGGAACAAAGCACCAAGCCTTTCTTGGTTACTATATATTGTAAATCTCTTCTTTTCACAAGGGAGATCTCTCTGTTATAGAAGCAAAAACTCTACCAAAATTGAAAGGCAATTACTGAGACTTTGAGCTCAGATTATTAATCATATTTCTTTGTTTGAATGAGAAAGCAAGTTACTTTTAGACTTTGTGTTGTTATAGCTTGTGCCATTTTAGGAGATTGTTATTATGTCTATCTTCTGAATGTGTTCTTGTCTAGTTAATGAAATAAGTAGAACTAGTGGAAGTAATCAGGAAGGTGTCCTGAAGCCAATTGTGGAGAAACTTTATACTGCCACAATTGCCTTTAGTGTGTTTGTCTATTTTTTGTTCCTATGTAAAGGACCTTGGGATAACTTTGTGCTCTCATTATCCTTCATATTTCACTCTTGGGAAGTCGATGTGGAGACTTTGTGCTACATCTAAGTCTGTTGGTTACTACGCCCCCTGTTACCCGTTACTTGTCACTACCTAAAATAACTCCTGCTGTTTCTTGCAAGACCACTTCTGAAAGAAGAGAAGTGCCTTTAGTGTCTTCACCAAAATTTCTCCTTTGATTGTGAACATCATCTCTAAAAAAAGAGAGATGGATGGTGTTATCCTACCCCTGAGTGTTATTTTTTACTTATATATATATATATATAGCTCCACATAGTTATAAGAGAACCTCCTCTTGATGAGAGGAGAGATTTATCCCCTTTTGATGTGGTAAACCTGCACATCTAGATGACCAATCTCCCTATGTTGTGGTTGAAGAGACCTATTTTTCTCATCAGTTAGCTGGTGAAAAAATATTCACCCAATTTTTTTTGGTGACTCCATTGGGGAACAACGTGAAGTAGGAAAAAACACTACCAACTTCATGCCAACAGTTTTTGACAACTTCACTGGGGATTCGAACACGCAGTTTCAGTTCATTTTCTTATCCATTTTACTCTGTTGAGGACATAATAATTTTGTGCTATTTGAAGCCTCAAGCTTGAGATTGAAACATCCCCTGTGTCTTACCCATTATCATTATAGCCTTATTCATTTATTCTGTTATGGAAGAATGAGCAGTTCTAGTTCTTTCCCATTATTAATTTTCCTCCTAGCTTCATGCAACAGTTTTTTGGCAACTCTATTAGGGATCAATGAGAATTTCTAGTCTTTTTCTAGTCTATTCAAATTAAAGCATTTCATATCACTGAGGAGCAATGTGAAGTAGGAAAGAACACTGCCAGCTTCACGCCAATAGTTTTTGGTGACTTCGCTGCGGAAGAGCGCATAGTTTGAAGTCTCAAGCTTCAAGCTGAAGCAGATCTTGCTCTTTTCCATTTTTGTTCTACAATTTAGAAACTCCATGTTATACCAAAAACCAGAGAGCTCAAAGTGTTGTTGACCCTATTTTTGAGTTGGTGTAGCAGAGCAATTTTGATTTGTTTCCTCCACAACCTCACCTTTAACGAACTAAGAGTCTTCCTCCTACTCGTACCAGGTCACCAACACAAGGCAAAGCTTCTTTTTCTACTGTTAGTAGAGCTTTGCCTATACAAACTCCACCCTGATTTGTTATCCCACTTTTACATAATCAAATCATGGCTCAAGGCCCCTGGAGTAACTATTTTGGTCCAATAAATTTGACCCCACCTCTACATGAGGTTCCACATAGTTCAAGAAAGAATTTTTGCAAATTATTTAGTGATGGAAAAGTTCACAATGATGAACATATTACTGTCTTCAACATAGCTTGTGGTGTAATTGGAGTAGAGTATGAAGACATAGCAGTCAGGCTATTTGTGGAAACACTACAAGGCACTGCTGCAGACTGGTTCTACCATTTTCATGCTAGGTTAGTGACTGA
The DNA here is from genome assembly GCA_037957365.1 of Torreya grandis. Lineage (NCBI taxonomy): Eukaryota > Viridiplantae > Streptophyta > Pinopsida > Cupressales > Taxaceae > Torreya > Torreya grandis. Next base: position 389,582 of record JARHVA010001669.1, on the reverse strand, counting down.
CTAGGACACTCTCAAAGCTAAATTTGAAGCCAAGTTCAAGCCTATAGAAGATGCACATGCTTTACTGGCCTAGCTCACACAGATGAAGAAATAACCTCATGAACCTATGAGGGATTTCATTGAAAATTTTGACAAGCTGAGGAATCAAATTCCTATCATTGCTCAACCAACACCTGAAAACCTCAAATGCTTCTTCAGCGACTCACAACTGCCTAAAGTGAGTTTTTTGCTGAGATAGGTTGGCCACATAAACCTTACTACTACTCAAGATTTAGAAACTAAGGTAGAAGATGACCTTATCTTGGTAAGAAAGATAAGGAGAGATCCTAATAAAGATAAATGCTCTTCATCTTTAGAATACACACTTATAGGCACCATTGATCTAATGGTACAGAAGCTGGCCAATGAGTTACTTGCTCTTAGAAAGCAAATGGTGTAGGGGATGTCATCTGCTCCTGCATACAGAGATATGCCAAGGAGAACATTTCAGAAGCAGTCATACCAAGGCAATACTGCCAAGAATCAAGGATAAGTAAATTTTCTTCCTCTCCTATGGGGGAACCTGGCCATTGAAGCACCTCTAACCAATTCAGCAGTTGGATATCTTGAGGTTGAATCAGATTTCTCCTTCCAGCCTAAATTAAACTCTGAAGATGATGCTAATCTCTTCACAAAAGGAGAAGAAGAATTAGCTGGCGACTCTAACATTAGTTTTTTAAATTACAAGGATGAACCCAAAAGTGAAGGTGGAGCAGTTGAAGGAACTTACACTATATTCACCCTATCCAAGAACCAGTCAGCCCAACATATTGATAAGGAAAGAGCAGAGGAATGAACTCAGCCTGTAATTTCAATTGCTAAGTAGGGATCCACTCTGCCCTTCTAGCCAAAGGACTTGGTGACTGCTAAAAAGGTGAGTACCTCAAATACACCTTCACCTCCAACTTTAAATCCATAGACCAGTCCTCCCCCTCCCAAAAATTAAAAGGATGAACTCCCATTCTCTACTCCTAGCTCATTCTAAACATTTGATATAATTGACCATATAAAGAAAACCAAAATTTAAATGTCTGAATTTGAATTCTTATAATTTAACCCTGATCAGTTGGATAAGTTGGTTCAATGTGTGAAGAACCAGGTCATCCCTATAGGACAAGCAATTCTAAAGGTAACTCGTGATCCCTCCAAGAATGCATCCACCCAGAATAACCTTGTCATTATTCCTCCTACTGCTCCCTAGAGGACTGAACCATTTTATGTCTCCTTACTGATAAATAGACACTAATTGAACAATTTCATCATTGATTATGGTGCATCTGACAATGTCATGCCTACCAAAGTGGTAGAATCTCTTGGTCTCACACTAACCAAGACATTTGAGAGATATTTCTCCATGGAGAACAAATAAGTGCCACTACTGGGACAAATTAAGGATGTTCAATTTGCATTTGCAACATTCCCAGACAAGAGAATTAAGATGACTGTCCTGGTGGCTGACGTTTGAGCATCATGTGGCATCCTTTTTGGCTAGAATTTCTTAAAGGATGTTGGTGGTGAGCTGAACATGGACTTATCTGATGTGAGAATCTCAGTCAAAGCTGTCATGCAGATGCTACTCCCTGAGAAGAAAGAAAAATATGTGGTCACTAAAACATCAACGCCTGCAGCCTAAATTTTGTTTGAGTCTTTAGGCATGGGCAATTATTTTTTGACCATAGAGGATGTTCATGTTTTAGCAGATGAAAGTCTTGTAGGTGGCGATCCAGGAATTGGTTCAGATAAAATAGCAAAAGACATGAAAGAGCATAGTGCAAACCCAAAGGAACTCTCCCCTCCACATGAAGGAAAATTTGAGAAAGGAGCAATTTTTAATCACATATATATTTTTGAATTTGATGGAAGCTGCTCTTATACCGGTGGTGGAGCTAGGATTGTGTTGATATCTCCTTAAGGAGATATTTTTCTTTCTTCATACAAGTTGTAGTTCAGCAACACCAACAACACTGTCGAGTATGAATCTCTGTTACTCGAGTTGAAGGCAGCTCAAAATAGAGGTATTAAACTCCTTCATGCTAAAGGAGATGCTATACTGATGGTTTGTCAGGTGAAGAACCTATGTCAATCCAAGAACAAAAGATTGTGCCATTATTGCAATCTAGTACGGGACTGTATTGAAAGTTTTAATGCTTTCAATATATCTGTAGTACCCAAAGAGCTTCATAGTCATGCAGGTTCATTGGCTATCTCTAGGACCCTCTTGGTTCCTCACCCTGATTTTAAAAATAATATGTACACTATCAAATTGGTCATTTGACCAAGTGTGCCTGACAATGCCAATTATTAGCAAGTGTGTCATGCTGAGAATCAAATCATGTGCTGGACTGAACCAGAAGAGCAATAAACTATGGTAGTGGACCATATTGCTACATGCCAAAGTTAGAAAAAGGAACTCTTTACCAAGAGAGCAAAAATTTATGGTTTTTAGATTGGAGATCATGCTTTGCCATGGGGCAAGAAGAGAGAACCAAAAGGAGTGCACAGAAAATGTGATTCTTAGTGGAGAGTTCCATTCGCCCATCATTGATTTTGGGGAGAAAATGATCTTTTACTAGTTTATCAAGATAGAATGCCATTTTCACTATCTCACAGTGGGTAGCATCTGAAGCACTTCAAATCTTGAGGCATCAGATAAGATCATATATATATATATATATATATATATTTCTATAGTCTTTAGTTCTATTTTATACTTTTCATTTTCATTTTTGGCACTTTTTTTTTGGGTAGCATGACTCCATAGCCCAATCACATATTTGAAGGCACTAGAGATTTTGGTTTCTAGTCCCCTCAACTATTCCAAAATTACAACTAAAGAAAGTTCCCCAATTGGAGCCAACTGTTGTTCCCAAAATTTGTCACTCATTTTTGGGACAACATATGAACTATTTTGGTCTCGTAGGCCAAAATTCTCTCTTACCTTCTCAAAAATTATTTTGAGCCTTTAAAATTCTTCATTATTCAAGCTTTTTTAGCTAACAGACTCTGCATGTTGATTTCTACGGACTCTGCTGGCTGATTTCTATAGACTTTACAGGCTGATTTCTACGGACTCTACAGGCTGATTTCTATGGACTCTATAGGCTAATTTCTATGGACTCTGCAGGCTGATTTCTATGAACTCTGTAGGCTTGTTTCGACGGACTCTATAGGCTAATTTTTATGGACTCTATAGGCTGATTTCTATGGACTCTGTAGGAAAGAAACAAGTTCCCAACACTTAGGCAATTTCAAAATTGATTCAACATGGTTGGTTTAATCGACTGGTTCAAAGGAGTGCCCCAAAGCCCAAAGGCCAAAGTACCCTTGCGAAGGGTAGGTGATGAGCAAAATAGACCATTGCAAAAGGCTGAAAGGGTAAGATTTTCTTTGGAAAAGTGAACAAGGCAGAAAAGTTGGAATTCCTTCGGATTTGTTCAAAGGCAAAAGACAAGACGAATTCTTTCAGACAAAAAGTTTGAAGGAATTCCTTCATAATTTTGTCAAAAAAAATTACCTTGACCGAAGGGAAAGCTGACCAAAATTTTGACAAAAATAGCTAAGACAAGGAAACATTTCCTTTGGACAAAATGTCTGAAGGAATTGAAGTCGAAGGACCCCGAAGATCACTCGAAGGCCACCTGAAGGACCTCAAAAGGTAGGTACCCTTATGGGGGACACTCGGCCAAAGTTGAAGGGATTCTTCCCCTTGAAGAATGATCAAATGAGAAAGTTGAAGGAATTGCCAAGGAGGGTGATGGGCCTGAAGACGTCAAGTTTAAGCATTGCGAACTAGTCGTTGGGATCCAAACGTCCTGTGATGTCTCTACAACCATCAAATTTAGGGTAATAAAATAGCCATTGATCTTTGAAGGCTTGAGCGTAGACTCAAATGCATTCAAAGGCCTTAAGGCCAAAAGGATGAATCACTAAGAGAGAGATGAAAGAGCCAGCAAGCTAGGAATTCAGCCCTGAGAGCTCAAATGCTAAGAAAAGACAAAACCAAGAAGGGACAAAGTTGGAGAAAGACAAAAGTTAAAAACAAACTCAACGACCAGTTGAAAAGGGAGTTGAAAGAGCCAGTAAAAAGGGGAAAAGATAGCTTGAGAGCTCATATCACAGTAGAAAGAGGGAAAGGCTAGAAATATCTACATAAAAGTTATTCTAGTAGGTGGAACAGTCCACCAAGCAGATATTTTGGCTTGCAAACATTAAAGGTGTGGCCTGTTTGTCTCCCCTTGGAGTAAAGGTGAAGTGGACAACTGCGCACATATCAGGTCATAGACCAAATGACCTAGACCCAGGAGAAGACATTTGAGATAGAGTGACATGCCACAGTTAAGGTAGCTGCCCTATTCTAGTATGGTCCCTTGACAAAGCTGAAAATGCATTCAAGGCATTAAATTCAGCATAGGCCATTCCATGAAACAAAGTGTCAAGCCTCTCTTGGCTACTATATATTATAAGTCTCTTCTTTTCACAAGGGAGATCTCTCCATTATAGAAGCAAAAACTCTACCAAAATTGAAAGGTGATTACTGAGACTTTGAGCTCAGATTGTTAATCATATTTCTTTATTTGAATGAGAAACCAAGTTACTTTCAGACTTTGTGCTGTTATAGCTTGTGCCATTTTAGGAGATTGTTCTTATGTCTGTCTTCTGAATGCATTCTTATCCAGTTAATGAAATAAACAAAACTAGTGGAAGTAATCAGGAAGGTGTCCTGAAGCCAACTGTGGAGAGACTTTGTACTGCCACAATTACCTTTGGTGTGTTTATCTATTTTTTGTTCTTGTGTAAAGGACCTTGGGATAAATTTGTGCCCTCATTGTCCTTCGTATTTCACTCTTGGGCAGTCGAGGTAGAGACTTTGTGCTACATCTCAGTCTGTTTGTTACTACGCCCCCTGTTACCCGTTACTTGTCACTACCTGAAAGAACTCCCACTGTTTCCTACAAGACCACTTCTGAAAGAAGAGAAGTGCCTTCAGTGTCTTCACCAAGATTTCTCCTTTGCTTGTGAACATCATATCTCAAAAAAGAGAGATGGATGGTGTTATCCTACCCTTGAGTGTTATTTTTTACTTATATATATATATATATATATATATATATATATATATATATATATAGCTCCACATAGTTATAAAGGAACCTCCCTTTGATGAGAGGAGAGATTTTTCTCCTTTTTATGTGGTAAACCTATACATATGGATGACCAATCTCCCTATGCTGTGGTTAAAGAGACCTATTTTGCTCATCAGTTAGCTGGTGACAAAATATTCACCCAACACATAGGATATACCACCTATGAGACTAATAACAAATGAATTGTGGGATAAAATTAAAAAAACCCACAGTAAGCTTAAGTAAGTGTGAAAAGGTCTAAGTGATGGAACCGGTTAGGGGAATAATCCTTTTCACACTAGAAAGGTAGAAAAAAAACCCAAAAAAGTACTAGACATGAAGAGACAAATTTTACACTAACACTCCCCCTCTTAAGTGCAACTTGGGGGAAAATCCTTAAAAATCAAATAAGAATGGGTCTTGATAACTAGGCTTGATAAGGTATCCATTTACAATGCAAAAAACCCCTCAACAAAGAAGAGAAGGAGAAAACCTAGTGGGAAATAACACCCCTCATGATAGGATGAAGGAGAAGGTCAGGTGATGCCCTCTATAAAAGTGATGGATCATACCCATACTATATCCAAAATATGGAGATATTTGTTCTTAGTAAAGTGTTTGGTGAAGATATATGTAATATCCTCCACTATCAGACAATAATGCAAGTCAATGACTTGTTTTTGTATCAACTCCCAAAGAAAGTACATGTGGATCTCAAAGTGATTGGTTCACTGATGATAAATTGAATTCTTCAAGATCTAGATCACACTCTAGTTATCACAATAAATAATAGATGGTTGAGGAATAGTGAATTTGAACTCTATCAAGATATTATGAAGCCAAATAGCCTCAGTAGATGCATTTACAACCCCCTCCAATACTCAACATCAATTGAAGAGAGTAATATCATGTTTCTTTTTGCTTTGCCAACAAATGGGGCTATAACCAAGATGAAAGTTGTAGTTATAGGTGGAATTACGATCATCAAGATCATCAACCCAATCAATATCTGTATAGCCAACCAAGTTTAGTCCAGTACCTACATCATAGTGAATCCCATGTTGATGAGTGCCCTAGATGTAATGAAGTATGTATTTGGTTACTTTCTAATAAAACTCATAAGGATCTTGCACGAATTGTGAAACTATCCCAAATGCAAAGGAAATATTAAGGTGAGTGTGAGTCAGATAGATGAGGCTACCAATGAGCTGACAATATAAAGTGGCATCAACAAGTAGAGTGGACCACTTCACCTTAAGCTTGACTCCAGACAAAAAGGGATTTAGTGTAGGCTTACAATTCTCGATGTGAAATCGAGCTAGTAGATCAAGAGCATACTTAGGCTAAGAAAGTATAATCCTAGGAAAGGATTGAGTGATCTTGTTCACAAAAAAATAGTGCAATGAGCTCAAGTTAGTCATGGAAAACCATTGGTGTAAAGTAGATTTGCTGTCACCAATGATGGATGAGGTACTCTTAGTAATAATCAAGTCATCAAGATAGAGGATAAGAATTAGGTGAGAGTCATCTTGCCAAAGAATGTAGACATGCAGATCTAAGTGGTACCATGAGAATTTGATGGAGAGAAGAAAGGATTCCATCTTGGCATACCAAACTCAAGGGGCTTGTTTGAGTCCATAGATAGACTTCCATAATCTACAAACCAAAGAAGAGTATTGAATGAATTCGGGTGGCTGTTCCATGTAAATCTACTCTTATAGATCCCCATGAAGAAAGGCACTCTTCACATCCATTTGATGTATAGCCCAATTGTGAGTTACAGTAATGACAAGTTTTAGGTGAATGTAGTTCATGTTGGTAATGTGGACAAAAGTATTAGTGTAATCAATAATAGAAACTTGAGAGAAACCTTTGGCCACAAGCCATGCTTTAAACTTGTTAATTGATCCATCCACTGTTAATTTGATTTGATAGATCCACTTACACCAATCCAATTTTTTCCCTTAGGAAGTGGAACAAGCTCCCAAGTGTTCTTCTAGATAAATGAGTTGTACTCTTCCTCCATAGTTTAATCCCATTTATAAATACCTAAAGCTTTTAAAAAATATTTTGGATTAAAATTTTTGGCAATGTAAGAATTTGGGATTTCCTAGTGCTATGATCGTGTCCTTTGAATGTCATAAGGATCCCCAACAAGAGTGTTGGTGGTCTAGAGATTCTTTCAAGCCCACTGAGGCATAAAAGTAGAAGGGGATAGAGGAGGAGAATCTTCAACCTATGAAGGGGCACCTAGTGAAGGAGGTGAAACCTTGTGATCATCTCTATGGATATAAGAAGCTTATGAAAAGTCCTTTGTATCATTGTCATCTGAGTCCATGATGGAGGAAGGAAGAGTAAGAGAGGATGAGATAGGAGATCTTTCCTAAAAAAAATCATGATACTCAATGAAGAGATCATGAATTTTAGGATCCAAGAGCCTGCATCCTTTGACACCATCTATATATGTAATGAAGATGTAGTGTTAACTCTGAGGTTTCAGAACTTTACATTTCTCTAAAGGTATGTGAGCCCAAGTAGAACAACTAAATTTTGAGTATCACACTATTATAAAATAGGATTTAAAGGGAGTGATGCCCATAAAATCTTTATGAGGAACCATGTTTTGTATGTGTGCAACATAGTTGATATCTTTGGCCCATTATTTTGGTGGAAGGGAATAGGTATGGATCATGTATCCTGCCATCTCTTTTAGGGATCTATGTTTTCAATGTACAACATCATTTTACTAAGGTTTATAAATAATAGAATGTTGAAGATTAATCCCTTTAAGAGTGTAATATTGTTCAAAGCGTTGGTTCACATATTCTTTACCATTGTCTGAGTGGAGAATATTGACAAACTTTATAGACTATTTCTCTGTATGGGCCTTGAATTCTATAAATTGATTAAAGACTTTGCCTTTCTATTGAAGAAAGTAGACCCATGTGAATGTAGAAAAATCATCAATGATGGTGAGTACATAGTGGACCTTGCTAAAGGATAAGGAGGGAAATGGACCTGCAAGATCACTGTGAACCAACTCAAGGACTACTGAAGCCCTCCAAGCCTTCCCTTTATCAAAATTATCCTCAAGATACTTTCTCAAGGCACATCCCTAATAGATTCCATCTAAAAAATTGATACACGAAAGACCTATGACCATATCCCATTTGTTGAACTACTAAAATAGTTGATATGGCCAAACCACTCATGCCATAGTTTGCTCATTGAATCTGAATGGGTGAGCAATGTAGTAAAAAGTGAACCAATCACAAAGTGAGAGAAAGCATAGAGCTGATAATGATGATTTTCCTTTCCAACTACAAGTATAACATTATCTTCAAGATCACTAATGACATTATAATTTTGAGTGAATTCAACCTTTCTTCCATTCCCAAGATGGGTGATTTGATAGATGGAAAGGAGGTTGGCTGATAATTTAAGCACAAAAAAACATATTCAAATCTACCATCACCAAATTCTACTAATCACTTCCCAATGAATTCCATCTAAGAGTCATCACCAATGAGAATCTATGGCATAGAACATGGCCCCAACAAAGAAAACTATTCCTAATCAGAACCCCTATGATGTGAAGCACTCAAGTCAAGAATCCACTACTTAGAAGAATCTGATAAAGCATCAAGTGTAGTTACTTTCCCTTTGCTTGATTTTGAAGGAGTTGAAGAGTGTTGTGTAGATGAAGAAGGAAAATTGATGTGATTATTCTTGAGAAGATGAACGAGTTCATCAATTTACTTTGCATGACACTAAAGCTCATGATTACCAATCTTATTGCAGCAGGAAAAAGTTGGTTAATCCTTCTTCTATGAGTTCCCATTTGATAAACAAGATTTAGAATCTACCGTAGAGGTAGTGGAGGACTATGCTTGATTTTTTTGTGGTTTGTTCTTAGAATTCCTCTATTTTTGATCATATTTTCTTGATTTTTTATGTCCTTTGGGTCAACTAGCTAATAAGGATTAAGACTATGATGTCTTTAGTATACCCATGGTGAGAAGCTTGCCTTACTCATGAATCAATTTTATGTTCTTTTTATCAATGCCATAATATTTAAGATGTACTTTTAGGTAATTAACCTTTATAATGTAGTCTTGAATGTTATCATGGTTCTGTGGATCAAGACTCATTAATTCATTATCAATTTGATAGCCTCTAACTTCATCAGTTTTACCATAGAGTGCCTTTAGTTTATCCCACGATTCTTTGCGACTTGTCCATGATTCAATATTAAATAGTATATCTAAAAACACAAAACTTCATAAACATACAAGTGCTTTAGTGTTTTCAATCATCTGTAAAAACTTTTTCTTAGCATCATGAGGTTTAAGAACTATTGCCTCAACATAAGGTGTATACCCCAAATTTATCAATGTATTCCATGCATATGTTTCCAAGCTAAATAATTGTATGGATTTAACAAGGGAAACTTAAGATTACCCATATGTCTAGGAAAAGAAAAACACGAACCCAAATGTAGAGAGAAAATGCATAGTCACAAGAGACACCCCCCGATTCACTCAATCAAGAATCCCCCCCATAAAATAATGATTTTGGCACTTTATAATTCAATGCATTTACAATGCTGGAGTTTGTTTTTCATGAGTTTTACAAAGTCCAAGATGGACCCCAAAATTGAAAGTATAATCAAATTATAGAATTACAACTTCAAAATGATACCAATATGTAAATATCAAAAGAATATGCACTTTTAGAAAAAGAATCATCTCAATTTGAGGTCATGTGTGAAAGTTACAAGCCTTTGAAGGTTAAAAAACTATGACTATCCACCAAATTTGATGAGAAAATTGATTTTATAGAAAATAAGATTAGAAAAATAAGATCATACCACTACATAAAGGTGAAATTCTACCCCAAATCAACAAAAATTACATTGAAAAATGAGTTTGTACGCCCGAGATATGAGCCTCTAAATTTGAATTGTGAACGCAAAGGCTTGTAATGGTGAAGGGGTTGCAAAAATTTAGCTATTGATGTCAGCATGATGTCATCACCAAATTTGGTAGGATTGCTGCTAAATTTGGTGAAACTACCAAAAGAGAGCCCTGCTAGTTGGTTTGGGACTGCACTAAATTTGAAGGATCACTAGATGTAGTTAGTTTGACCAATTTAGAGGAAGGCCAAAAAAGGCCTCTATATTTAGCAAATCTACCAATTTTTTGGCACAAGGGCGAAGCTCATATGGCCCCACGATGGGCACCTTGGATGGAGTAACTATGTTTTTATTAAATAAATTATATTGTTATATATATATTTATTTATTTATTTATTTTTATTTTTATCAAAATGTAGAATTTTTTTTGGAAAAAAATGTGCAAAAATTGGTATAGCGTACCATATGACCCACAGGGCAGAAACATTTGCCACATAAATTCTTGCTCAGATTTTGATGAATTGGTAGTCGATCTTAGGGGTTTTAGGCCTTTTGAGTGTGATGGCGATGTTTGTTTGGGCTGAAAATGCTCTAAATTTTGAGCTACCTTTGGGATTTGGGAGTCTCCTCCTAGCTTCAAACCCCTATAAATTGGCCTTTGATGTCTGATCTGAATGAAACAAAAGACTACTATGACTTTCTTGACTACTTTAGACGTGACAATGAGTCTAGATTTACTCCAAAATACTTCAAAATCACTTATAGTTTATAAGTAAAAAATGAAACCCCCAAGAATATAGTATTTCTTTCATAACTTTCTAATTCTTTAGATCATTTGAGGATGCAAGAGAAGATCATACTCATTTGATATGGAAAATAATATATCCACACTCCAAGATATCCTAAAAAGTTATCCTACAACTTAAAACAGCTCCGGTACCATGTAAGATATGGCTGAAAAACCACCCAGGAATCAAAATGGGTGAAAAGAAAGCATAGCAAGGAAACTAGAATTGATAAAATAAATTATATTCTATTTAACATGAATGCTAATATAAAGCCTTCACATGCTTCTCTACATATAAAATGAGAGTAATAGATGAGTATACATGGGATATACCACCTAGGAGACTACTAACACATGAAATGTGGGATAAAAGAATAAACCCCAAAACAAGCTTAAATACATGTGAAAAGGTCTAAGTGACAGAACCGATTAGGGGAATAACCCTTTTCACACTAGGAAGTGAGAAAAAGACCTCAAAAAGGTACCAGACATGAAGAGAAACCTTTTACACTAATAACTTGTAATATAGTTACAAACATGAGGCACAAAGCTTGAAGAAGTCTTTCTTTAGGAATTTATTATTCAAGAAGTACTCAAACATAAAAGATTTATACATAGGGTTTAATACCCTCCTTCTTCATGACCGGCTTCCTCAAGACTTCAATGAATATTCTTATAATCTCCTTCTTTATATCAACTCAAAATACATCTTTTTTATATACATACAATGTAATCACATCATGTCAGCTTAAAGGACCTCAAATCTCTTATGGAAACATTACAAAAACATGACAAAACTTCACAAAAACATACCTTTCTCTACTTATCAATTAATTTTATAGTTTAATTGAGCTCCTCATCAGATGGTTTGACCTCCATCCATTGGACAAAATTGGCTTGAGTTTCTTTTTGGTCATTAAAGCCTCTCAACAACCTTAGATAAACTTGGAACATGCTAAAATAGACATTCTTTTACGTTTCTAAAGCTTCTAGAATGGTTTCAAAATAGTTTTACATTGAATCAAGGATAAAGACTGTTACGACACATGACTAGACTCTAGTAACCTTTTACAAGAGGATCTACCACTTTACATCATGTAAAAACCTTCCAAGTTTTGAATAACAGGTTCAAATATTTGTAGAACTCATTTTGGCAGGAAAACCAAAATGGAGCTTGTACAATCAATTTCACCAGGGTTGAAGATTGACATTCTTCTAACATGACTAAATAAGATCTTTTATTTCTAGAAATGACCCATTACATAATAAAATTAAACTTAAACATGCTTCTTATAGCTACAACATGACCTTAAAGACTAATACGTACAAATATAAATGTTCTATGCTGATGCATTTACATTAGACACCTGGTCTTGATAATGTTCATGATCTCCTGCTCATGAGATATTCATTATTTCCCTTCTTACTACATATAATATTTTACTTGTATGTCTTTTTTAGTTAGATGTTCATATATGTGGACATGTAATTTTGATCCACACTTGTGCTTCTTCTTTGTTGCCTTCTCTTTTGCTATACATGCACATGAAACAAACTCATTAGAAGAATACACCATTTCCTCATTATGCCCTTGAGGCATCTTCCTTTTATATTCATTCTAAGGATGTTGTTCATACTTCCCATTCACTTGATGGACTTTAAAAGATCCATTATCAACCTTCCCAATGTTGATCCATTCTTCATATAATTGTGTTTAAACATGTATTTTATTTTCATTCTTCAAGGATGATTTAGCTTCCTTCTTATTCTTTATGCTTACAAAATCAGGTTCCTTGATACTAGCATCAAACTTCTACTCTTCATGATTATTTCCTTGGCTACCATATTCTTTTCTTTTCAACACTTTAAGTTTCTTCTTTCTTTCCATCTCACAAAAGTAAGCATGTTATTATACCATATATATATCTCTTCGTTCATCTTTGAGATCACTATCTTCTTTCCCATCTCATCTTCTTGCTTCTCATCTTGTTCATTATGGTCTTCATGTTGCACATATACAATCAGTTGTTCAAGGTTCATTAATACATTATCTTTATCATTTTTTCCAAGATTTAATGTTTCATCTTGGGCACTATCTTGATTCATTTGTGTACCTGTAAACACATACTCAAACTCATTGTTAGTAATAAAACATTGAGACTTGATTGTGTCTTCTTCTTTTTCCTTTATCAAAGTAATCAATATATTCCTTATTATCTTTGTAATTAGTAGCTTTATAGGCAACTTTACTTTTATTCTCAACTTCTATCCATAACATTGGCTTTCTTCTTCTTGTATCATCTCCATCATGAGTTTCAATTTTTGTTTTAGCTCAACTATCTCTTTCTCTATATCCAACTCTTTTTTCTTAGTATTTTCTTTCATATTTTTGTGGCATTTTCCTTCAACTAAGCCCTTCATCTTGCCAACCTTATCTTCTCTCAACCTCCTATCTCTTCCTCTAAGCTTCAATGTGCTATTTCATCTTATCTTTCTCTCTTTAGGCATCAATGTGCCTCTATTTATCAACAAATTTGTCTCACCTTGCTTGCTTCTTGATACATTGCCTAGGTTACCTTCCTCTAAACCTTATCATTTGATACCTCAAGTCTTCTTACCTTGGGATTTATTCTTGAGCTTCTTTATGTTCCTTTTCTAAAATTATCAATCCTCAATGGGATTTAGGGATCCTCACATGCCACTAACTTCTTCTTTCAACTTGATTTTAGACAACTTGATCATATTTTATCTATAATTTCTGACCTTGTAATTTCCCAAGAACATTTTCTAAGGTCTAATATTGAAAATGATGTTTGTCCAAACTCTTTACAAACTACATCTATATCAAGATGGTGATAATACACAAACTTCTCAATATAGTTATAAGATTATTAGATTGGTATCTTTAAGACCAATTATACTATTCATGATTTTAACAGGGGTTATTAATTCTTTCAAATCCCGAACTATTATTTTCATACACTTTTCAAAACATTTCCTAGTAGGTCTGCCTTCTACAAGCCTTATAATAACTTGAACACTATACTTTAAACATTGAGGATTCTTTACTTAATATGAGAATTAATAAACATGTGCTTAGCTCCTTATACTTGACTCATATTTCTCTGATTTGGAATTTCATGCCTTCTACTAGGATTGTTACCATCCTTCTTTATCAATCTTCAACACATACAAAAACTCTATCTTTTTGGTCTTATACATGAACCTGCAATATTGATCCACTGGAAATAACCTGAATTAGAGAGATCAATAAATCTTTTAAAATACATTTATTACTTTTTACATAGACTTTATTATCCCTTTACAAAGTCTCAAACTTTCTCTCTCACTCTTCTTTTTACTTTGTTCACTTTATTGACTGCTAAAACATGTCTTTTAAACTAGTTGGACTGTAATCAACCTTATTGCAGATGGATTAAACTATACAAGGACCTATTTTGGTTTGAATACCCTTCACCATGTCTGATTAAGAGTGTTTCAACTCATTCTAATGGGAAATTCTTTCATACAATCTTGGAAATGTAAGAGAATACCAAAATAGGGTTTTAGGCTTATAATAGGACTGCAAATCCAATAACTCACATAAATTCTTTCCTAATCACCTAATCAACTTGAAAACACTTAAATTATCTTTCAAATTCTTGTATCTATCTCTATTGTTTTTAAATCAACATGATGTAACTCTTTTTAGAGGTTATAACTTCATTCTTAAAGTCAAACTCCAATTTTGGACAAAACATGCCTAGTGAATTATTAAAGCATGTTAGGATTCATATTTTGTTGTTGGAGTTTATAAAGGATTCCAAAAATCTTCAAAATACACTTCTTACTCATTAATAATGTTTATCAACTAACTTTTTAGGTTTAATAACTTACTCTTCTTGAAAACTCCCTCAAAACCTAAAATAAGGCTAATGGGTCTAAAGGCCCAATTTACTTTATTTTGTTCAAACTAAACTCATCATGATCTTGAAGGATTATCAGGTTTTTTATTATCCATACACATATCAAAAAATACAATTTACAACCTTGAATCTTCTTTTGGATTTCACAATTTGAGAAAATAAGACTTTAAGGGTTTTAGGCCTATTTGTCTAAACCTGCAATGATTGAGTTTCAATCATAACTTGTTCCACACTAATTTAATTCATATAAAAAAAATTGCATTCAATTCCTAGTCCCAAAATACATTTGTCTACAAAGTTTTATATTTTTCCACTAGTTCATTTTCTTGGAAAATGAGATTTACTCCTTTAAACCCTAACTTGAGGTTTATTCACAATCTATAGGCCTGAGAGCTGTCTATTTCAATTTTTAGATTCAATCATTGTTATTAATCATTGTAAAGGTTTTTTTAGACATATTTACCTCATACATATTATTTAATATTTACACATTTAAATTTTATGTAAAACAATCACAAATTGAATGATTCTTTCATCAAAATACCCTGTTCTATACTATTCAGGTCTGCAACTTGGATATAAACATTTATATGCTATGTGAAGGATATTTCAAATCAATAACACCTTAATTTTTTTTATAATTTTATGCTCAACAAATTTTATAAGACTTAATAATTCATTCACTTCTTAAAAACACAATGTCAAGATTGTTTACTATCTCTATTTTCTTCAACTGAGGCCTGCATACTACCTTTTTTGCAAAGATACATGTGTATATGATATAATAACATCAAAGACATTTAATTAATTATAATATAGTTACAAAAATGATACATAGATATTACATAAGTCTTTATTTAGGACTTTATTATTCAAGAAGTACTCAAACATACAAGATTTATACTTAGGTTTTAACACCTTCCTTCTTCATGACTGGCTTCTTCAATACTTCAATGAATCTATAGATAATATCCTTCTTTATATGAACTCAAAACATATATATTTTATATACATACAATTTAGTCACATCATGTAGGCCTAATGGACCTATAATATCTTATGGAAACATTATAAAAACATGACAAAAATTCATAAAAACATATCTTTCTCCACTTCTCCATTTCTTTTATTGTTTTTTTCATCTCCTCATCAGATGGTTTAACCTCTATCCTTTGCCCAAACTTGGCTTGAGTTTGTTTTTGGTCACTCAAATCTCTCAATAACCTCACACAAACTTAGAACATGCTAAAATAAACCTTCTTTACATTTCCAAAGCTTCTAGAATGGTTTCAAGATAGTTTTACATTGAATCAAGGATAAATACTTTTACCATACATGAATAGACTCTATTAACCTTTTACAGGAGGATATACCACTTTACATCATGTAAAAATATTCTAACTTCTCAATAACAAGTTCAAATATTTGAATAACTCATTTTGGTAGGAAAAACGAAATGGAGCTTATATGATCAATTTCATTAGGGCTAAAGATTGAAACTATTATAACATGACTAAATAAGATCTTATACATCTAGAAATGATCCATTACATAATAAAATGAACCTTAAACAAGCTTCTTATAGCTACAACATGACCTTCAAGTCTAATATGTATAAACATAAATGTTCTTAGCTGATGCACTTGCATGAGACACCTGGAATTGAAAATGTTCATGAGCTCTTGCTCATGAGATCTTTGTTATTTCCATCATTGCTAAAAATAATATTTTTGTTGGATATCTTCTTTATTTAGCTTTTCATACATGTGGATATGAAATTTTGATCCACACTTGTGCCTCTTCTTTACTTCCTTCTTTTTTGTTATACCTGCGCATGAAACAAACTTGCTAGAACAATAAACCATTTCTTCATTATGCCCTTGAGGCATCTTCCATTTATATTCACTGTAAGCATGTTTTTAATGCTTCCCATTCATTTTATGGACTTCAAAATATCCTTTATCAACCTTCCCAATGTTGATCTATTCTTCATATACTTGTACTTGAACATGTATTTGATTATCAATCTTTAAGGATGATTCAAATTCCTTCTTATTCTTCATGCTTACAAAATCAGGTTCCTTGCTACTAGCATCAAACTATTACTCTTCATGACTATTTCCTTGGCTTCCATCTTCTTTTCTTTTCAACTCTTCATAGCTATTTCTTTCTATCTGTCTCACACAAACAACCATGTTATTATACCAAACATCTATCTCTTTCTTCATCTTTAAGATTGCTATCTTATTCCTTAGCTCATCTTCTTGATTCTCATTGTAATATCCCCAAATACAAAAGAGACCATAAACATGAATTGCATTAATGCATATAAATCACCAATGGAATCGCCTAAATCAACAATAATTAAATTAACTACATTAGTAACTAAATTAAATAAATTATCTATATGGGAAGGAACACTACATTTAATGCAAGGAATATAAGTTATATTAATGCAATTCATCCCAATTGATGAAAAGACACATCAATTTTGAAAGGAGACACATCATTTGATGCAAAGCTATGAAGGGTGTTTATAAGAAGAACTTGGTGAAGGAAAATGATATATATTTAGATTTAACATTCATTCCCTTATCTGAAGTTTAGGTAGAAACCTCTTTTTTAATAATTGAGGATGAAACCCCTTGATATCAAGCCTTCTAAGGTAAAACCCTTTGAGATTTCTCTATTAGAATTTTTACAACCATAATTCTGCATTGCACATTAATAATTATACAACATTATTTTTTATATAAATTTATTATCTTATTAATAAGAACATAATTATATATTGTTATTTGGAACTTTAAAAATGAATTCCAAAAAATCCAATTTAATGTTTAATATTATGATTTGGGATATTACAATGGTATCACAACTTTTCATCTTGCCAACCTAAGGGTTTTGATAAGCTTTATACATTCAAATCATAAGGTCAACATAAACAACATAAATGATGCATTGTTTGACCAGTGGGCTCAAGGGAAAATTCAAGTATATACATTGATGTCACAATTAGTTCAACAAATGCAGGAGTTGAATAACTCATTAACTCAAAATTCTAATGGCGAGGGAAGATCATCATAAACAGAATAGAGTTGTACATTTAATAACAATCATGAAGGACTCCAATCAAGGACCTATGTATGCCCAATCATGCCCACATTACTTCAATGAGAGGAACCAATACATGAAGAACATGATGTCGAGTTGATTTTCAATGATATTAATGCATGCCACAATAAATATTTAAATCTTGATCTTATGATAAGGGATGAATTGACATTCATAGATTTTTGACATTTATATAGATAATATGTCCCAGAAGAAGATGATTGGTAGCCAAATTTAGTCAAACAAGTCATTATAGAGTAGCTACCAAAAGAGCATAAAATTTGGATGGTTGATAATTATTTAGGCAACAACCTTGAGTTTCAATAGTATTCGATGGAAGTAAACTATGAAGAGGTTGGTATAGATTTGTAGAAGATCAACACAAGTTACATATAGCAAATAAATTAAAACATAATATATTATTTGTTCATATTGAATGATAAACAATATGAGAGTTTAAAATTAAATAGAAAAATTCTTTCCTATAATTAAGGAGATCATATCTCCTTAAATTTGTCAACTAATAACCACCCAAATCTCCCATAAACTCACAAATACTAAAAACTTATATATTATTGTTATGTATAACAATAATTTATTAACAATACTCAAATAACTGATA
This sequence comes from Torreya grandis, assembly GCA_037957365.1. NCBI lineage: Eukaryota > Viridiplantae > Streptophyta > Pinopsida > Cupressales > Taxaceae > Torreya > Torreya grandis. The sequence continues at coordinate 371,056 of JARHVA010001669.1, read as the reverse complement.
TTAATAATTACATTATTTCTAATTAATAATGTGTACACACAATTATACCTCAACATTCACCCCCTTGTGAACATTATTAATCCTATCTACACCCCCTTTATATGAGCATGAGAGAATATACATCTTCAAAAATTGGCATGAATAGAATCGCATGCCAATGCATACTTTTAGGTATGCATACTACTGACACAATCTTGCTGCACATGACCACTATATGTGAAGGAATGCATCCTGCATTTACTTGATGTGACCATACATACATGTCACTAGGGTCATCTCGATAAAGAAGCAAGGTAGTCATGGGATCTTTGCAGTTAGTTTCCCTCTTAAACAACTATTTGCCACATTTCATTATATCCACTCTCTCCCTTGTCTCCAAATATTAGAGGTATTTCAAACAAGTAGGGGAATGAAAACACACAATTGAAAAAAAAATGAAAATATCATGAGGAACCAATCCTAATTGTTGTCTGATGTAACCTCTATTAATGTCTATTTCCACCCAAACAAAAAACAACATAGATGGTTCTCACTACCGATGAAGAATCATCCTTGGCATTAGCTAGTTTGGTGTAGAGCACACCACACTAAAGAATAAAAAACACACCACACATGTGAACAAGAATGTCCTTCTATTCTTATTCAAACACACAACAGAAAAAAGCACACTACTCAAAATGTCACCAAAACTACTTAGGCCTCATTGCTGGTGACTGACAAGAGGCGTAAAAAGCCTCCTACCTCCATTGCCTCTTTCGTCTAGTAGGTTGTTGCTTACTCAGTTGATCATTTCATGAAGCTCAAGTGAATTTTTTGATGAGAAATCCCCCTCATGGTTTGGATGTTGTGTACAAGCTAAAATGCATCTGTAAGGCAATTTTTAAAAAAAAAAAAAAAAATTGACTTTTGAATTAAGATGACATAAAGGATTTTTACAAAGGACTATACTTTTGATGATAGACATTATAACTAAAATGACTTTGAAAATAATACTTAAAATACTTTATTGATGAAAAATGACTTTTAAAATTTGACTTATTATTAAAAACTTTTGCCAAATAAAAACACAATGACTCAAATGATATAATTAATATCTTTTAAATTCAATAACACTAATATACCTAAGGACCTAAGACACATGAGTTGTAAATAATTAATATATAAACATTTAAAACCTTCATACAACTTTAATTACAAAATTTGGACTTAACAAGTAATTACCAAATTAACACAACTTACTAAAAATGACACATGAGTAATAACCATAGACAAAACTTGTAAACTAAATGATAAAAGATAAGAAAACTAATAAAATAAATACCTAAAATATTAGACTGTGTTGTGGTTTGGAGATTGGCATAATGAATTTGTCCATAGTCCCGATTGAGTACATTGATCTACCCAAAATAACCTCCTTTGTCGAATTTGAGGAATACACTCCCTGAGATGAGGATATTTTAGCAAGGGCATTTAATAAATTAGAGACTTTTAATGTCATGATCTAGCTAATCGAGAGCAACATTGAGTATTGAGTAGAATAACATGCATGCCTAAATGTCATTGATATAGTCATGAGGCACACTATTCTTGAATGAAAATGTGATCGTTAGGGTTTTGGTGAGTCCAATAGTATATTGCATGTTTCCTAAAGTTTCCTAGCTAAACTTTGAGGATAACTTGCCATCTATCTCACCATTTAGATCTGCTAGATGTTATGGGCTATTGTGTTCCAATAAGGCTGAATGAAAGGGATAAATCTATGATGAGTTAAATGGTTCAGTCTACCATGAAATTGATTTACTCAGATAAAATAAACTAAAACTAAAGCCAAGATATGAATTTCAATATATATTCTAAATCAAAAGTTGATTTGACAATGTTGAATGTAATTTTATCAAATAAGAGAAATTATAATATAATTCAAATCAAAATGACAAGAAGACAGGTCTAACCAGTGTTGGAGTAGGCTTCAACTATTATGACCCAGTATCACATAATTTAGATGCATAAATGCTTCCCAAAACACAATTATCTCTATTTGAAAGTAAAAAATTTCACCATCATATGGGGCAAAAAAAAAACTAAATGAATGCCCCTACCGAACCTTAGGATTTCATTGCTCTGATACCAGAGGAAGACACTGGTAAAGATTTCTAGAAGATCAACACAAGTTACATAGAAAAAATAAATTAAAACATAATATATTATTTGTTCATACTGAATGATAAGAAATATGTGAGTTTACAATTAAATAGTAAAACTCTTTCCTATAATTATGGAGATCACATCTCCTTAAAAATCTCAACTAATAACCACCCAAATCTCACGTAAACTCACAAATACTAACAACTCATATATTTTTTAATATGTATAACAATAATATATTAGCAATACTCAAATAATGTAATATTCATAATTACGTTATTTCTAATTAATAATGTGAACACACAATTATACCTCAATAAACTATTCAGTGTTGAAAAACATCATGACAACATCACTCAAATAATTCTTTGAGCATGAGTTGGAGGTGATGGTTCTTTAACTTGTGCATCCAAACAAATGTTGGAATCATCTTATGACAACCATAAATTCATCCTATTATCACAATGAAAATAGGTATGAATCTTTTGTCAAAGATGAACCATTACTTGGTATCCATAATAGCATAAAGAAATGATTTATATTCATGGACAGTGGAGGTGAGTCATATATGGAGATTGTAAGGGCATATTTGGTGACAAATGAGCTTGAACAGGTCATTAACAGCCCAATAAATGATCAATTTGGAGTGTAAAGGTCCCAAGATCCTTATGATCAACTAGGAGTTCATTAATAATTACAACAATGGTTATAATGGCAGAAGGTTGTGGGATCTAGGAAAGAACAGTTGTAATAATCCCTTGCAAGAGAGAAATGTTAATAATGCAATCAATTTTACAAGGATGGGGAAATAAACATCTAAGCTTAGATCAGATTATAATTTGTTGTGGAGTGTACTATTGGGTTTAAAATTACTTGAGGATAATAAATCTAAAGAAGGGAGGTCTATAATATCCCCAAATACAAAGGAGACCATAAACATGAACTAAACTAATGTAAATAAGTCACTAATAGAATCACCTAAACAAACATTAATTAAATTAACTACAACAAGTAAATTAAATAAATTATCCATATGGGAAGGAATACCACATTTAATGCAACAAATATGAGTTATATTAATACAAGTAATCCCATTTGATGACATCACTTTATAAAGGAGACACATCATTTGATGCAAAGCTATGAAGGGTATTAATAAGAATAACTTGGTGAAGGAAAAGGATATATATTCAAATTTGACATTCATTACCTTATCTGAAGTTTAGGTAACAACCTCTTTTTTAATAATTGAGGATGAAACCACTCATTTATTAGATATAAGGATGAAACCCCTTGATATCAATCTCTCAAGGATGAAACCTTTTGAGAGATCTCTATTAGAATATTTATATCTAGAATTTCACATTACACATTTGATCAGTATATAACATTATTCATTATGTAAATTTATTATTAGGTTAATAAGAACACAATTCTATTATTATTAAATATTATAATTTCAAACTTTAAAAAAGAATTTTGAGAAATCCAAGTTAACGTATAATATTCTTATTTGGGATATTACACTCATCTTGTTCGTTATGGTCATGATGTTACACATCTACAACCAGCTGTTCAAGGTTTATTAACACCTTGTCTTTCTCATTTTTTCCAAGATCCAATGTTTCATCTTGGGCACTATCTTCATGCACCTATGTACCTATAAATACACACTCAAACTCTTTGATATAAATAAAACATCGAGACTTGTTTGTCTCTTTTTATTCTTCCTTTTTTAGGGCAATAAATATATGCCTTGCTCTGGCCACTTTACTTTTCTTCTCAACTTCTAGCCATAACATTGGCTTTATTCTTCTTGTATCATCTTCATCATGAGTTTCAACTTTTATTTTAGCTCAGCTATCTATTTCTCTATATCCAAATCTTTTTTCTTGGTATTTTATTTCATATTTTTGTGGCATTTTCTTTCAACTAATCCCTTCATCTTGCTAACTGTGTCTTCTTTGAACCTCATATCTCTTCCTCTAAGCCTCAATGTGTTCTTTCCTATCATCTTTCTCTTTAGGCCTCAATATACCTATGTTTATTAGCAAATTTATCTCACTTTGCTTACTTATTGATACCTCACCTAGGTTACCTTCCTCTAAATGTGGTATTTTTTTACCTCAAGTCCTTTTACCTTGGACTTTCTTCTTGAGCTTCTTTCTACTCCTTTTCTGACTTTATCAATTCTTAATGGGACATAGGGATCCTAACATGGCACTAACTTCTTATTTTAACCTACATTCATACAACTTGATCTTATTTTATATATAATTTATGACCTTACAATTTTCCAAGATCTTTTTCTAAGCTCTGATACCAAAAATGATGTTAACCCAAACTCTTTACAAACTATATCTATATCAAGATGATGAAAATCAACAAAATTAACAATATAGTTATAAGATTCTTAGATTGGTCTCTTCAAAACCAATGATATTATTCATGATATCAGTAGGCTTTATTAATTATTTTAAATCTCTAACCATTATTCTCATAAGCTCTTCAAAACATTTCCTACTAGGTCTACCTTCTATAAGCCTTATAATAACTCAAACACTGTACTTTGAAGACAAAGATTCTTTACTTGATATGAGACTCAATAAAAATGTGCTTAGCTCTTGATACTTACCTCATCTTTCTCTAATCTATAATTTAGGCCTTCTACTAGGATTATGACCATCCTTCTCTATCAATCTTCAACATATACACAAACCCTATCCTTTTGGTCTTATACATGAACCTACAATACCGATCCACCAAAAATAACCTAAATTAGAGAGATTAATAACTCTTTGAAAATACATTTATGACTTCTTACATAGATTATATTATCCCTTTACAAAGTCTCAAACTTTCTCTCTCAGTTCTCTTTCTACGTTGCTCTCTTTATTGACTGTTAAAACATGACTTCTAAACCTACTTGACTACAATCAACCTTCTTGAAGATGGATTCAATTATACAATAACATATTTTGGTTTTTTGACCCTTCACCATGTTCAATTGAGATTGTTTCAACACATTCTAATGGGAATTTATTTCATACAATCTTGAAAATGCAATAGAAGACCAAAACAGGGTTTTAGGCTTATAACAGGACTGTAGATTCACTAACTCACATAACTCCTTTCCTAGTCACATAATTAAATTGAAACCACTTCAATCATGTTTAAAATTCTTGTCTCTATCTCCATTATATTTAAATCAACATAACTCAACTCTTTTAGTAGGTTATAACTCCTTTCTTAAAGTCATACTCTGCTTTTGGATAAAACAAGCCTAATGAGCTATTAAAGCATGCTAGGCTTCATATTTTTGGTTGGAGTTTAGACAAGATTCCAAAAATTTTCACAAGACATTTCTTACTCATAAACAATGCTTATTAGCTCATTATGTAAGGTTAATAATGTCCTATTATTAAAAACTCCCTCAAAACCTAAAAAAGAGTTAATAGGTCTAAAGGCCTATTTCACCTTCTTTTGTTAAAAACTAATCTCATCATGCTCTATAGGGTTTCTTGAGGTTTTTATCATCCCTACACATCTCAAATAATACAATTACAACCTTGAATCTTCTTTTGGATTTAACCATTTGAGAAAATAAGACTCATAATACAGTTAGAAACATGATGCAAAGAGCATGCAAAAGTATTAATTCGGGACTTTATTATTCAATAAATACTCAAACATATAATATTTATACATAGGGTTTAACACCCTCCTTCTTCATGACTAGATTCTTCAAGACTTCAATGATTCTTCAGATAATATCCTTTTTTATATCAACTCAAAACACATCTCTATTATATACATACAACCTAATCAAATCAAGTAGGCCTAAAGGACCTACAATATCTTATGGAAACATTAAAAAACATATCTTTCTCCACTTATCCATTGATTTTATAGTTTATTTGAGCTCCTCATCAAATGGTTCAACCTCTATCCATTGCCCAAATATGACTTCAATTTATTTTTGGTCATTAAAACCTTTCAACAACTCAGAATATTTTGAAACATCATAAAATAGACCTTCTTATACATTTTCAAAGCTTTTAAAATGGTTTAAATATAGATTTACATTGAATCAAGGAAAAAAACTAGTAACCTTTTACAAGAGGATCTGTTATTGATAATTTTGACCTTACAGGTCAAATTATCATCCTATCACTTGAAAATTTTATTATAAGGAGATGGTGTACTTATTTAGGCATTAATATATCCAATGGATGTAGTTTTCATTAGTTTCATAAGACTTCTCAAGTGATTATCGCAATTTTAGTGCCAAAAAGGTTTGTTTTGAGGCCATCCATATAATTCTCAAGGTAAAATTGATATTGAAGCATATTCAAAACATTATTTGCCCATAAAAGTTCAAAAAAGTGATTTTAAGAGGTTTTAGGTCTTAAAATTAAGAGAAATAATTTATTTCTCATATCGACCTCATTGGCAACTCTATAAGGGCATCTTTCAAGTGCTCGGTATGGACAAGAGAGATAGAGTTAGGAGCTAAAACTTTGGGAATTTTTAGGGGTAATATTAATATTTAAATAAGTGGCATTGGTTTTCATATTTATTAAAAAGTGCTAAGAGTTACCATAGGTCACTATGGCTTATTCATTCTAGAGGGGTCTGTTCTTGCACATATTTCTCCAGCTCATAAATCGATGGAGATGAATGGTTTTGAGGGTGGTTTTTAGAGGTATTACATATCATTTTAATGGTTATTTAATAAGTTGAATCATCTCCATGAAGTGCTTTCACTTGAAGTAAGAATGTCTTAGTGTATAGACTATTTCAATGTTTTTTTGCTACAAATATCTATTTTATCTTTATGGAGGTCATTATCATAGTTTTATATTTATTTTTAATTCATATAAAACCCATTAGTTTTATGTATTTCATTTTCTAATTTTTTGAGATGTGTTCCTTAGTCATATCTTCAAGTATTTGCTCTTTGGGGGACATAGTATATGTTTTGATAGTATACTAGAGGTTTGACTACCATTTTGGATCAAATAATAGTAGTATATAATAGTGTGAAATTATTGATATAACATTGCATTTTTGGAAGCATGAGAAGTTCAAGATGGTATTTCAATGCACCTTAAAATGAGATGTTATAGTTGTTTTCTTTAATTGCATGTTGTACATACTATAGAAGTAAATAGAAGAGGCTCAGAGCTATGGAAAAGACTTGCCACATATATTCATGCCTTCATGATCTTAATGTCCCTCCTTCCTTCATAAAGATGTTTGAAATTGATTAGAATGTTCTAATTCACAACTCACATGCTTATGCATGAGAGGACTTTATGTAGTTTGTACATGATTATAAGGTCAGTTGAGGATGACATGATGCTAGTCACAAACTTTGTGAACCATTTAGGATTGATAATGAGAGTATATAATGGTTTGAAAAGGTTGAAAAATTAAGGAACCCAAATAATGGCTCTTGGTAGCCCTAAACAATCAAGTAAAGACTTATAGGCCCCCAAGCATGTAGGTCCTCATTTGGACATCTTATCTAAACCTCAAACCAACTCAAGACAATGTCAAGGATAACTAACCTCATTGTAGTCATATAGTTCATAATCCATGAAAAGATACAAGGTCACTTGTAGGTCAAGAATGAGAAAGTAGATCGAGTTGATAGTCTACAGTTACCTATAGTTCCCTATATAGAAATGGACAAAAAGAAAGGACTTGAAATGTGAAAGGTAACATGTTTGAAAGATCTTTGAGCCCACTTGATGTCCTAAAAACAACTTCAAGGGCTTTGAGAAGATCATTTTATAAGAGTGGGGTTCTAAGCACAAAGGACACTTTCAAGGCACCAAATCAAGTACCAATAGGACCTATATGAAATAGATAAGATCAAAGAGTTATCATAGTCAAGCATCTAATCTCCACCCACATCCATCATACTTTGGTTCAAATAGGGGGTACATCGATAAAGTTGACAGGGTTTATTAAACAATAAATTTTGAGGTTGGTGAATTTGAAGATAATATCAAAGAGCTTCTCATGCCATAAGGTCTCTCAAAGAGTTATTATAGTCATCTCATGTCCACCTACAACCAAGGGAAATACTAAAAGAGCTTATCTATAGTCATGGCATATAGTCAGTCAAGAGGAAGGAGTTGAGGTGTTAAGAGATGATTGAAAATAAAATGGAACTCCAAGCAATTCCATGGTTCTTTGGGGATATTGGTGATGATAATGACAAGTCTAAACCCCAAAAAATAGTCCTAACTCCTAACCACCTATAGCCATATCTTGAAGGTATAGGCTGAAATGTAGACAATGAAGGAGTAGAGGATGTTTGATATCCATCTAAGAATACAAAAAAATTCATGGAATATGGGTGTTAGGACCATGAAGGAGAGGTTCAAAGCCCTTATATGTAGTCAACACCCTCCACAAGTACCTATAGACTATAGGGTCAGTGCATCTTCAAACCAAAGGAAAAGAATAAAGTATGGAAATATTGAATATTTCTGAGTTTAACTTAAAATCCTCAATCAAGTTTAAGGACTTGGAGATCAATGATGAGAATAATGAGTTCTTGAACAGTAAATCATACAACCAAGAGACCCTCTTAAGACACCTACATGTGGCTTATGGATCAAATTGGTCTCAAGTATAAAGAAGGATGTTTCAGAGGTGTGGAGAGAGGATTAGAGCCCAATTGAGACTACAACTAATTCCAAAAGTCCATTAGAAAGGTCAATAATGTGAAGATGTGAGGTTCTTGATCACAAAACATAGTAAAGTACCAAAAACATCACCTATAAGCCTTTTCAAGGATTGGTCCATTCTCAATCTTGAAGAGCTAGCAGAGCATATATGTTAAAAGGTTTGAAACCTACTTGAGAACTTCAAGCAAGTCCATGAGCTTGAGAGATGATCATTGGTGTGATTTCAAGATCTCAAACCCAAATAATATAGTTAACACCCTAATAAAGTGACCTATAAGCCTGTTTGAAAGAAATAGTTCATATTTAAGCTATAGAAAGGGACAAAGAAGTTTGAAAGGGTTTTAAGGTTAACTTGAACTATCAAGACAAGTCTATGAACTATTGGAGAGTCAGTAATGTGATGATGAGGTTCTAAATCTAAAGTATAACCACAATACACTCTATAAATAGCTACAAACCACCTACAATACTATGTACTTGTTGAGTAAGGTCAAGACTAGAGAAGAGTGCTAACAAAGGTGTTGGGAGAGGTTTAAATCCAATTTTAGATTGTAACTAGTTCAAAGAATATTGAGAGGGTTATTGACATTAGAGGAGAGGTCTTAAGACACTAATGACAAAGTCAAAGATGTATAAAAGAGCTCTAACAACACACATAATTATAGAGACCTAATCAGTGAAGGAGAGGAAGAATTCAAATGAAAACTTGAATTTGAATTAAAGGCCTACTTTCAAGGAAAAGACCTTTTCTAGTCAAAAGAGGCATTCAACCAAGAATATAGGGTTCTTGAGCAAGTATTTAGGCACTTGCTAGAGTCAAACTCCACTAATCAGGCTGAAAACTTCATGACTTATTCATGCTTCCAAACAAGTCTAATTCTAACCTCTACACCATTTTCCAAAATATGGATGAGAGATTAGTTTAAATATACTATGTAGTAATTGGAAGAAGATTAAGTGAAGATCATAATTCCTAGTTTTGAGGGCTCTTCTCTCTCTCTCTCTCTCTCTCTCTCTCTCTCTCTCTCTCTCTCTCTCTCTCTCTCTCTCTCTCTCTCTCTCTCTCTCTCTCTCTCTCTCTCTCTCCTCTCTCATAGTCACTATATGTACGCTAATGATTGGAATTTGAATGAATCCTTAACCTAAACTTTGGCAAGTCTATGCTCTCAAAACCACTTTTACTTGCCTATTTGAATGAATGAGACATAATTCATACTTCTTCAAAGCTTGTTTTTAGTGTATTTTCATGGTTTTTTAATGAGTGATAATGATAGTATAAACTTCATTTCATTTTGTCCTTTCCTCCTTAGATATTTTTAGGTGTTATATCATCCTTATAAGTTGTATAGTGTACTTTAATCAAATTGTTTGTATGATGAGTGCAAGGTTTCTTTAGTGTCTTTGAGAGACCTATTGAATAGGTGCCTTAGATCATGCATCAAGCCTAAGCCTATATGTGAAACATTAATGTTTTGAGGATTTCATTTGAGAAGTATAATCAAGTTTATATTCTTATTCAACATCCTTAGTGCATACCACATAAGTTGAGGTCACATTTTTGTGTATCACCCTAGTTAGATAGGTTTTCCTTTCAGTTTATGTTCTTCTCTTTCCCTTGCAATCATGTAGTGTAGAGTAGAGATCCTTACTGATAGATCAAGGGGAGATATCCCTTAGAATCTAGATATTTAATCCACCTATTAGGAAACCCAAAACCTAGGATTATCTCTATGTTACTTTATATTGTGAAGGCCTAAAACTACCTTCACAAGGGTACAAGTCTAGTATTCAACAATTTTTGGCATACCGAATGGGACACATTGGAGTTAGTCTTGGTGAAATTGAAATTGTAGCAACATTGTACATGAATTATTTGGTGACTACAAGCTCAATCAATTTCTTCTAATAGTTCAAGCACAGTTTCCAAGTAAGTGTTTTTCATTGCACTATTCTGATGTTTTTATGGCTATGTATGAGGAAAACTCTGATTTTATGTTTACTTATTAGCCTTATAATGAATTATATGAGCCTTATCATGATCCATATGAACCTGTTTATGAGCCTAGTTAGACTTACTAAGAGTATTATCAGCCTTATGATTAGTCATGTCAAGAATATGATGATTCATAGCAGCTTTATAGTAACCTTATGAGCCTCACTATGACCATGAATATATGCCTCAACAACCTTATCAAGACTTGCATCAATCATACTCACCTCTTCCCACTCCATATCCAACTCATAATCATGTTTCCCCTACCATATCCTTGTTGGTATTCAAGCCAAATATGATAAAGTTTAAAGGGGTGATGATAGTGTGGGATAGAGAGTTGGATGTGATTCCTTTTCACCTCATAGAGAAGATGAGGAAAATAGTACAGATATTGACAAGTGGGTGGGTAACAGTTGGAAAAGAAAACTAGTATGTCATGACTTATGAATGACATGAAATGAGAACCATGATCCAATGGTGGGTAGACATTTTAGTGGGGTGGGAGAATCAAGAGATATAAGTTAAGAAACATTATCCATCTCCACCTACCCCTAGTCAAACTTCTTATATTCCAAGTTTCCTTCTATCTACACCTACCCTTCCTCAAAAAATCAAGCTTGTTATATCTTGGAAGCCTTCATGGGCTATGCCTCCTGGTTTTTCCATGCCAAGTATTGTGGATGAATCTCCTCCCATCATTTTTTAAGAATCCTTATGTTTACCATATCATCCCTCTTGTAATCCTTGTCTTCATGAAGTCATTGAATATTCTCAAATGTAGACTCCAAGAGAGTCATTTCAACCTCCACGTAAACCTACTAATTTCAAAGTCCTACCTTGGAACCAAGTAGTCAAGTCTTGGGAGAATTAGGAGGAGGTGAGTGTTATTGAGTTTGATCCCAAAGATGACCCTATGCCTACAGTTATTCCCTCATGGAAGTCAATTCAAGAAAACATACAAAGGAAGGAATAAGTGATTATTAAAGAGGCCAAAATTTAGGTTACATTTCAAATTAATGAAGTAAATCTTGAGGGTGAGGAAGGAAATGGTGAATAAGAAAACCAAGCATCCATAGATTAATTCAAATTACTCTATTTTCAAGCATTCCTACATGAATCTTCCATTCCTAAGAGCTCATATTGAAAAAATACCTCCTTGATCCCCAAATAAACTTATGAGATTATTCATTGACCTCCCACGATCTCCCTTCTTGAAGAGGAGCCTATTATATGGAGGATAAATGAATAAGTTATAGATGCAAATGATTTTCAAGGAGAGTGTGGTGAAGATGAGGAAACCATGTATGAAGAAAATATATTTATTGGTACTCCCTTTGGTGAGATCAAAGACATTTTACCTTTCAAACTAGATGAAGAGATTGCATCAGAAGATGAAGATCTAGACTTGTTTCAAGAGCTTCCTTTTGATGTGATTGAACATGGAGAAGAGAAGGTAAATCCTTATTTTGATCTCCTTTGTACCAATCAAGAGCATAGCAAATATTTATTTGAATCTCTAGAATTAGTTTACTCACTTCTCCCAGGTGACTATGAGTTGAGTAAGGCAAAAGGAGGTAGTTTTGGCAAACCAATCAACAAGATAGAGAGTTTGCATTTCAAGGGACACCCTCATTAGATGATGATTTGGTTGAAATTCTCAGCATGGGTTATTATCCTCTCACCTCATTTGCAGACCTTGAGGTGCACTTGGAGGATAGCGAGGATCATTTTTGTCCACAATTTCTAAAATAACAACAAACTTTCTCTTGTGGAAACAATGATGGGAAAGTTTAAAGTAATCAGGAGGATACTAGGGCCCAAGCATGTTTCTTTAATCAGCCATATAAGGTTCATGATGCAACTGATCTTATAAACCAATATATGGCCATCTTGGAGACCATTGGCAAAGAAGAACAACTAAAAAAGGTGGAGGTTGAAGTCAAAACTCAATATGTTTTCATTGGAGATCTATTTGATGATGTAGACCTATTACAAGACATGTCACATGTATTTTCAATCAATAAGAAGGCTTATCCAAGTAAGAAGTAAATCTAATGTGATTTCACATGCCATTACATACCTCATGAAGTAAGTGATTAAAAAAAATTACTTTTGATCCTTGAGGAGGATTATTTCAAGGTTATTTTTAGTTAGTTTTACTTTCATCTAAGTGTTGTCATGCAAATTAGTTTGCTTACATTTTGTTTCAATAAGTGCTTTACTAGTTTAGTCTAGTTTCTTTGCTTTGTTGTCTTTCCTTTTTCTATCTTTGAGGAGAAAGAAAATATCTTATCTTGAGCCAAGAGTTGTGGTCATTGGTCAAAGTATAATCATGACTATTTCATAGTGTAAGAGTGATATTATGAGTTTTAAGGAAATGCCAATGCTTTGGTTTCAAGCATAGTAGACATGCTTCCCATCTGAGATGCCAAAATGTTTAATTTTGACCTTACAAGTCAAATTATCACCACTACCACTTGAAAAATTTATTTTACAGACATGGTGTACTTATTAAGGCATGAAAATATCCAATGGATACATTTTTAGTAGTTTCATCAAAATTCTTAAGTGATTATGACAGTTTTAGTGCCAAAAAGGCCTATTTTGAGGCCATCCATACATTTATCAAGGTAAAATTAAGATTGAGGAATATTTAAAACTTTATTTTTATATGAAAAGTTCAATCAAGTTATTTATAAGAGGTTTTAGGTCTCAAAATGAAGAAAACCAATTTATCTCTCATATCAACTTGCTTGGCTATTTTAGAAGGGTAGTTTTTAAGTTCTCGATACAGATAGGAGAGAGAGAGTTAGGAGATAAAAATTTGACCATTTTTAGGGGTCATATTAATATTTAAATGAATATATATTTTTAAAATATTGATGGATTATTATTTATGAAAAATTGCTAAGAGTGATAGTAGGTCACTATGACCTATTCATCCAAGAGGGGTCTACCCTTGCACTTGTTTCTTTAGATCAGAAATTGATGGAGAGGAATGGTTTTTATATGTATTGGATATAATTTTAATGGTGATTTAATTATTTTAATCATCTCCATGAAGTGCTTTCACTTGATAGAAGAATGTCTTAATGTATAGACTATTTCCATGAATTCTGGTACAAATATCTATTTTTTTCTTCATGGAGGTAATTATCAGAGGTTTATAATGATTTTTAATTCATGGAAGACCCATAAGTTTTATGTATCTCATATTATACTTTTCTGAGATGTGTTCTTTATTCATATCTTCAAGTATTTGCTCTTTGGGAGACATAGTCTGTGTTTTGACAGTATACTGGAGGTTTGAGTACCATTTTGGCTCAAATACTAGTAATAAATCATAGTGTGAAGTAATTGAGATAAAATTTCAATATTTGAAACATTATAAGTTCAATATGGTATTTCAATGCACCTTTAAATAAGAGGTCATAGTTGTTTCCTTCAATTGCATGTTATACAGACTGTAGAAGTAAATGGAAGAGACTCAAAGATATGGAAAAGAATTTCCACATATACTTATGTATTCTTGAACTTGATATCCATATTGACTTCATCAATATGATTCAAATTGACTAGAATGCTCTAATTCATAACTCAAAAGCTTATGCATAAGAGGACTTTATGCAGTCCATACATGATTGTAAGGTGAGTTGAGTGTGACTTGATGCTTATCATAAGATTTTTGAATAGTTGAGTAGTGATACTAAGAATATACAATGGATTGACAAGGTAGATATATTTATGAACCCCAATAAAGGCTCTTGCTAGCCCTAAGCATTCAAGTAAAGACCTATAGACCACCAAGCATGTAGGTCCTCATTTGGACATCCTATCTAAACCTCAAACCAACACAAGATAGTGTCAAGAAGACCTAATAATTGGAACATGACTATATATTAAGAGGGGGGGTGAATCATTAGATTGAATAATTTTGTCTTTTTTAAAACTTTTAAGGTAGACTAACAATATATGTAGAGATCACATATACATAAATATGCATAACACTAGATATACCATGGAAAACCCAATAAGGGAAAAAGCACCATGAGAATAGCTGCTAGAATCTACTATTCTAATCCAACGTCATAATAAATAACCTCACTAGTTACAATGTTTAAGGACACTAATCCTAAGGAGACACCAATCCTTGATTTATGAGCACTTACTCTAAAGAAATGCCAACCCCCTAACTGAGCACCAACTCAGCGTATCTGATGGCACTAATCTATCAGATCTATAAAGGATCTACAACTCTAGATTATAAAAATGATTCATAAATGAACCTAATTCAATTCTCTATTATAGGTATGGTCTATATTTTCTCACACTCTGCACATCTCTCTCCTCTTTCCTCTCTTCCACTCTATTCTATACACCTCTATCTCTGTGTCTCTATATTTCTCTATTCGACACACTTCAATTACACCAACAAAAATAATAACCTCTGAATACATCCTAGATGTCATATATATAAGCATTTGATCTAGGGTTTTGTATATTCTATATGTTCACACTTGTTTTCTAACACATCATGCTCAGTTCTATTGGACTTTAGTTCTTGTCTTTAAAAACAAGTTTCCCATGTGTTGAACTCATGCTCCACTACCATGATTCTTGGTTTCATTACTATTTAGAGCATATATTGGTCTCTAGTTTTTATGCACATGCATTATTACATAAATTTGATTGATCACTATAATTAATCTCATTGTTTGTATCATAATTTATGGCTTAACTACAAGTTCTTGCATGTTCCACCACTTGACCATTGGGATGAACATATCTTTAAATATCAACCATTGATCTTAAGTTTCATGCCACGATCTAATGGTCTTCATTCAAAATTTTTTAAATTTAAAATGTGTCCATTGATCTTTTTCATCATAGCTCTCACGTGTCGTTAGATCTTCAAAGTAGCATAAATTTTATCTCTACCTATCAGTAAACATCGAACACTTGGTCTAATATCACTACTTCCATAGACTTTGGAACACTTGTGCTCCATTGATATTTTAAAACTATCTCAGTCTTTAACTTACCTCTATCTCATTAAACATTGATCACTTTATCCCATTGAGTCTACTCGTTCTGTTAGATCTTCATTGCATGATCAACTACTTACTATTCAATTTTCTAACAAGCTCAAACTTTATCTCTAATGAGCTCTTGTGAATGTGACACTTAGCATTAACACATTCCTTCTACATACTAATGTTAGTTCCTTTTATTAAGACACTTGGCATCCTCATGTTGATCATTGATTGTTTGACTCTAAAACACACTGTAGATTTAGTGTTCAAGATATGTGATTATGATACTTATCACTAGCGCATTCACTCATAGGTTGCTTTAAAATGATGAATTCATTATACATTGTTGGATCTTCAATGTATGATTAAGCACTCACCATTAGATCTTTTAACAAGCTCAAACTTTACCTTGTGCAGATTTGACTATGGGGACCATCTCAATATGCTTGGAAGGATAATTTTGAACCTTCATATCTTTTGCTTCGCTCATCTGCCTATTCTTAAATTTGGACCATATAAACTAGGCATGATAAAGAACAAACACATATAATCATCTCTTCCTAAATCCTTTCCACATGATAGATACAACTCTATTAATCTGCTCACTCAAATTCTTTTGCCATAGAGCTAACTATGCTTAGAACTGCTTGGAAGGCTAACTTTGTTCTTGCATAACTTTTGATGCACTTCATTATATGACCTGTAATTTAGTACATAAGATCCTCTCACATAGGGGATTCTATCCATATATTCATTTTCTCTATAAACCCTCATATGTGTAAGAGATGACATCATAAAAATGTCTAATTAGCTTTTTCTAACCAACTGCAAATTTGACTAAGTGTGGGAAAACATTGTCAAATGCTTGGGAGCCCAACTTTACACATGTACATCTTTTATCATGCTACATCACATGACCTAATATTCATCACATAGAAACTAGGCACAAAAATGAATAAACCCATATGATCATTTTGTCCTGACACCTTTATATGTGTGAATACTGACCTCATCAACATGCTTACTTGGCTCTATTTGAGCCTTTTTGCAATTTTGACTAAGTATAGAAACTTAGTGAATTCTATTTGAGTATCCAGCTTTGTATCCTCATATCTTCTATCATTCTTCATTGCATGAATTTAAATCTAGTGCATAACAACTAGGGACTAATGTGATCAAAACCATATGACCAACTCCCCAAGACTCATCCACACATGGGAATGGTTACACCAATAAACTACCTATTTAGATTTTCCTCTATAGACCCAAATGTTTAGATGATCAATATGAATAACTTGATGAATTCCACTCATGCACATAATCAATCCAATCATCCTTAACCTATAATAGGATCCCTTGTATATATTTTAACCACCATATTTGGCCCTGACCATCGATGACATCTATAATGCTAATAATCTCTATTTTGACATCAATGACAATCATATTACCAACAATCTCCCCCTTTATCATTGATGGCAAACTATATGCTTTGATCTTCTAATATTCTACTCCTTATTTGGCATTATTTGCATTGGCTTCTAATGAGTATGAACTGAAGCTGTTTATACCAAACTTGTTCCCCCTTAGGCAATGGATCATTTTCCATGACACAACTTGGACACATGCTATGATATTATTTAGCATTTGCACTTTTTCTCCAACCTTCTACAGAGAGCATTTGTACTTTTTCTCCCCCTTTGAGATCAATGGAAAAGGGACTCTTTCTCACTATTTGTCTAAATGTTTCTTCCCCTTTATTAGATAAAGGAGTTTATTCAAGAATCTACAACCATCAACTCATTAGAAATTTACAAAAGTATGCATACCTGTGTTGCCTTTTCTCTTCTTTTAGGGATTAAAAAAGCTTCTATGATCCTCCCCTTGGACTCATGCCCTATTAATAAGATCTAGTGATGTGATGTAAGAGCTACCATTTCCAATTTCTATCTCATTGCATCACTTGATAGTCTTTAAATCTATATCCACATGAAGAACCACCATACATGCTTACTAACCTTCTATCTCAGATTCAACTACATAGTCCTTTGATCCTAAGACCTAACGAATTACAAATCTCCCCCTTTGTTTATGCATGAGGATTCAATACATTGTCAATGCACCTTACTTGGTTTGATTAATTCATCATCACAACCTCCTTGATTTCTCATTTGTAGTAGATATCACAACATCTTCAACATGATTTAAGCATTTCACATATGCTCCCCTCACATCATGTATAGCTCCTCAAGCCATTCATGCTGGGCTTAAATCCATGCTCCATATTTGTATTAAGAGATTATCTATACCACACCATAACTTCATTTAACACATGTATTTCATCATTTTATACATGTTCACTAAGTTTGGTGACCCAATTCATTACACAACCCAAGATACAAAATGTCAAGGGTTTTGTTGAATTGGAACCCTTATGACAACCTCTAAAACTTATTTCATACCAAGAGACAACCATCACACTCTTTTGCACCAATATTTGAGCTTCCACATGTTTGGGAACCTTGGCTTCCTATACCATGGCTTTAACCCTTACGATTTAACTTATAAATGCTCTAATTCCTAAGAGCTAAAATATATCATTTCTGAGCTCATTTCTTGCCTTATAAAATCTTTTGAAGAATACCACAACACTTCTATATTGAAAGGAGTCTCTTAAGAGGCATAGATAGAAACACCCTACGTTATAATGTCCTAGAATAATGTAAAACCAGGAGTTGCCCATAAATCCTCATATTCCTTATCCTCCTTTGTCATCTTGTACTTTTAGTTCTTCTTCTTCTTCTTAGGCTTAAGAGAAGTAACATGCTCATCCACTACAATGTTATCCTTTTCTTCTATGATTATATTAATAATACATGGAGACAACATAGATTCATGACATACCCTTTCATTTGATGAATCTTCCTTGTAGTTCAAAATCTCATCACTAGACACAAAAAACTGATGTTGTATGCATGAAACTTGCTCAACAATAGCAGGATGTTCACTTGAATCTATACACACTTCAAAAATATCCTTGTCCAACACCTTGGAATTCACTTTGAACTTGGTATTTTCATTCTCAACATGAGCAAACATTGAGAGCTCTTGATATTCTCTAACCTTTATATCATTCTCCATCATAGCTTGATCTTTTACTTTTCATACTTGCTTGGGTTTCTTATATGTCCTATGTTTCCATTTTTTAGAGACTTGTGAACCTTTGTTCACATTAGGAGGCATGCCTTTCTTTACACTTTATGTCTTTGGTCTTACAAAGCTTATTCTATATTGTTTAGCTATGTGACCAAAATTATTGCAATTATAACATATTACATTTGTATCTTACAAAGGTGCAAATGTATTTTTGCTTACAAGGTTTGTTCTCCTTTTAGATAAAAACTCTACATTCACTAGCCTTATGACCAAACTGATTATATCTTTAATAATAACCATATAAAAATGAAGAATACCTAGTCATAGAATTTATTTGTGTAGGATGGGGAGTTCTTCTTAAATTTAGCTTCTTCAATTCTCTCACTTTTGTGTGACCATTTGCATAAGCTACCTTTGTATTCTACATCTTTGAGTTTATAGAGATGGACTCATTAATATTCTTCCTTTCCTCAGGATTCTTTTCTCCTTTAGCTTTCTTCACATCAATAGTGCTTGTATATGTATTTGTATCCTTGCAAGCTTTCTCTTTCTTTTCTCTTGATCCTCCTTCTACTTTGAAGTTGTCATATAACTTTGTAGATGTACTAGTTATGGGATTTTTTTATTTTTCATAACCAAGACTAGATCTCTCTTTTAAAGGCTTTTGAGAGTTAATCAATTCATCAAGAATTACTAAACTTCCTTTTAGTTTTAGACCTTTGTCTATTTAGATTTTAACCTTTTCAAGTTCTTTTCTCAAAGCCACTATCTTTGCTTTTAAATTCATGCATTCATCAGATTTAGATTGTAGTTCAGATTTGACATGTTTTATTATTTTGGCCTCTTCAATTTGTGTCTTTAGGCTTACTACCATTTGATCTGATCTTTCAAGACTCTTAAATAGTTTTTCAATTAATTTTTTTCCAAGCTTCTTCTACCTTAATTTATCTTTTCTCAACATGTCAATCTCATCTAGAGCATAGATGAGTTCACATTCTAGGTCTAATTCTCCTTCCTCCTCTTCATCATAGTCTTCAAATTCTAATTTTTATAGATCTATAGAAGCTGATCCTAATGCCATGAATTGGGATTCATTTCCCTTAGCCACAAAGGCACAATCATGGTTATCATTTGAGATATCACTATCATCCAATGAGTCACTATATTCTCTTATATACAAGCCCTTCTTGTTTTTAAATAAGTTCATCTTCTTGGAATAGTCGGGTTTTATCTTTTCATAATCCTCTTCTTGCTCAGAGTTATCCTTTTTGTTGTAAGGGCATTTAGCAGCAAAATGTCCTACCTTACCACAGTTAGAGCATTTAAAGGGTAACTTACCTTCTTATTTTCTAGACCTTCTTTTTAATATTCTAAAAAATTTGGCTTCTTATTCATTAGGCTCCTCAAATTTAGATGTAGATGATGCTTTTGAATGCAACTTCTCTCTTATAAGTATCTGCTTCTTCCATTCTCATCTCATAGGTAGTGAAGATTCCATGAAACTCATCAACAATGAGTTTATCTATATCTCTTGCTTCCTCTATTGTAAATATTTTAGAGTCATACCTTGATGGTTGAGATCTTAGGACCTTTTTGATAATGACTGATTCTTTCATCTCTTCTCCAAGACTGTTGATTGCATTGACTATTTCATGTACTCTGAGAAGGTAGTCTACAATTTTCTCTTCTTCATTCATTTTAAGACTTTCAAACATATCTTTGTATATTTGTAGCTTGGCTTGCTTTACCTTATCATCACCTACATATATTATTTTTAATTTATTCTAGATATCTTATGATTTTTGATAATGCATCACTTTGACAAATTATGATTTAGATAATCCACAAATGATAGAATTCTTTGCCTTGGCATTTCTCTCATATGCCTTCTTGGTAGCCTAATTAGTAGGAGTTGTAGAAAGAGATGTATATCCATTTACAATAGACATCCATACATCAAAACCTTATGAATATAAATAATCTTCCATTTTAATGCTCCAAAATTCATAGTTTAATCCATCAAAGAGAGGTGTTTTATTTGAGGAAGAGCCTTCTTGACTAGCCATTTATGTTCACCATCCAAGATCTGCCTGAGATGATTAAGCTTCTTCTAAGGAACCAAGGCTCTAATACTAATTGTTAGAACACAACTATCTAATGAGAGGGGGGTGAATCAATAGATTGACTAATTTAGTCCTTTCTAAAACTTTTAAAGTAGACTAGCAATATATGCAGAGATCACATACTCACAAATATGCATAAAACTAGATATACAATGGAAAACCTAATAAAGGAAAAACCACCATGAGAATAGCTAATAAAATCTACTATTCTAATCTAGTCTCATAATAAAAAACCTCATTCATTATAATGTTTAAAGGCACCAACCTTAAGGAGACACCAATCCCCTGATTTAAGATCACCTACTCTAAGGAAGCACTAACTCCCTAACTGAGCACTAACTCAGCTTATCTAATGGCACCAACCTATCAGATCTATAATAGAGCTACAACTATAGATTAAAAAAATGATTCATAAATTAATCTAATTCAATTATCTGTTATAGGTCTAGTATATAACTTCTCATGCTTTGCACATCTCTTTCCTCTCTTCTCCCTTCCACTTTCTTCTCTACTCTATCTCTGTGTCTCTATATTTCTCTATTTTACACACTTCAATTATACAAGCAATAACAAAAACAACCTCTAACTATATCCTAGATGTCATATATTTTAGCATTTGATCTAGGGTTTTGTATATTCTCTATGTTCATAATTTTTTGCTAACACATCATGCTCAGTTCTATTGGACTTTAGTTCTTATCTTTAACAAGTTTCTTGCATCTTGAATTCATGCTCCAGCAAAATTATTCTTGGTATCATTACTATTTATAACATATAATGGGTTTTGGTTTTGATGCACATGCATTCTTACATAAATTTGATCGATCACTACAATCAATCTCATTATTTGTATCATAATTTATGGCTTAACTGCAAGTTCCTGCATGTTTCATTGATTGATAATTGGGATGAACATATCTTTAAATATCAACCATTGATCTTAAGTTTCACACCATGATCCAATGGTCTTCATTTAAATTTCTCAACTTTAAAATGCATCCATTGATCTTTCTGATCTGAACTCCCATGTGCCATTAGATCTTCAAAGTAATACAAAATTTATATCTACCTATCATTAAACATCAAACACTTGGTCTAATCTCACTAATTCCTAAGACTGTGGAACACTTGTGCTCTATTGATCTCATCAAACTAGTTCAGTCTTTTTCTCACCTCTATCTCATTAAACATTGAGTTATTAATCCCATTGATTCCACTCACTCTGTTTGATCTTCATTGCATGATCAACCATTCATCATTTGATCTTCTAACAATCTCAAAATTTATCTCTGAAAAGCTCCTATGAATGTGACACTTGATCAGTTCTTACTATTGAGACACTCGACATCCTCATGTTGATCATTGACTGTTTTAATTAAATCACACTGTATATTTATTATTCAAGCTCTGTGATTGTAACACTTATCAATAACACATTCACTCATAGGTGCCTTTGACATATTGAATTTGTTGTGCATTCTTAGATCTTTAATGTATGATTAAGAACTCATCTTAGATCTTCTAACAAGATCAAAATTTACCTTGTGTAGATTTGACTAAGTATGGGGATCATCTCAATATGCCTAGAAGGCTAACTTTGCACCTTCATGTCTTTTGCTTCGCTCATCTGCCTATTCTAAAATTTGGACCATATAAACTAGAAATGATAATCAACAAACCAATATGCTCATCTCTTCCTAAATATTTCATTCATAATAGATATAATTACATTAATATGCTCACTCATATTCTTCTTTTATAGAGCTAACTATGCTTAGAGTTGCCTGGAAGGCCAACTTTGTTCTTGTATAACTTTTGATTCACTTCATTGCATGACCTGTAATTTAATGCATAATATACTCTCACATAGGGGATTCCATCCATATATTTTTATACTCTATAAATCTTTATGGGTATAATATATGACATCATAAAATTTCCTACTCAGCTTTTTCTTGCCATTTGTAAATTTGACTATGGGAAAACATTGTCAAAATGGCTTGGATCCCAACTTTACACATGCACATATTTTGTCACAATAAATTATGTGACCTAATATTCAACAAATATAAACTAGGAACAAAAATGAAAAAACCCATATGATCATTTTGTCATGATACCTCAATGTGAGTTAATGCTAACCTTATCAACATGCTTACTTGGTTTTGCTTAAGCCCTTTTGCAAATTTGACTAAGTATAGAAACTTAGTAAAACACTTCATTGCATGACTTAAAATTTAGTGCATAACAACTATGGAATAATGTGATTAGAACCATATGACCAACTCCCTCAGAATCATCCACATGTGGCAATGGTGACATTAACAAACTGCTTATTCGGATTTTCCTCTATAGACCCAAAATGTCTAGATGATCAATATGAAGAACTGGATGAATTCCACTCATGCACACAACCACTCCAATCATCCTTAACCTCTAATAGGATCCATTACATATCCTCTAATCACCAAATTTATCCCTGAGCATCAATGATATCCATAATGCCAATAATATCCCTTTTGATGTCAATGACAATTATATTCCCAATACTAACCTCATTATAGTCATATAGTTCACATGCCCTAAAAAGATACTAAGTCACTTATAGTTCAAGGATGAGAAAGTAGACTAAGTTTAATGTCTATATTTACCTACAATACCCTATACAAAAATGGATAGAAATAAAAGACTTAAAATGTGAAAGGGAACATGTTTGAAAGATCTCTGAGCTCACTTGAGGTCCTAAAAACAACTTCAAGGGCTTGGAGAAGATCACTATGTAAGAGTGGGTTTCTAAACACAAAGGACACCATCAAGGCACCAAATCAAGTACCTATAGGACCTGTATGGAATGGATAAGCTCACATAGTTACCATAGTCAAGCACCTAATCTCCACCTATGGCCATCATACTTTGGTTCACACATGGGGTACATTGATAAGGTTGATAGGTTTTATTAAACAGTAAATTTTGAGGTTGGTGAATTTAAAAATACTATCAAATAGCTTCTCACTCTATAAATTCTCTCAAAGAGTTGTTAGAATCATCTCATGTCTACCTACTACCAAGGGAAATACTGAAAGAGCTTATCTAGTCATGGCATACAACCAGTTAAGAGGAAGGACTTGAGGTGTTAAGAGATGATTGGAAATCAAATGGAAATTCAACCAAGTCCTTGGTTATTTAGGGATATTAGTGATGAGAATGAAAAGTCTAAACGCCAAAACATAGTCCTAACTCCTAACCCACCTACAACCATATCTTGAAGGTATAGGTTGAAATATACATAATGAAGGAGCAAAAGATGTTTGATATCCATCTAAGACTACAAAAAACTTCATGGAATATGGTGGAGTGTTAGGTGTCAGGAACCCAAGTTGTACCTTGTGAAGGAGAGTGTTCAATTCTACGTCAAACTTAGACTAACATGGAAATGGCCTAAAGGTTATGGGTGACCTTATAATTAGACCATACCTCTAGATTGTGAGGCTAGCTCCCTTGGTGCATCTATTTGGCTCAATTTTCTAAAACCTATTACTATTGGGGTGAAAAGAGATACAAAGTGCATAAAGGAAATCTACTCTAAGGGGTGGTGATGCACTAATATGATTCATCCATCCACTCAATTTGAACTCCTAACACCAGTAATGGACTAAGAAGCAACTAAACAATCATATTCATGAGTTTTTATAAAAAAATATTTCATGTGGAGACTGTATTAGGTAAATATAATGCAAGAAAAGGTCATGATAATTAGGTCTACTATGAGACACTTACCAGTTAGGTCACACTTCAAAATCCAGGACCAACACTTCTACACACCACATAACTTGCATAAGACATCTTATTTGTATCTAGGTGAATAAGGACCTAAAAGGGAGGGAAATACATCACATTTGAAAATATAAAAAAGTATGAACACACTATATATCACCATAAAAGAGCTAGAATAGTTTATTAATCAGTCCAATAGGTTTACAAGTACAAAACTAGGTAGAGCTTCCTCATACCCAGGAGAGGGATACAAATCAAGGCTTAAAGGATTGAATATATAGCATAAAGGGAAGAGAAAGAAGGGGAGGATGGCATGGAGGAGAGAAGTATGGGTCATCAATTACCACAGTCAATTGAAACTTCAGTTATAAAATAATTACATAGTCCTCCCAAATGATTCTCCATGTGTTGATACTCTTGATTGTCTTTGAATGAGCCCTTAGGCATTGAAGTGGGGGTAGTGGAGGATGTGGTTGACTTATTAGACCTATCTCAAGGTATGGTACACCCCTATTTGGTCAAATAACTCCTCTTCCTAATAGTTACAATATGAATGAGGTGTAATTAGGCCATCATAAAGTGCATAACAATTCATACTCCTTTCAATCATATGACCAAGTCAAGAAACTAAATTCTTCATCCATTATGAAAATGAAATGTCCATTATTTGTCCTTTAAAGATCAGTTACCAAGAATAATATCTCTACATTATTTCCCTCAAAAGTCTCTCAATGCCATTTTCATTCCTCTTGGTTGAGTAGGCCAAATAAGCCAATTAAGACTAGTCATTTGGTTGCTATTGTTTGAGTGTCATGAAAAACTTATATGAAACCTTGAGAAATTATGAATAGGTGAGATTTAGGTATG
The DNA here is from genome assembly GCA_037957365.1 of Torreya grandis. NCBI lineage: Eukaryota > Viridiplantae > Streptophyta > Pinopsida > Cupressales > Taxaceae > Torreya > Torreya grandis. The sequence goes on along the minus strand of JARHVA010001669.1, from coordinate 345,261 downwards.
AAACTATAACCCATATCATGATATAGGTCTTCTTGATTAGCTCACACTTGTAACCTTGCTAAACCAAGTGACTAGGTCACCTTCTCCTTCATTTCTACAAACTGGGTATTTGGAGGAAGTTGATAGAGGCAATTTCAATGCATAGTTTTTGGAATCTAATGACTCAAGAAGGTGAAACAAGTTTTAAACTTCCCTTCCAATTATCGACATCTCTTTAAACTATTATGTACCTCATTTTCTACCCTTTTACTTAAAAAAACATTATTTTATGACAGGTCAATATAGTTTTCATAGAACAAAGTACCATGATAAGGGTATTCTTTGATTTGATTTTATGATTCAAGTGTTTATCAGGTCATTCATGAGTGTTTAGTTACCAAAATTTACAGTTTTTCCAAGATTGGTTTGCAGTAGGGTTTAAGGAAGGTTTTGTAGGTCCACAATCTTAATGATGGTTCATAAATTATAGACCTCCAAACCAATTTTTTTTATTATAAATCTTAATTATATTGACCCCTTTAACTTTCCTAAGTATCTTGAGTTCCCATGCAAAAGGTGTGTTAAGATATGAATGCAGGGAAGTGTGCTAGTAGTCTTCTACAAGCAATTTGGACATGATTATAATCTTAACCATTATTCATAAACCTAAGATCTTGAAACAAACTCTCTTTGTCATGGATCTAAATTGTGTTGGGGTGCCTAACTCTTGATAAGATAATTTATCTCAAGTACCTCTAACATGCAAGACCCAAGCACTTACAATGACAACTCAAGATGGTTGTGTACACTATGAAGTTCAGATAGGCTTTTGGGATCAAAATTGGCATTTATTTGATCTCCCCTATTTGATTTATTCTCTATAAGATCTGAGACAACCTATTTTACATTATTATCGTGTAAAAATTTCTTAGGAAGGTCTAAATGTGCTTCAAAGTGAGTATGAACTTTGAGGCCCTAAAAGTGACTTTTAGGTCTAAACATGCCTAAACTGAGTATTAGGGGTCTAGATGGTCTGTAGGTGGTTAGGGGGTTTCAAAGGAATAATTTAACCTTTATTAATCAGTCCCTATATTTTGTATCTTCCCTCAAATGTCTATGCCGCAACTCTATCTCTCTTTCTCATAAAACTGCTTGTAGGTATGGTTTGCTTACTAGCTTGTGTGTATAACAGTGGTGTGGGGTCTAAGTATGACTTAATTTACTTAGTAAAGTGATAATGGAGAATTAGATATCCAATTAATTCTCTTATATTTAATAATACCTTTAGGCTAAGCCTTTTACCAACTCTGCTTCTACATAAGACAACACAGTCAGGATTATGATTTATACACAATCAAACTTGTGTAACCCTTTGAGGTCTGAGTTTAGTGCCTTGTGTCTTAACTAAGGTTTATAAAAATTTTAAATCAATTTTATATATTTTAACTCAGAGGTTTACATGTCAATATCACTTCACAAGCAAATGTATTCAATTTGATGTAGGACTGTGTATGTTAGATTAGGCCTATTAGGCCTAGTTGGGTCTGCAACGTCTCCCTTTCTTGAGTCTGAGACTAATTAGACTTGAGGACTTTAACATATCCTCCTTACCTATTTTATCATGTGTTAAAACATTTATATGACCTTAATAATCATACATAAGCCCTTATTTGGCATACACAGACCTGTTTAGGCCTAATTAGGTCTAATAGGCCTATATGAATCCTTACGTCCTCACTACCCGCTAGGATTAGGCCACTTAAATAAGAATAATTAATAAAAAATACATGATTATGTCAACCATTCAATATTCACTTATTTTTAAATTTGAATATTCACTTCCTTCTTAGGACATGCCTGTAAGTATCTACTGTAGGCTTGTTGATCGAGTATACCTCATTTATGGAGTAATTTGATGTTTCTTTGAAAGAGTAAATGTAATAAAGGTCTGTATTTCTCATATGACCTCATGAAACTTATATAAAGCATATATCAATCCCTATGACTATGTAGATGCCTCAATTCATGTACATAGGCATGTACTTGCCTAGTTTAGGTCTTAAGAGAGCTAAATTGTGAGGGACCTTGTTTCACCCAATGGATAAAACAAACAAAGGAGATATAATTTGAGATAAAATTTGAGAAAAAATCTCCTTATTTAACTTTCACATTATTTATCCTCAAATTATGGTTTCTATCTCAAGTCTTGCCTCACTTACAGTCATGCTGTAGATTGGTTTTCTAGGCCTAGACTATATGTGCTCCTTCTTAGGAAGGGTTGGTGTTTCATAGATTCTTGAGGGGAATAATAGATTAGTTGACCTATCTTTATTATTTTATCCTTCATTATCTCCATAATCCATTAAAAACTTTAGCATATTCTCAATATCCCTTAAGCCTATTGTCACGTTCTTGAGTATGTTCAAAGGGGTTTGAATAAGTTTACTTGTCCTTAAGTCAAACTTGATGTATTGGAGTCTGTCTAATCCTAGATCCTCTATCATACCTCATAGTCATGCTATGGGGTTTATATCTCATTGAAATCCATACAACTTCAAGGCTCTTTGAAGTCTCTTTGGAACTCAACCATCATTACTCTCAACCTTGTAGCTATAGCCTTGCTTTTATGGAATCTTGTCTAAGTTTACTCTCTTAAGGAGAGTTGGGTAGGTATTGACCTTGTTTCTAACCCTTTAATCCTAATTATCTTCTTATATATATGTTCATGACCTCAATAGGACCTCATTTAGGTCTCTCAACCATTTATACTTCATGCTAACAACCAACCTTCTCTCCTTAGCTTGCACAAGCCCTATGGGTAGTTTTATGGAGGGTAGTCCCTCAAGGGTTCAAAGATGAAAATATGCCTAAGGGAAATGAGAAATATGATGATAAAATCATAGATTATGAAACATCAGGTGACGCCAGTGATCATTACAACCTACCTTCACATTCCCTTAAACCTCTTTGTTCACATTTGCAAGGTATAAAACCTTATGTACATGACAGTCACACTAAAGTAATATTTGAAAGGTATATTTGATAATGAGAGGTATATAAGGTATGTAACACTTCAAAGACTCCAATATATAACTTAAAACACTAGTCACCTCCATTTTTATGTATTGAATAATCTGTCATTAGGAACAACACTGTGTGTAGTCTACATATGGAAGAAACTTAGAATATTCATGATTATACACTCCCACACGTGTGAAACATGAGTGAAGGATGATGGATATGAGCTATGAGGATCTTAATAACACACAAAAATCATTGATTCTTAGAAAAACTTCAAATGTTCATCAAAACCATTGCCATTTCAAGTCCCTGCATAGATGAACAAGCTCATTGGAGTGGCCAAGATGTTATATATTATTCATAAAGTATAGAATATCAAATAACATGGATTATAAGGTCAATATACCCCATTCCTCTACCCAAGAGACTAGATCCTAATATTCTCTCTCATGCTTGTACCATCTACAAACCTAAAGGGTTGTCTTGGCTACAAAGGAGCTTGATGAAGTAAGAGAACCAATTTTGAGCTTGTATTAAATCCTCCTACCATGAAACTTCACCAAGACACTTGAAATAATCACTCCTATAACATTTGATCCTCCTTTATATGAAAAGGTTTGTACAAACATCAAAAAACACCTGGAAATATCTATTTTCCTACATTTTCTCTAGATCTATGACCTTAAACCATCATTAATGGTAAAGAGAGAGGGAAAATGAGTTAATTGAAATTTTAAAAGAGGAGATAATATAATAAAAGTTGAAAGGTTATGTTTTTTACCATGTGGGGCCCATTTGGCTAGTGGGGAGGTGTGTATGAGTTTCAAAATGGCTTTTAAATATATGAAACACATAGTGATGATTTGGAGACTCCTTTAAGGCCTTTCTTAAACCATGAGAAACTTGAAACATCACCCCTTTCCAAAGGTTTTTAATGTATTTGACCAACATGAGGTATTTGGAGTGTGATTTGATGACATTGAGGGGGTTATGAAGGTTTAAAAATGCTTGAATGGGTAAACCATGGACAATGACATTGAACACATCATTTTGCCTTCATATCATGACTGGAACAAGGTTTAGACATCCCTCACAATGCTTATAAGGATTCTCTCACAAGGAATAACTTGAAAAAGGCCCATATACCATGAGAACCTAAAACCTTAAACTTGTTAAGTTACCTAAATTCTATCAAAAGGCATTAATATCATTAAATAGGGCTAAAATCACTCATTGGACCTTAAAAGACATCTTGACACTCTCCTATCTCACTTTAAGATCACAACAACCACTGTCACCTCACCAAAAGACTTCAAGGTAGCCATGACATATTAGATTCATAAGCATGCTCTAGAACACATAAGGAGACTTCTAAGAGTGTTATCAAGGTTCAAAATAAGACTAAAAATTACATGACCATGCAATATATCACCATTAAAAGGCTTAGATGAGTGCCATGAAAAGTTTTTGGTTATAGGGGTTGGCAATTGGCCTTGGGAGGCCAAATTGCCAACATTTTTGGTGACTAAAGGGGCTTGACCAGCTTGTTAGTCAAGGAAACCCACTAACTTTTCATGAAAATGATAGACTTATATATGACTCATGACTTAGATGACTACCTTATTGATTTTCAAAAAAAACTTAGTACTTGTGACACCTCTAGGACTGTAACAAACTAACAATACATATTAAGACAATACAATAAACACACCTAAGCCAAAAAATCACACCTAACCTAAGGAAAACAATAGGATAAGACAACAAAACAACAAAATAACTAACTACAAACTTGTGCTAATGACTTATTAAAATAATATTAAAAACTATAATAACTAACCTAAGGTCAAAATTTTTGCTTCAGGATCAAATGAAAAACTTCTTTGGTCACTATGGCACTATGATGCCTAGTTTCCACATCTTGATCTGAGTCTAATCAGGCATTGCTCACTAGATGAAGGTTTCCCCTTATAGCTAGGGATATTGGAATGTTCATGGACTCTTAGGGAGGTATTTAAGCCTTTTAGTTCCATTTCTTGATGCATGATTTGGTTAGGTGAGTCTAACACCCAATCATACTTATTCCACACTGGTCATCCTTGCATGAACATTGCTAATTCTGCCTTGGTCATGAAATACTAATGGTTTTACCTATGAGACTTTGAATAATCATAAACCATAGTGTCCTTTACAAAATATTTATCAAGATTCTCATGGGTTAGATGTGGATTTTATAAACTTAAATGAAAGTTTTTCAAGTCTTCCCAAAATTCCTTCTCATGATTAGTTGGAAAGACATGGAATTCCTTCTCATTTTTACCATTTGCTTGTGAAACATTACGCTGATCAAACTCATATTTTGATGCAACTTGGTTATCTTCATCTTCAATGAAAAATGACATATCATCAACCCACTCAAGCTCTAGCTCAATTTGTCTTTGTGTTTCTAAACTTTATTTATCCTCTTCAGTTGAAACCTTAGCCTATTATCTTACTCTATCATTCAAATCTGTCATACTAAGTCCTTAAATTTCACCTAATTACTCATGATACAAGTGCTACCAAGGGTCATCCAACTCACTTGAAATGTTATTAGCCTCAATAATGGGCTCATGAAGGTTTATTCCATGATTATACCCCATGAGGGAAGTTGTTTATATCTCATCTTCATCAGCTTCCACATCTTGCCATTATGGTTTCTGCACACCATTCAACTTTACTTCATGTTTAAAATCTGATCTATAAGGATGAATAGGACTTCCAATCATGATTTACTCTTCATAAATACTTGAGGGTCCTCTTCAAGGTGTTCTTGAAATTCATCGCTAGCTATAATATGATCCAACTCTTGAAGTACCACCATCTTACTAACTAGCCTTCACACATTGCTTCCCACACTTAGATGCTCAAGTTATATTCTTAATTCGTTTGGTTCCTCTTCAAGAGAGAAAGGGGTAGGAGGTAAATTCACTTCATTATCTTTATTGATATTTTCTAAGGTGTTCTTCCAGCTTATAATCTTAGGGGTATCAACCTTAGGGACTAAATTTTCCTTCTTCCATTATTCAATTTCCTTATCAAACTAAGATGTAATTTAATTATTATGAGTGGCTTCAACATGGAGGACTATGGGACACTTGGAGAAATTGAGACACCTCCTAAACTAGGATTCATACATATCTCCTCATCTTGACTCTCTCTTTCAAGGGTAGACATAACATAGTGTAAGATTCTAGTCCATGAAGGCCTCCAAGCTGAAGTTATTATAGATTCTTGAAAAGGCAAAGGTGGAATTTAAAGGGGATATAAAACATTTGTTAAGTTCTTTGTCATTACTCCTAACACCCTTCTCTCCTCCTTATTTAGTTTTGGTGAAGGAGTAGCAATTTGAGGATCTTGGCATGGAGAAGCAAGAGGTGAAGACTAATGAATTTTTTTGCATGATTGTTCCTATCTCAAGGCTAATATTTCATTAAAAATGATTTGGCTCATACTCTTCAACTCATATAACTCATTAGAAAAATTATGTGTGCCTTGGAAGGGTGGTTGGGGAGGGAAAGAGGGAGAGCAATTTTGGTGAAAATGCTGACCTTAGAATTGATATGGCTTATTTAGAGGATAATAAGGTCCATGAGGTTATTAAGGTGTGTGATTGGGTTACCAATGGGGTTAATTAGGGGTGTCATAGGGTTTTTATGAGCCACTGCACTAATGATAGATTTAAATATAGGGTTGGTAGGGCTCATCATAAGGTTAACATGGGTCATGGTAGGGCTGATAAGAAGGTGAATGACAAAAAATTTCCCCATAGGCAGCCATAACTTCTCATGGAACATATGCACAACAACATGAATTATGAACAAGAACCATCCTTACCTCTTTAATGATGACCTTGCGATGTCTCTCAATAGGGAAACTGAGTGCAAATCTTTTCCCAAGTGCCAGAAACCACTCAAGATGACTGCAAGGTTATGAGTGTTCTAATGGCTAAATCTGGTCCCATCGAGCATGCCAACACTATTAACAACCCAAGATGCACCTTATGAAGGAGAGTGTAAAATTATACTTCAAACTTGGACTAACATGGGAATGACCTAAAGGTTATGGGTGACCTTATAACTAGACCAAACCTTTAGATTATGGGGCATGCTATTCTGGTGGATCTATTTGGCTTAGTTTGCTAAATTGTATTACTATTGGGGTGAAAATAGATATAATGTGTATAAAATAAATATACTCCAAGGGTGGTGATGCACTAATATGATTCATCCATCCACTCAATTTGAACTCCTAATAACACTAGTGAACTAATAATCAGCTAAATAATCATCTTCATGAATTATTATGCAAAAAAAGTTTCATGTGGAGGTTGTATTAGGTAATTATAATGAAAAGGTCATGACAAGGTGGTCTGATATGAGACGCTTACCAATTAGGTCACACTTCAAACTCCATCACCAACTCTTATATACACCACATAACATACATAAGATACCTTATTTGTATCTAGGTAAATAAGGACCTACAAGAGAGGGAGATCCATCACATTTGCAAATCTAAACAAATATAAACACACTAGATATCACCATGAAATAGATACAATAGTTTATTAATTAATCTAATAGGTTTACAAATACAAAAATAGGGGGAGTTTCCTCATACCTAGGAGAAGGATACAAATCAAGGCCTAAAGCCTAAATACATAACAGAAAGGGAAGAGAAAGAAGGGGAGGATGGCATGGAGGAGAGAAGTATTGGTCATAAATGACCATAGTCAATTCAAAATTTAGTTACAAAATAATTACATAGTCCTCCCAAATGATTATCCATGCCTTATGCTCTTGATGGTCTTTGAAAGAGCCCTTAGGCATTGAAGAGGGGATAGTGGAGGATGTTGATGAATTTTTAAATCCCTCTCAAGGATGTGTATGTGGATTAATTATTTAATATAATGACTTGATAAGGTGAAATAAGTGCCAAACCTTCCCTTCCAACGATTGACATCTCTTTAAACTACCTTATACCTCATTTTCTACCATTTTTCTTGAAAAACACTATTTTATGATAGGTTCATACAAGTTTAGTACAAAAAAGTAAAATTATTAGGGTCTATTCTAAGTTTTATTTATGATTCAAGTGTTTATTAGGTCGTTCATGAGTGTTTGGTCAGAAAAAATTCCATTTTTTCTAAAACTAGTCTACAATAGGGTTTAAGGAGGGTTTTGGAGGTCCACCATCTTAATGATGGTTCATAAAGTATGAACCTCCAAACCAAAAATTCTTGTTATGGATATTAATTCCATTGTGCCCTTCAAATTTCTTGAGCAACTTGAGTTCCCATGCAAAAGGTGTGTTAAGATATAAATGTAGGGAAGTGTGCTTGTAGTCTTCTTCATGTAGTTTGGACATGCTTATAATCTTAACCATTATTCATAAACCTAAGATCATGAAAAAAAATATCGCTATTAGGGATCTTAAGTGTGTTTGGTTTAATAACTCTTGATAAGAGAATTTACCTCAAGTCACTCTGTTATGAAGGATCCAAGCACTTAAAATGACAACTTGATCTGGTTGTGTACACCATGAAGTTTGAGATAGGATTCTGTGACCAAAATTGGCATTTATTTTCTCTCCAATATTTGAGTTATTCTCTATAATATCTGAGACAACCTCTTGTAACTTCTTATGGTGTTAAACTTTCTTAGGAGGGTCTGAATGTGCTTCAAGCTGAGTATGAGGTTTGAGCCTTAAAAGTGACTTTTAAGTCTAAATAGGCCTAAACTGAGTATTAGGGATATAAATGGTCTATAGGTGGTTAGGGGGTTTCAAAATAATCATGGAAAATTTATTTCTCAATCCTTATCATTTGTATCTTCCCTCAAATGTCTATTCCCCAGCGCTATCTCTCTTTCTCACAAAACTACCTATAGGTTTGGTCTGCCTACTAGCCTTGGTGTTTAACAATGGTGTGGCATCTGAGTATGTCCTAATTTCATTATTGAAATTATGATGGATACATGTAACTCACATTCATGATATTAAATGGGAAAATACCCTTAGGCTAAGCCTTTTACCAACTCTACTCCTACATAAGATAACACAACTAGGCTTAGGGTTTCTATACATTCAAGCATGTGTAACCCTTTAAGGTATGAGTTGAGTACCTTATGAATTAATTAGGGTTTATAAATTTTTTAAATACCTATTATATATTTTTCCTCATATGTTTCCATCTCAATATCACTTCACAAGCAAATGCCTTCAATTTAATGTAAGACTGTGTATGTTAGATTAGGCCTAGTTGGGTCCTCAACATTTCCCTTTCCAAAGTCTAAGACTACTTACACTTGAGGATTTTAAAATATATCCATTACCTATTTTTTTATGTTTTTCAACATTTATATTCCCTCAATCATCATACATAATCCCTTATTTGGCATACACAAACCTATTTAGGCCTAATTAGGTCTAACATTCTTGTGTGAATCCTTACATCTTCACTACCTCCTAGGATTAGGCTAGTTAAATAATAATACTAAGAATCATTCATAAAAAAACTACATCCTTGTGTCAAACATTCAAAATTCACTTCTTTTCAAAGTTAAATATTCACTTTCTTCTTAGAACTTGCCTATAAGTATCTAATGTAGGCCTGTTGACTGAGTATACCTCATTTGTGGAGTAATTTGATGATTATTTGGAAAGGATAGTGTAATAAAGGTCTTTTTTGCTCATCTAATCTGATGAAACTTATTTAAAATATATATCAATCCATGTGACTGTGTAGATGCCTCAATTCATGTATATAGGCCTGTACCTACCTAGTTTAGGTCTTAAGAGAGCTAAACTGTGAGATCCCCTATTTCACCCAATGGACCAAGAAAACAAAGGAGATTAGAATTTGAGAGAAAATTTAAGAAAAAATATCCTTATTTCCTTTCCACCTTTACCCTCAAATCATGGTTTCTATCTCAAAACTCACCTCACTTATAGTCAACATGTAGATTGGGTTTCTAGGCCTAAACTGTATGTTCTCCTTCTTAGGAAGGGTTGATGTTTCATAACTTATTAAGGTGAATAACATATTACTTGACCTCTCTTTTTCAAATTTTCCTTTATAAGGTCCTTAATCCACTTAAACCTTTAGCATATTCTCAATATCCCTTAAGCCTATTGTCATATTCTCGAGTATGTTTAAAGGGGCTTGAATGAGTTTACTTGCCCTTAAGGTGAATTTGATGCATTGGAGTCTGTCTAACCCTATATCCTATATCAAACCTCTTATTAATGATATGGGGTTTCTATCTCATTGAAATATATACACCTACAAGGTTCTTTGAAGTCTATTTTGAACTGAACCATCATTACTCTCAACCCTGTAGCTATAGCCTTGCATCCATGGAATCTTGACTAAGTTTACTTTCTTGTGGAGAGTTGGGTATGTATTAACCTTTATTTTAACCCCTTAATCCTACTTATATTCTTATATATATGTTCATGACCTTAAGTTGACCTCATCAAGGTCTCTTAACCATTTATGCTTCATGCCAACAACCAACCTCCTCTCCTTAGCTTGTATAAGCACTCTGGGTGGTTATAGGGAGGGTATTCACTCAAGGGTTCAGAGATGAAAATAGGTTTGAGAAAAGGGAAATGAGAAATATTATGACAACATAAATTATTATGAATCATTATGTGAGGCCAGTTATCATTACAACCTACCTTGACATTCCCTTAAACCTATTTGTTCACACTTGTAAGGTATGAAACCTTATGTATATGATAGTCACACTAAAGTAATATTTTAAAGGGATAATGAGAGGACAATAAGGTATGGATGGCTTAAAATATTCCACTATACATTTTAAAACACTAGTCACCTCCATTTTTATGTACTGAAGAATCTGCCATCAGAAGTAACATTTCTTGAAATTATAAATGGAGGAAACTTGGAATATTCATTCTTTTACACCACCACACATGTGAAAAATGAGTGAAGGGTAATGGATATAAGCTATTAGTATCTCAATAATAGATAAAAATAATTGGTTTTTAGAAAAACTTCAAATATTCATCAAAACCATTGCCATTTCAACTCCCTGCATAGATGAACAAGCTCATTAGAGTGGCCAAGATATTAGATATTACTCATAAAGTATAGACAATTAAACTATAGACAAATTCCATGGATTGGAAGGTTAATAGACCCTCTTCATCTACCCAAGAGATCAGATCTTGATATTCTATCTCATGTACATACCATTTGCTAACCTAAAGGGTTGTCTTGGCTGCAAAGGAGCTCGATAAAGTAAGAGGACTAGTTTTGAGCATGTATTGCACTTTAATACCATATAATTTCAAAAATACAGCTAAAATAATCCCTCTTGTAACCTTTGATCCTCCTCTATATGTACAAGTCTATATAAATTATAGAAAACATTTGAAAATGTCTATTTTCCTACATTTTCTCCAGATCTCTGACCTTGTACCACCATTAAAAGGCGAAGAGAGAGGGAAGATGAGTTAATTGACATTTTCAAAGAGGATACATGAAAATAAAATATGAAAGGTTATGTTTTTTATCATGTGGGGCTGATTTGGTTGGTGAGGAGGTGTGTATGAGTTTTAAAATGGATTTTAAAGATACAAAACACATAATGATGATTTAGAGACTCCTTTAAGTCCTTTCTTAAACCATGATACACTTGAAATATCAAAAATTTCCAAAGGTTTAGTAATGTATTTGACCAAAATGAGGTATTTGAAGGGTGACTTCATGACTTTGAGGGGGTTATGAAGGTTTGAAAATTCTTGAATGGGTAAACCATGGACAATGACATTGAACACATTAGTAGACCTTCATATCATAATTTGAGAAAGGTTCAAACACCCATCATAATTCTTAGAATAACTCTCTCATAAGGAAAAACTTGAAAAATTCCCATATACCATGAGAATCTAAAACCTTAAACTTGTCAAGTTACCTTAATTCTATCAAAAGGTCCTTAATATCATCAAATAGGGCTAAAACCACTCATTGGACCTTACAAGACATCTTGACACTCTCCTCTCTCACTCCAAGATCACTACAACCATTTTCACCTCACCCAAATACTTCAAGCCAACCATGACACAATAAATTCATGAACATGCTTTAGAACACACAAGGATACTTCTAAGAGTGTTAACAAGGTTCAAAATAGGACCAATAATGACAAGACCATGGAGGGGGTCACCATAAGTAGGCTTAAATGAGTGACATGAAAAGTTTTTGGTTATAGGGGGTGTCATTTGGCCTTGGGAGGATAAATTACCAACATTATCACCATGAAAGAGAGGTTTAAAGCCCTTATATGTAGTTAACACCCTCCATAAGTAGCTATAGGCTACAGGGTCGGTGCATGTTCAAACCAAAGGAAAAGAATAGAGTATGGAGATATTGAAAATCCCTAAGTCTAACTTGAAATCCTCAATCAAGTTCAAGGACCTAGAGATCAATGATGAGGATATGAGTTCCTAAATACTAAATCATACAACCAAGAGACCTTCTTAAGACACCTATAGGTGGCTTATGAAGAAAATTGGTCTCAAGGCTAAATAAGGATGATTTATAGGTGTAGAGAGAGGTTTAGATCCTAATTGAGATTGTATCTAAGTCCAAAAGTCAATTTGGAAGGTTAATAATCTAAAGATGTGAGGTTATTGAACACCAAACACATTCAAGTACTAAAAAGGTCTGCTATAAGCCTTTTCAAGGACCAGTCCATTCTCAAACCTAAAGAGCTAACATAGCATATATGTTAGAAGTTTTGAAACCTAATTAAGAACTTAAAATAAGTCCATGTGCTTGTGATAAGATCATTGGTGTGATTGTAAGATATCAAACCCAAGGAATACAATCAACACCCTAATAAACTGACCTATAGGCCTATTTAAAAGAAATAGTTCATCTTCAAGCTATAGAAAGGGACATAGAAGTTTAAAAGGGTTTTGAGGTTAACTTGAATTGTCAAGACATGTCTATGAACTATTGAAAAGTCAGTAATGTGATGATGAGGTTCTAAATCCAAAGTAAAGTCACAACACCCTCTATAAGCACATATCAGCCACTTACAATACTATGTAGTTGGTGAGAAAGGTTAAGTCTATAGAATACTACTAGCAGAGGTATTAAGATAGGTTTAGAGCCAATTTTAGGCTACAAATAGTTCAAAGAACATTGAGAGGGTTATAGACATTATAGGAGAGGTCTTAAGATATCAAAGACAAAGTAAAAGATGCATAAATGAGTTATAACATCCAAAATAATTAGGGAGACCTCATCAATGAAGGAGAGGAAGAATTCAAATGAAGACTGAAATGTGACTTTAAGACTGACTTTCAAATAAAAGACCTTTTCTAGTCAAGAGAGGCATTCAACCAAGAATATAGGGTTATTGAACAAGGATTTAGGCACTTGTTAGAGTTAAACTCCACTAATCAAGGATTAATACTTCCTTCATGACTCCTTCATGCTTCCAAACAAGTTTAATTCCAACCTTTATGATATTTTACAAAGTGTGGATGAGAGATTAATCAAAATATACTACATAGAAGTTAGAGGAAGATTAATTGAAGGTCATATTTCCTAGTTTTGGGGGCTCTTATCTTTCTCTCTCTCTCTCTCCTGTCTCTCATTATCACTATATGTTGTTCAATGTTTGGCATTTGAATAAATAATTAACCTAAGTTTTTTCAAGTCCATTCCAATAAAAACACTTGTACTTTCCTATTTGAATGAATGAGACATAACTCATACCTCCTTAATGCTTGTTTTTAGTGTATTTTTGTGGTTTGTTGATGAATGATATTGAAGGTATAGACTTCCTGTCATTTTGTTCTTTCATCCTTAAATATTTTCAATTTTAGCTCATCCTTAAAGGTTGTATAGTGTTATTTAATCATATTTTTTAATGGAAAGTGTAAGCTTTATTTAGTGTCTTTGAGAGACCTATTAAACAAGTTTCATAGATCATGCATCAACCCTGAACCCATATGTGAAACATTGATGTTTGGAGGCTTTCATTTGAGAAGTGTAATCAATTTTATGTTCTTATTCAACCTTATTAGTAAATACTACATAAGTGGAGGTCACATTTTGGTGTATCGCCCTAGTTAGATAGGTCTTCCTTTCAGTTTACCTTCTTCTCTTTCCCTTACAAGCTGGTAGTGTAGAGTAGAGATCCTAACTGATACATCAAGTGGAGATAGCCCGTAGATAGATTCAATCTAGCTATTTTTTTAAGATAAATACTAGGGTTAATGGGACCCTTTCCATTTATTAATAGACAATATTACACAAAAATGCCAAGTAAAATGCCATGGCTAAAAAAGTACCAAAAAAACTAATCGATCGTAAAGCTATTGACGAGATGCAAAAAAAGTTCATACTAACACCCAAATACCACCAATAGAAACAAAGCCTTAAATTAGTGTGAAAATAGTTTAAAATATTGACCATCTTTCCTTTTTTCCCTTTTTTCTTTTTTACCTCTTGCTAAGATCCTTGATTAGTGTTCACTACAAGCAGTTACTTATCATTATCCTAAATTTGTGAATCCATCTTTGCAATCAACTTTTTGTTTGAATATAAGATTTTTGATTCATGTCGTCTCTTCTCTCCCCTTACTATATTTATTATGAGGGATAAATAGGCTTTCTATATTACCTCTATAATTGGCTTAGCTTCTTTCTTATGTTTACCTTCTTCTTTCTCTCTTTTTCCATAATCTACATTTTTCTAAGTTACTGGTTCTTGAAAACATGATACAACCATTACTATCAAATCTAGCGCACTCCATTTGATCAAGGTTGACTTCACACCCATTTTATTACTAGAGTTCGAATGTCCCTAAGGATAAGAAGCATGAATTTCCCTAGTGCTTTGTAGTTATGACATCTAAATGCTATATTCTCATAGTCTAATGCTTAAACATGAAAATTTTCACCATATTTCAAAATAATTTTCTCTGGTACCCCTTTGCTCAAGTCAATGTCTACACAAATTATGGCACACATACATAGGATATAAACTACCCTCGCATGATCATTCTTTAGAAAATACCACAAGGTATTACCTATCTCCTCGTATGCATGCCAAAAATGCAAAGGAAGATTAGGTAACTATACCCAAATTGACATCTTTATTACAGAAAGAGAATTTGGATCAGACTCTAAAAACCATGGAGTGATGAACAACCCTACATTTCCCCAAAACCAAGGGCCCTCTGAGAGACATTTTTGATAATTATTATCCTCTCTAAAATGAATAATAAAAAATCCTTTATAGTATAAATAAATCTCACATTGGGAGGAATAATTCACATGTATCCACTGATATAAGGTCATTTTAGAAGGCCAAAATACATTGAATCTATGAATAACTACATCCTTTATCAATGTATGGAAATACTCATCCACTATCTGATTTGAAATCTCCATTGAAGGTATTTCCTTCAATTTTTCCACAATATAAGCTTGAGGTGGTGGAGGGCAATTTACTGGATTTGACTTAAAGGCAACATTTCTAATAACTTCCTTGAAAGTAGCTAGTTTTGAAGAGGAAGCTTGATTTTTACCTTCCCCCCTCTCCTCAGTCTTGATGCCATGAAGATGAGTGAATCTTCACGTAATGGATAGGAAATTATTGAAAGATGGTCTTTTAATTATTTTCCTTGGTACACTAGGCATTGAAACTCAATTAAGATCCCTGAGGAACTTGCCAATCTCTATTTTAAGTCTTTTACTAGTTCTATCCCTTTAACCCAACAACACATTGTTTTACCTGATAGGGATATGATCAAGATCTGAAACCTATTATTTTCTTTATTTGTGCCCTTAAGATTTTTTTATGCTTCCATAATAATACCAATGCCTTCCTCAATCACCTTGGTCCTTAAAACATCCTTCCTTGGCAATATAGTTTGTTAACACATTTTGTCAAATGGCTGACCTCCAGCCTTCCACTTGTCAAAATTTCTATCACATTTATCCATTCCTCCACTCATTTTTCCAATAATACACCCAATTATTACCAAATTATTTGCCTCTATATTTGATTTTATTCTATTTATGGCACCTAAAAATGTCTTTTACATTTTTTCAAACATATGGCTTGTAACCTCTTCACAAGATCCAGAGTGATCCATTGAGTTTTAGGGCCTGATAAGGATGTATTTTGATAAGCATAGTGACCAAAAAAATGGATATGATCCTCTGATGTGGTGGGTAAGCTAAATATATTTAGACATGATGGTGACCCCCTTTACATGAATGACACATATATTGGTGTCCTCAAACAACCCCACCATATATGCCTCAATGACCTCCTATAAGGCTAGTAATGCAAAGCTCTAGAACCTCAAGTTTATCTTAAAGTCCTACATAATCTCCTTGATAAGGCATTGGAAGGGCAACTTCCTTATGAGTAGCTCATTGCTTTTCTAGTACTTCAAATATATCAATGCTTATGGTGCTAGGCTTGAACTTGAGAGACTTTTTCACTCTACTTATTGTAAGTGTAAACCTACAAAAAGCCTTGGTTACCAGCTGCTTACAATGAGCCTTCCCTCTTATAGATTTCCTTCTTGTCTATTTCTTCCTCTCCATCTCTCTCTAAAAAGATGATTCTTATGATGCTCAAATTTAGCAATAAGATAATCCACATATTAAACTGGTTATGGATACCTTCTATTCCATAGCCCCAGAACATGTGTCATTACATTGAACATATAATTCATACCTGACCCTGACCAACATCACATTGAACACTCGATCGCTTGAGGCTACATCAATGGACCACCTCTACCACTAAATTAGTTGACCCATGAAACATCTAATAGGGAATAAGTTTTACCAATATGGTCAGCCCTAGGTATGGATCTTGAGGCCTCCCCCTTGTAGTGCTCAACTCTCAATTGTTAGGGTAAACATACCAAGCTAAAAGTGGTTATGGGTACCTTCCATAATACAACCCCAAAACATGCTTCATCACATTAAACACTCGATCAGCTTGAGGCTACATCTGAAGACCACCTCCACCACTAAATCAACTAACCCATCAAACATCTAATAGGGAATGAGTTCTACTGATATGGTCAACCCCAAGAATGGATCATAAGACCTCCCCCTTATATTGCTCAACTCTTAGCTATTAGGGTAAACTTGCCAAGCTGATTCAATCCACCTATTAGGATACCCACAATATCGGATTATCTCCATGTTATTTTAGACTGTGAAGGCCTAAAACTACTTTCACAAGGGTGCAAGTCTAGTAGTCAACATCTACCACTTTACAACATGTAAAAACCTTCCAAGTTCTGAATAACAAGTTCAAATATTTAAATAACTCATTTTGGTAGGAAAACCAAAATGTAGCTTGTATGATCAATTTCACTAGGGCCTAAGATTGACACTCTTATAACATGACTAAATAAGATCTTATACATCTAGAAATTACCATTACATAATAAAATGAAGCTTAAACAAGCTTGCTATGGCTAAAACATCACCTTCCAAACTAATATGTATAAACATAAATTTTCCTAAATGAAGCATTTGCATCACATTAGCTCAAATAAGGACTTCATCATTGATCATATCATCCTCAATAAACTCTATGAAAAGTTTATAAGAAAGTGGAGGATGAGATATGGTTTCCTAGGCTTGGAATTTTATAGGTGAGAGACCTTTTAAATGCTGAAAGATGGTTTAGGTTAATGTTGATAATTTGACCCCTTAGTCAAATAAGTCAACCCCCTATATATTCAAACTTCTTTTAGGGTCTTGCTAAGTTAGAACATGGTTATAGAAGTCATTTAATGTGTTTTACACCTTGGTCATTTGTGTCATTGTCTCAACTTCTTTTTATGTCACCTTTTTGTCCTTTCTAATGAACTTGCATGGTTTTACACTTGGGATAAGTGTGTAAAAGTGTAAGTGAATGTGTATTATGTCAGGTAGGTGTCAAGAACCATTTTAAAATTGATATTCTTTAGGTTTAATGTTGAAAATAAGAAGATCAATTAAAAAATGGGAGTTTCTAAAGTTATATGGACTACAAGATAGTTTTGGCATGTGGAAAGGATTAAAAAGTGTCTCTTGAGATCCCTATAGCTCACTTCAATGCTCAAGAATCTTTGATAGGTCCAAAAATGAGTAAAACTAATTCTTCTTTCCCATCACTCTCTTAGACAAGGTTAAATAGGTCAACGGTTTTCTTTTAGTATGGATAGGAGGAGGTGAGTTAGAAAAAAATATTTTTATGGGTGATAGTACTCTTTGTTTACTACAAATTCATGGTCATAGTTCCAAGTTTGGTGGTCTGTGCATCATGAACCATTGCTAAGAAGTTGGTGATTCATTTTTGCTTTTATATCCCCAACACTCTAGTTTTCCTTCTCTATTTACATTGATATGAACAAGACAAGTGTTGTATGTGATATTAAAAAGTGTGACCTTACTCCTCATATGATTCTTAGTCTTGTTTGCATGTGTGGATATCAAGAAATGAGCAAGACTATCTCATTTTAAAAGCATGTGTGGATATCAAGAAATGAGCAAGACTATCTCATTTTTTTAAAATAAGACACCATAGAAGTCTATAGACAATGTTCTATCAGTAATAAAGTTTCATCTTCTTGTATTGGTCTTCAAATAAAAATTGATATGTTATTTTCAACCTCTCATAACATGGCGATCAATTATTATTTGGAGGTCTAGTCTCAAGAGTGTTCATTATGAAATTTAAGGCCTAACACATGAACATAGTCATATCTCCTTGTGACTATCACCTACAGTCAAACGGAGCTAAACCCTGATAAGTCACGTTGATGAAGCAAGGATGTTTAAATATTTTGAAGAGACTACCAAGGTGGAAACAATAAGATTGAGTTATTTAAAGTAGTTAAAGATTGGTTAAGAGAACTAATTCCATATGCATAATCATATATCATGCAGACCTATAGGTAGTATCCAATAGTGGTCTAAAGTCAATCATAAAGAGGGAAAAGTAGTGTTGAGATGAGGGTGTTGGAACTCAATAGAAGACCTTCAATTGGGTTTGGGAGCATTAAGAGTATAATTGTGATAATGGTGAAGCCATCATATATAGACAGACCTAGAACTAGGCCCATAGGTTGAGAAAGTTAATTAAAGGGAGAGTTTACCTTAATCACTTTGAAAGAGGATCTTGCCTCATGAAGTGTCCTTTATTGGTGGGAGTTGATGAATTCTAAGTGAGCCTAACATTTATTATCTTGTATCCCCAGCCTAGAGATAGTATATTGACATAAAGATAAATTTTTATAATCAATAGAAGGTGATATGTGAGTGGTTTCAACCCAGTTCAATTCACATTGAAAGCATTCAGTGAAAGCTATAGTACATTAAGCTAAAATGATCTTACAACACAACAATGACACAATGGTTGTATGACTTAAGACAAAGTGACTATATGTGAGTAAAGGATGAGACTAGTGACTTAAAGATAATCTAAAGGTGGAAACATAGTGCCTGGTGTAATGCATCATCACCTACAAGAGTCCTTCTTTCCCCTAAAGTGCCACTTATAGTCAATACATATAGTAGACTAGTTTTAGCTAGTAGAGAGAGGAAGTTTGAATGTTGGCATAGACCTAATGTAAGAGTGAGTTAAAATAACTATGGGATGGTATTGGTGACCTTAAGAAGATTCCAAGGCATGAACACAATGTTTAAAGACACCTACATGAATCTCATTTGCCTAAGATGAGACACCTATAGTCTAACTATAGTTTATGGACTAGCCTAGTCAAATGGAGTGTACAGGTTTGAGAAGGTAAGCAAAGATGTATGATGGATTGAAAATAATTGATACCAATCTCAAAGTGGTAATTCAAATATAATATTATCTTTATGAAGAAAATAAATAAGGTAATGGAAGGATGAATAAACAAGCCTAGCTTTGCATACAAATCCTATACAAAGTCAACCCTATAATCTAGTCTTGAGGGAAGAAGGTTTGAGGGGTCTTGGATCATAAAAAATTTATGGAACTTGGTATAGAACATATTAAATACCTAACCTATATTCCTATGTATTTAATTTCAATAGAAAAATAGGGGAAGTGCCCTCTATTTTATCTCAAATAGAGGGCACTCCCAATGAAGACCACCCTGCATGCATAATGAATGAATGAATATAGATGAAGAGGAGAGTATTTTAACACTATAAAATGATGTGAAGAGTTGAATTAAAGGTGAAAAAATGTGAATAGTCACCTATAGTCCTGAGAATCACTCACAGGTGGTCAAAGACTTAAGAAAGGCAATTGAAGCCATTTAAGCCTAAAATGAACATTGGCCCTAGTGATGCTCATCTTCACCTAAGACCACATGAAAATGCCAAAGATTTTGATGACCTTAATTTGAGAGTTAAGGATGGATTTGAAGCATTAGTTTATAGAGGAACAACACAAAGTGGTCATTTTTGTCTTAAATTCCTATCAAGGCTACCCAAAATGCAAGAGAAAGCTCGAGAGGCCATTTTCAAATGCTCATAACTATATGGATTGATTTCATGGTGAAAAAAGGAGCTAAGAGTAGTTGAGGAGGGTAATAAAATCAATATTTTTGTAATTGGTTTAGATTTTTAATGTTTGGTTTTTATGAACCATTGCTAATAGTCTAAGAGACCAAAAACCCTCCTAAAACCCTATCAAGGACCCAATGGAGAAAACACAAATGGAGATGAATTCAAGAGAGGTAATTTGGACTTGAAAGCATTTTTTATTTATTGAATACTCTCTTAGGATCTTGGGCACCAAAATTTTTAATACTATCCCTTATATGGATATGTTAAAATCTAAGTTTCTTATAGGTTTTGTTGTGTTTTTCAGGTACAAAGGAGAGTTGTTAAATGCAGGCCATTAAAAGAAGTCAATAGGGACTTATTATAAATAAATATATTCATTTATCACCATAGATAAGCATGGAAACTCCTTTGTTATACTATTCACTATAGGCAGTCTTGTATAGATAGTGAAAATGAGAAGTGACTAGCTAGTGAGAAGATGAGAAGTCTATTTTTGGATCTTTGAAGGTCTAAATCATGGATCAGGAGATAAAATGACTTTTAAAAGTTTCCTAACACCTCTTTCACGGATTTAATTAATAATATACTAGTCAATTTGATGACAAATGTGAAGATTGAAGCCAAGAAGGCTATTAAGTGACTATAGATAGTGAACATAAGTGTCAAGAGGAAGGATACAAGTTAGGGAGGTATCTCATGAATGTTGCATATTGTTTCAGACCTCCCTAAGATAGTGCATATGTGTCAATACTTCTTTTTTAGTTTCAAATGGTCAAGTGATGCTTCATCATGAAGGTAGTTTCAAGAAGGCTAGTTGAGGTCTCTACATCAACTTTAGAAGAATAATGCAATTCTAGTGGACACATGTCCATGCCAACCTCCTATCCTATCTTATCCACTTAATTCTGCTATAATGTAATAGGTTATCATGGCTTGATACTTATCCTTGTGACCTTTCCACTTTCCTTCTTCTCTCTCCTCTCATATTCTCTATAAATGCAAGCTGTTTTGGCTTTGTAAATAAATCCATACCTAGTATGGCGAAGCCTTATTGGTTTGAATACTATATTTGCCTTTGAAATAAATATTTAAAATTTGGTTTTGGGTTTATATATTTTTATCTAGTATGTGAATTAGAGCATAGTGGAGTGTTAAGTGTTAAGTATTTATCCTTGCCTTCTCTTTACTCTTCCATGTTTGATGCAAGTAGTTCTCCCTCTAATAGGTCACATGAAGTGTAGTTAGTATATTTGTCTATTTTAAAGTGTAAAGAGTAACATTAATTTCTATAATATGATCTCATGTTCACTCACCTTGGGTAGTATAATGCATAACACCTCCATGTTTGAAATACTTATGTTAGAGCCATCTAGAAGGCTGAGACTAGTATTATGTGTCATGTTTCATAATGCAAGTGTATGGTAGTCTAGTGGAGATCTATCTGGTGTATCACCTCATTATCATAAGGTTTTTTTATGTTATTTATATCCATTTTCATCTAATAAATCAATTCGTGTAGGTGATAAGTGGTCAAAGTCTAATATAGTGAGTTATCCCTTAAACCTAGAGGTTTACCTCTATTGTAGGCAACCTAAATGCCTAAAGGTATTCCAATGTTTCACTCAATATTGAGTGAAAATATTTCACTAGATGGGTATTCCTCTATCTTAAAATATTTACATGAGAATTTTCCTATTGATATGGTGGGGTCATCATGAGTTCCATTATATGAATTTTACAAGGCATGAAGTTAAGTTCATATAAGAAGATATATTATGATTTGAGATTAGAACATGTAATCACCTAAAAGTGACATTTGAGTGATAAGAGTGATACTTGAGACCTCTTATCCCTAGCATAGCCCTAGAACTATCCTAAAGCTTATTTTCACACTTATTCAATCTTTGTGCATGCCACAAACATCCCTAGTCATCCCTAAAGTAGTATCAAACCATCATTCTTGCATCTTGGCCCTTCATGCATAGGCTTTTGCCACTTGGACACTAGTGCCATAATAGGGAAAATAATTCCACATGGTGCTAGTGTCCCAATAGTGGTGCTACTATCCTTTCCCTCTTCTTTTCACAAACATATATCTTTTCAAATCTTAAACCTCTTCGGGTCAGCCTAGACCATTTTTAACACCTTCACAAGCAACACAATAATATAAACACATGAATTTTATCCCTCTAACCTATAGATGGAAATTAAACACAAATTACATATGCAAACTCATAATAAGTTATGCATAATTAAGGTTATCAATCCCTACTTTTCCCTACTTCTGCATACTACCATCTACAACATTCCTAATCTCAAATTACTTAGATTTCTAGTCTCAAACACATTCAAAGCACTAAATTAAACTATCATAATAGCTTTAATTTCACTTGCACCAGAACTTAGAGAGGGAGAAATACATCAAGCTTGATCCCTCTTTGAATTATTAGTATGTAGGCAACTCTCTTCACAATTAGGTGTTAAGGATGTCCAACCTACCCCACTTACGAACATAGTTTTCTACTTGTATCAACCAGATGGCCTAAAAACATGGGGTATTATGGTTTTAACATAAATTCATTAAAAATAGGCCATATACAAGATTTCAAAACTCATGCATGTAGGAATAGACTTTAAATATCTGAACACAGGTACAACCAAAAATTTAGGACAATCTTACACAAAAGACACTACCACCAAAATAGGGACACTAGTGCCACATGGTGCTACTATCTAATCAGAGGGATACTTATATCTAAGGTGGTTTGACACTTGGATCCTTTTTGTGACACTTAGACTAGTTCTTGCCTCAATTTTAAACTTGCAGATCATCCATCTCAATCATTTTCTAGCCAAGTTCTTACTTGCATTATTTATTACTATTTTTAAAAAGGTCAAATTAAGTCAATTATGTAACAAATCAATGGCTATATTTATTTCACTTATATAGGGATAAATACATTAGGATTGATCCCTCTTTGAAGTATTGGTATGTAGGCAACTCTCTTCACAATTGGGTGTTAAGGATGTCCAACCTACCCCACTTACAAACATAATTTTCTACTTGTATCAACCAGATGGCCTAACAACATGGGCTATTGTGGTTTTTGTATAAATTAATTCAAAATAGGCCATATATAGGATTTCAAAAATCATGCATGTAGGAATAGACTTTAAATATCCGGACACATGTACACCCAAAAACTTAGGACAATCTTACACAAAGGACACTACCACCAAAATAAGGACACTAGTGCCACATGGTGCTACTATCTAATCAGAGGGATACTATATCTAAGGTGGTTTGACACTTGGATCCTTCTTGTGACACTTAGACTAGTTTTTTCCTCAATTTTTAACTTGCAGACCATCCATCTCAATCATTTTCTAGCCAAGTTCTTACATTATTTATTACTATTTTTGAAAAGGTCAAATTAAGTTAATTATGTAACAAATCAATGGATATATTTATTGCATATTTATACCTTGATTTACTATACTCATCTCTTTAACAACATATGATTTACATTCACTAAGTCCTAGAAGGTTAAAACATTTGGTGAAGCTGACTTACTTTGAATACTGTTCAAACTTTAACCCTATATGCTCTTAGTGTTTGTATCCTTTTTGTTTTTATACTCAGATATTAGTTCTAAAATCTCAAATTTGTTTTAGTATTTTATTTTTACAATCTTTCATAGATTACAATTCTTTAAAGGTGCAAAATATATAATAGTTATTTTTCCTACTCCCCAAACTATAATGGAATAATTCAATAACCAATTTGATGAAACCAATATAGATAATTGAAAGATTTAATTTCTAAACATTCAGATATGTAAGATGACCTTATCAATATTATTCATGAAGAACTTCCAAAATTAAACAATGGTCGATCTTCTAATCCCCCAAATAATATAATTGTTACACATACATTAGGGCCAACTGAACTATCAGAACAACCAATTGTAACTCAACAACCTTTAGTGATAACTACACTTCTTATGGATAGTTCCTCCACTCCAGATGTGCAATCCCTTATGTAGGAGGTTCATACTCTATAGGATAAGGTGTTATAGCTTAAAGAGGGAGCCACTAGGCCATCACATGCCTTGGATTATCATGTTCATTTACATACACCTTTGGCACATCACATATCGATAACTCCTTTTCCATCTAGATTCATGGCACCTAAGCTTAAATTGTATGATGGTAAGGGTGACCCAGAGCACCATCTCCAAGATTTCCACTCAACATGTTTAGAATAAATGTCTAATGATTGGCTCTTCACTGAGTTATTTCCATAAAATTTAAAGGATTATGCCTTGTAGTGGTTTTATAATCTACAAAATTAGTCTTTCACTATAGTCAATCCATTGGAATTTATGTTTTTAGCACACTTCTCAATAAACATCAATGATAAGATATCATATGCTCAAGTTACACAATTGAAACAATAATCAAATAAGCTTATTTTAGAGTATATCTTGAAATATATAATTGTATTCAACAAATTAACTAGCCCCATGGCAGATAAAGAGCTCCAAGATATATTCAAATAGAGCCTGCTACCATCATTACATGAAAATATCTTGTTAAAGAAGTTTATAATCTTCACAAATTTATGCCACATAGTGAAAGAAAGAGAAGTCAAGATTCTCTCTTTGAGCAAACTGAAATATATAAGTGGATTATAATCAATTACTAAGATTTATAGTAAGCCTCCATACAAGGTAAGGGCCACTAAAAATAAGAGTTATTGAAAGGCCATAATTAATGCAGCTTTAGAGCCATCTCCTCGCCTGGTTTTATTAGCTCCTCCATGCAGAGTAATCATGAACCTTACAGAATCACCAACACGTGTTTTATAATAATTCTTGGAATGTAATGTGATATCTCTCCCTCCCATCAAAGAGGTTGATACAACATGACATATTATAAATAAATATGATTCTAATGTATTCTATGAATATCACAGGGCACTAGGTCATAAAACAAACCAATGTGTCATATTGAAACATGTGATACACGATTTGAAAGAGGCTAACATTATTGATGTGGGTAGACCCGTAAAGGCACCCAAATTTTAACAAATGGAAGCTAAGGTATTGAAAATATTCTCGGACCTATTTCCAAAGTATACAATAAATGAGGCAAGGGGCACTTTAGGTGTTCACTACATGTATCAGGGACATCCACCACCAACATCATATCACACTAATACAAAGGATGCACACCCACTAAACAATATCATTAGTGCGTACCAAAATATAGTTCCATCTAGACCACTCATCATTTTCTCATAGCAAGATATTGTTGATGATGATTCATATTTCTATACATTCTTTGTATGAGCCTAGATAGATCATCACCCTATTCAAAGTGTTATGGTGGATAATGGGTCAAGTATTAACATGTGTAACATCACTCTTATATAACATTTGGGGTATTAAAAGTAGGATATATCCCATATAAACAATTATCCATGGATTCAATGGCTATGTTTAGAGATCAATTAAGGAGATTGTACTTCCACTACAAGCTAGACCAACACAGATGGCCACTAGATTCCTAGTAGTACCTAGTGTAGGCACATTTGACATGTTATTGGGTAGGCCATGGATACAAAAACCATGAGCTATCCCATACACCATACATAGATACCTAAATTATATACATGCAAATTAGGTGATCAAAATTAAGGGTCTTTCATATGAGTATCCTTTACCTATTCGACAAGTGGTTACACCATAGTTACCAATTACAACATAGTTACCAATTATAACATAGTTACCATTTTCATATCTAATCATAGTTATTATTAGTAGACCACAAAGTTTAGTGAAGCCACCAGTGAAGGTAAGGTCTACTCCTATAGTGTATTCATGTACACATACTCTACCACATAGACCATTATTAGAGATACCCATGCATTAGAGATATGGTGTAGATTCTAGAGGGCCTCCCTCTAATCAATTTATTTTGAGATCAGTCTTATTGAGTTCTCAAGGTTCTCAACATAGGGAACCTATGATAAATACAAAATCATCTACCATACAGGTCCCTAAGACCCCTATAGTTCACACGACACCATAATTAGTTTCATGGATTCCTAACACCACTTCACAGGTAGGGTCAAATATATATCACTCAAAGTAGTAGGTTTTGGGACCATAGTTACCATTTAATATAACATGCACAATAAATGTTAGTTTATTTGACATAGGCCACATTGATAATGAGTCTTTCATGAGAATCATCAGTTAGTATTGTTACTCCCTTATTATACATACTTTCCTTCTCTCTTGCTCCTTGTATATAGTTACATTTTTCATGTTGTTTGTACATAGATTATATCTGGAAGATATGGAAACAACATAATATTTCAAAAAAGATAAAAATAGTCAATTATTTACTTAAAAAATTCAAAACTATAGATTATATGCATTGCCATGTTTACATTTCTTTTATTTACTAGACACTACATATGCTAGCTATATCAGTATAGTCAATTTTATCATACATATAAGCTTCATTATCCTTATTGAGTGTTTGTATATTATTATAGGAGTCAGGTTCATTACATTGATCCAAATTTGCTATTATCTACCCAATGGGGGCATATACGTTGATACATGAGTTCTTCATTTGACATATTCACCCATTTGGGGCACCCTATACACAATTTTGATTACTAGGTTCTATATTTATATAATCTACATCATAATTTTTGAATTGTTATACATTGATATTGATCATGCTGCACCCACTTAGATTTTTTTATTGGTTACTATTACTTTAGACTCAATATATGTACATCTTGACTCTTACACAACTTTGTATAACATGTTCATGCATATTTTCATTTCTAACTTTCTTAGTTTAGAATTTATTATATCTCCATGTTTCTTCTATTTGAGGGCATTTGAATATGCTATTACTCTTTGGATTTATGCCATTTATTTTCATAATATGTATGTTTTGGACATGTGCCAATGTCCTTATTTGTACCTTCCTAATTATGTATGCAAACATTTATACATGCTATTTTATGTGGATCTAGGATAACTTGCTTGTTGTTTACATATGTGGACATTTGAACATGTCCTTTTATGTCTTATTTTCTCATATTTAGTGACATGTGCCCATGTCCATTATATTGTGTCCCCTTGGCCATTATTTTTTTGCCTTATGTGAGTTGTATGTATACTTTCTTGTATACATCATGGACATGACCCTTATCTCTTACTTGTTACACACTCTAGTTTTAGATGCCATGAGAGAACTCATGCATCTCCCCTTCCTACTTGGGTGCCATGATGGACATCATGCCCCATCCCCCTAGGTAGTTAATTATTACTTAGATTTACTATTACATACATTATTATATCTATATTGATAGATTTGTGAATGTTAGGCATAACATACATCATGAATTACAAACTTAGACTTAGATTATCTTAAATTATAATGTTATGTATGCATAATATATTGGATTATTATGTAGATATCATATATGCTCTAGTTAACACACATCTTACAGAGCTTTTTATTTTGAGGATAGTTATTCCACAAGTTCAACAAATCCCCTCAAAAGAGGAGGAATTCATAGGGGTTTGTCATAGAGATAAAGCTCCCATAATGTATTCACAATACATTTTTTAGCACACAATATTAGATTATAGAAATCAGACTCAAGTAAACATAGTGGGAAAATATTGACACAAAGATTAGTATAGTTGCATAGAAATAGAATAGATGGAAATTAGCACCCAAATCAGGACACTATCACCACATGGTGATACTATCTGAGATATGGTGTTATTATCTAGTGGCATCAATTTTAGAAAAAAATATATTGGCTTGAAAATTATAGCAGGTAGAGTCTAAGTTTGCATAATTCTAGTCACATGTTTACTAGTTTTGCTTAGATTAGCTCACATTCATACTAGTTTAACTTAGATTCATACCAGTTTACTCAAATTTTTCACCATGGCCATTCCCATTTTTAGTTTAGATATTAAGATACAAATTATTACAACTCAATCTAGAATCCACATGGTTAAATATCAGATTTGGGGGCATGGATGTAATACATTATTTTTGTATGCTCACTTACACATCAGTTGATCATATGGAATGACAAACTCCATGTCATTATTTACATTATATACATCAAAAATCATATTATAGGTTACACACCAGTTTCATGCCTTATTCCATCTATAGTGGTTTACATTCCTGAGTGGCCTAGAGTGGCCTAATATACTAGAGTGGTTTTAGAGCCGAGATTTCTAGTTATAACACATAGTTTCAATTTTAGATACATATAATATATAGGGTAGGAAATGATGGAGTCATAGTATACTTAAGTTCTTAATCCACCTAAATGAGAGGTTTGGACACACCATCAATCCAATCTAAGCTATTCATAGTTCATGATCCACCAAGTAGGGGTGGGCAATGATGGATTCAAAATCAGATTAAGTTCTTGAGCCACCCACACATGAATATTGAGAAATCTATTAGATCATTCAAATATATTCATCGATTAATCACTATATACATGCACACACATAGGTTATCACCATTTTATGTATTGGTTTGCATACCTAATGAGGTGTATTTATTATTTTCCTCTCTTTTATACCTTTACTCAATTTTACTCAATTTTGATTCTTTACTCAATTTTGTCTTTGCTTTTGATATCTCTTAGGTAAGGATTTATCTATGCACATTTCACTTGCAAGACACACATTGGAGCATGCTTCATATACTCAGATCTAGATTCAAGGGCTTCACCTCTTACATAAGTCTAGGTACGCTTCTTTTTCCTTTATCTTAGTCATTTCACTTTGTTATATTTATAGTATAAATGGGGGTAAATGTAATCACCTAAAAGTGACACTCTAGTGATAAGAGTGTTATTTGAGACCACTTATCCCTAGATTATCCCTATACCTGTCCTAAAGTCTATTTTCACATTTATCTAGCCTTGATATGGGCCAAATGCATCCTTAGTCATCCCTAAAGTAGTCTTAGACCCTCATTCTTGTATCTTGACCCTTCATTCTTAGGATTATACCATTTTGACACAAGCATATTAATAAGGACAATAGTATGACAAGGTTTTAGTGTCTTAATAATGGTGCTACTATCTTTTCCCTCCTCTTTTCACAAATGGATATATTTTCAAGTCTTATACCTCCTAAGGTTGCTCTAGACCATTTATAACACTCACACAAGCACCAAAAAGATATAAACACATGACTTATAGACCTCTAACTGCTAGATGGAAATTAGAAGCAAATTACATATGCAAACTTAGAATAAGTTGTGCACAGTTAAGGTTATCAATCCCTATTCTGCCTTACTTTTGCATACTACCATATACACCATTCCTAAGCTAAGATTACATAGATTTTTAGTCTCAAACACATTAAAAACACTCAAGTAAACTATCATACTAGATTCAATTTCACTTACACCAACATTTAGGTGGGGATAACTACATTAGACTTGGTCCCTATTTAGAGTATTGGTATGTAGACAACTCTCTTAACAATAAGGTGTTGATGCCTACCCCACTAATGAACACACTTTTCTGATTGTATCAAATAGATGCCTTAGGAATATGGGGGATTAGGGTTTACTCATAAATTTAGTTAAAATAAGCCATATATAGGGTTTTATAACTTGTACACATAAGAACAAACCTTACAGATCCAGACACAGGTACACCCAGAAGCTCAAGATAGTTTTGCATAGAGGATACTATCACCAAAATAGGGACACTAGTGCCACATGACACTAATGTCTAATTAGGGCACTACTATCTAGGAGGGGTTTTGATACTTGGATCATATTTGTGATACTTAGACCAATTTTTGCCTTAGTTTTTATCTTCTAGATCATCCATCTTTGTCATTTTCTAGCCAAGTTCTTACTTGCATTATTTATTTATATTTTTAAAAAGGTCAAATTAAGTCAATTCTATAATAAATAAATGGTTTTATTCATTGCATATTTCTACCCTGATTTAATATACTCAACTCTTTAATATATAGGATTTACATTCACTAAGTCCTAAAATGTTAAAGTAGAACCATACAAATACTTAGGTTGAATTGGAATATTGAATTTAAAAGGTAAGTAATATAATTATCTGAGGTGATAGATTGAGACTTTAATGGTATATTAGACTCATCAATAGGCATCAAATCAAAGTACTATGGTAGTATTACTATCCTTAAGAAGTATTTCATCTAGGGAAGACTTCTTGGGCTTGGTAACGAGACATAGAATAGAATCATCACTAGGCATCAAATCAAAAGAAGAAGTAATAGTGGTTGCAGTGGTATCTTTAAGAAGTATTTCCTTAGGGGAAGGATTCCTAGCTTGGTAATGGTACCATTTTTGGTAGGCTTATGATGTTAATTATCCTTGGCCGCATTCACATGTTGAGAATTTATATAATAGTGAACACAGTTTACATCAACATCATAAGATAATTTGTTGGAAAGTTATGTATTGGGATTAAAAGTTTGAGGGCATTTTTGAGAATTTTGGTTTTGAGCCTTATGTTGACAAGATTGATAGGATTGGTTGGATTTATTATTGAATACTTTTTATGACAATATCATGGTTAAATTGATAAGATTGGTTGGATTTATTATTAAAGACTTTTTATGACAATATGATGGTTAAATATTTACCATAACATAAGATCCAAGGCAAATTTCCTATGTGCTTGACATGTCTCATGAGAGTGGCCACTATCAGCATGGAGTTATAAAACCTTATTTGGATCATGCCATGATGGTGGGGAAGAGGCATGAATATAAGGGTTAGATGGTGATTGTAACTTCCTAAATTATTACAAACTCAAGGGAGGGCGTTAGGATTTTGATTATAGGTTCCCACTTTGGGTTTGGTATACTTGCTTATTAGTAATATGATTATCATTGATGTAAAAAGGGAGATTGTTGGCATTATGGATGTCATTGATGCTCAAAACTAAATATGGTGATTTGAGGATGTATGTGAAAGTAATCCTATCAAAGGTCAAGGATGATTAGAGTGCTTGTGTGCATGAGTAGAATTCATCTAGTTTTTCATATTGATAATCTAGACATTTTGGGTTTATGATAGGAAAATATGAATAGGAAATTTGTTAATGTCACCATTATCAGGTGTAAATTAGTCTGAGGGAGTTGGTCATATGGTTGTGATCACATTAGTCATTAGTTTTTATGCACTAGATTTAAAGTCATACGATGAATCACTATAGAAGATATGAGGATATAAATTTGGCTACTTAGACGTAATTCACTAAGTTTCTATACTTAGGCAGATTTGTAAAAGGGTTCAAGTGGATCTAAGTAAGCACGTTGATGAGGTTAGTATTTGCATACATGGAGGTGTTAGGATAAAATGATCATATGGGTTTGTTAACTTTTATGCCAAATTTTTATGCACTAAATCTCAAGTCACACGATGTAATGAATGAGCAAAGTTGGGTTCTTAGGAATTTTACAATATTTTTCCATACTTATTCAAATTTATAGATGGTAAGGAAAAGTTGAGTAGGCATTTTTATGATGTCATATCTTTCATGTATGAAGGTTTTTGGAGTAGATGAATATATGGATGAAATATCCTATGTGAGAGGATCTTATGTACTAAATTATAGATCATGTGATCAAGCACATCAAAAGTTATGTAAGAGAAAAGTTGGCCTTCCAAGTAGTTCTAAGCATATTTAGCTCTATGGCAAAAGAATATGAGTGAGCATATTAATGGCATTATATATGACATGTGCGAAGGTTTTAGGAAGAAATAAGCATATGGGTTTGTTCATTATAATTACTACTTTGTACAGTCTAAATTTTAGAACATGTAGATGAGCGAATCAAAAGATATGAAGGCACAAAGTTAGCCTTCTAGGCATATTGAGATGGTCCCCATACTTAGTCAAATCTACACAAGGTAAAGCTCAAGCTTGTTAGAAGATCTAATAATTAACATTTAATTATATGTTGAGGATCTAATGATGCATAGAAAAGTCAATATGTCAAAGGCACCTATAAGTGAACACACTATTGACAAGTGTCATAATCATGAAGCTTGAATAATAAATCTACAGTGTGGTTCAAAGTCAATTAGTCAAGGATCAATGTGAGGATGCCAAGTATCTCAATAGCAAGAACTGATAGCAATGTGAAAAAGCATGTGATAATGCCAAGTGTCACATTCTTGATAGCTCATCTAAGATAAAGTTAGAGCTTGTTAGAAGATTGAAAGGTGAGTGGTTGATCATGCAATGAAGATCTAATGAAGGAAGTGGACTCAATGGGACCAAGTGATCGATGTTTAATGACATAGAGGTGAGTTAAAGACTGAGCTAGTTTGATGACATTGATGGAGTGTATTCATTCCAAAGACTAAGGATGTAATGAGATGAAGACAAGTGGTCAATGTTTAACCATAGACAAAGATAATGTTCATGTAACTATGAAAATATAACTGCACATAGGAGATTAGATTAGAAATATCAATGAACATGTTTTAAAGTTGAATAGTTAAAGTACAAAAGTGTACAAAGATCAAATGTAGAATGTGAGCATGTCAGAGATTGATCCAATGAACACATTTTAAAGTTGATAAATTTGATTTAAGACCATTAGATAATGGCACCAAACTTAAGTCAATGGTTGATATTTAAAGATATGATCATCCTAATAGTCAAGTGTAAGAATATGTAGGTAAGCTATAAAATATGACCAAATAATGAGTTTGATTATGGAAATTGATCAAATCTATGTAATAATGCATGTGAATCAAAACTAGAACCAAATATATGATATAAGTAGTAATCAGACCAAGAATCATGGTGGTGGAGTATGAGTTCAAGACATGGGAAACTTTCTATTTAAGAGATAATAAACTAAGTCTAGAATAGAGTGTGATATGTTTATAAACAAATGTGAACATAGAGAAGATATATAACCCTAGATCAATTATTTATATATATGTCATCTAAGATACAGGAATAAGCAACTGGAATTATTGAATTGTGTCAAATAGAGATATATAAAGACACAAAAGTAGAGAGGTAGAGTGGAAGAGAAGAGAGATGAAGTGCAGAGCATGAGTAGTTACAGACCAGACCTGTAACAAAGAATAGAGAATTGGATTCATTTATGAATCTATACTATAATATAGAGTTGTAATTCCATAGTAGAATCTGATAGGTAGGTTCTATTAGATAAGTTGAGTTGGTGCTCAGTTAGGGAGTGAGTGCTTCCTTAGAGTAGGTTCTCTTAAATCAAGGGATCAATGTCTTCTTAAGGTCAGTTACCTTAAACATTGAAACCAATGAGGTTCTTTATTATGAGGTTGGATTGTAATGGTATATTCTAGCAACTATTCTCATGGTGTGGCTTTTCCCATATTGGGTTTTCCATGGTATATCTAGTGTTGTGTCTATTTATGTGTATGTGATCTCTACATATAGTTTTAATCTACATTAAAAAGTTAAGAATAAGAATAAGTTAATAAATATACTAATTCACCCCCCCTCTCAGTATATAGTTGTGTTCCAACATTGCTTTGAGATGCATTAATTTTATTAGTTGAGGTTTCAAAAGATTACTTCTTAATGATTTGAGATAGTTGAAATTGGTTCATGAGGCAATCTTGTCTATTGACTTTATCAAAGTCTGATTTTAAAATTTGCAAAGAGAAGGTTCTATCTTTGCACTAAAAGCATAAATAGTCTAAAGATATTTCATTACTGATGTTATGGTCCACTTTAAGCACTAAATATATCCATAATTTGATGAAATTATGGGTTTATTCCTTGAGATATTTGTCAACATTAGTGACGTTTATAAGGTTATTCTTGATAAACTCATTATGTTGGAATTTTTGAATTAAAACATTGACTAAATATTCAAGTTACATGATGGAAAGAGTATGAAGTTTATTATACCATTCTAAATCATCTCCCACAAAGGTTTTAGCTATAATTTTTGTAGTTACAAGGTGTTAGCTTGAATCCACTCCTTACAGAGGTTATCAAAGGCTTTAAGATGTAAGGAAGAATTGGTAGTCCCATCATATGTGCTGGTTAGATAAATGTTTCCAATATTCATAAACACAAAGAATGGATCTAGAGGTTAATTTGAAAGTGTTGAAGTATCTTATTTTGAAATGGGGGTTGAGGGATAATATTTCCATTGGCATCTCTAAGAGGAGGAGGAATCTAATTTTTATTGTAAGCTGTGGTTTTACATTTGGAGACTTTGGTTTCTATTAGAAGATTGCATAAGGTCCCTTATTATAACCAATTTATGTAAGGACTTTGGAATTATCAATAGGAGGGTTATGATTGGAATTAAGTGGAGGATTCCCAATATTAGGGATAAGAGGTTGATTATTGTTGGTTTCACCAATGTATTGGAGGGATTAATTATAATAAGACTCCCATTTGTGTCTAATGTATAAATGGTATTAGTGTTAAAATTCATTATAAGTTGATTAGGATATCCTAAACCTAAATCTTGGCTTATTTGAACCATGTTACATTTGATATAACTAGGTTGATCTTTGGAAAAACTAAACTAGGAGTTACAATCAATGGTGGGAAAAAAAGGAATGAGAGAGAAACCCATGTAAAATTTGAATGGATTGAGACTAGTTATAAATATCCTAATAGGATACATCATGATACATATATGAAACAAAAATGCAGGTAATTAAGAGAAATAATTGGAAAATTAATAAAATGGTATCTTCTTGGCTGATACAACCAAAAACATAAAAATGGCAAAAAACATTGTATTGGGTTAGACAATATAGTAGGAATTGAGTTGGGAGAATAAAGAATTGTATTAGGATAGCCAGTATTTATAACTTAATATAAAACTTTTTCACGTTGACTGATATAATTATAAACACAAAGAAATGTATTTGTTTGGTTGATATAGTTGGAAAAAAAGGCTTCACCAAAGTTTATGATAAATATGAAGACATTATTGAGAAACAAAAATGGAAAATGTGAAAATGATCCAATTAAAAGTGGGATGAGATTGGTGAATAACAATCCTATTTCTCTCAATATACTATTATAAAAATAAGGTCATGATAATAGAGCCTATATATACTTGGATTATTAGGTAATGACCTAGAATAGTTACAAACCTATAAAATGGTAATCCACACTACTTGTGAAGAGGATATGGTTACAAAGCCTATGCCTATGATATATATAATGACTCTTGTTATGCCTGAATATAGATAAATGGTTGTAATCATTGTAACAAATGGGTGTTCAAGGATATAATAAGGATACCACATGCATGTAACTGGTGAACAAGCGTAATCTAGATCCAAGATACTATTTTTCCATAATTTAGATCAATTTATTAATCTAATTTGTATTAATTCATATCATAAATTATGGAAATAAGGCATTTATCTAAATGTAGAAGATTGAAAACTGATTTGGCATATAAGATTACTAAATATGAAAAGTATATTAAAGATTAGATACTTAGTGATTCCATAAAATATGCAAGACTGAGATAAGTTATAAGTAGTAAAGTAAATGTAAATCTAAATCTTTGTGGACACCCAAATAGTAATGCCAACCTTAGGTCAGTAACACCCACCACTATGTTCCAATATAGATGGTTCCATACTTACATATTTTTCTTCTTTGTATCATTCATGTAGGTGTGACTATTTTTGATTTATTTTTTCTTCAACCTTGTGTGAATTCTTGAGGTTTGATCATATGAGCAACACCTATAAATTCATATAATTCATTTAAATCCTTATTTCCACTTGTGAGGGGATAAAGCTTACAAATTTTAGGGAATTTTAATGGGATAAGTTGACCCCAATCACCCTTGTTGATGGTTTAATTCTACCTACATATCCAATACTTCAAAGAGGGAAGTCAAATCACATGTATTTCTTTCACTTAATGTGAATGTGCAAATTTTCTTATTTTCTACATGAAATCACCTAAATATTTGTATTTTGACACTTCAAAAATGTTTTCATTTGACTTAACTTGGGATGATTTAGAATTTGATGATGATAACTACTAGTGATTGATTTGTGATTTGAGAATAATAAGATAGTTTTGTTTAATGTGCAATAGTGTAATAATGCTTGATAGATAAGTATCAAATTTATCATATATCTACAATTGATTTGTATTTATATGCTTCTATTTGGGTAAATTTTCATGACAAAAATAGGGTAGAAACATGGGTAGACCTATAGGAATTATTAAAATTTTAAAATCTACCATTTTTAAGTGAAGGACAAAACCATCAAATTTGGTCAATAACATCCAGATAGTACCAACTAAATCTGATGTTCTTGTCTAGGAGATAGAAACATTGATATAACAATCTATATATTTATGAGTATGATAATTTATTAATTTCATAGAGACTTAGAGAATTCCTAAGGTGATTGACAACAAATTGGAAGGATTGGTCACATAAATAGTTTGTGAATGTGAGATAATGGTGAATAAGAGGGATTTATGTGCACACTAGTCATGTAGGGTAAAGATAGGTTAAAACTAACATTTCTAAGTGTCTAATACCATATTTTAGTGTTTGTAAAATTCCCCATTTTATTCTCATATTGAAGTATAATACAAATACTAGAGTAAAAGGATAAAGATATCCTTAACTGTGCAAAACATACTTTATATTTTGGAGAAGCCCCAAAATATATAGTTTTTATTCATACAAACCTGTAATAAAAATGTAATAGTAATATTCCATAGTGTGAGCTTTGAAATATATATTATAGTTAAAAATTTAAAAAACTTAAGAGCATGGAAAAAGTATATGTGTATGTGTGCAAACCATGTTACCCTGTAGCTTTGTTGGAGATGATGCTTCCTTATTAAATCATTAAATAATGATTCCTCTTGTTGAACCATTAGAGAATTTGGGTGATAAGATCCTTATTTTGTATAACTATTCAATCCTATGGGTTGGTAAGATAAATTCCATGACCCTAGTGAATAGGGAGTACTACTTAGACTATTGAGTGTCTTTGAACCTCAACTACACTAACTCAAATATCTAATTTATCTAGAACATTGAACCTCAAGATGGTAAGTTGAGATCCACATAATGGGTTATATATGATTAATTCCAAGGTCATTGAGTATCATTGAACCTCAACATGCATTACCTTAAGAAACATGAAATAACCATTGCATATAGACATATAGTTTCAACATTGCTCACTACTTAGTGTCATTGAAATATATTTTCAAATCAACAACTATAATAGTGTTCACTAATAAATGTGTATATGTGCATGAACCAATACCATACCTTATTGAATATGTACCAACTAATATCTAAAATAGTATATATGTGCATGAACTAGTATGAAGCCCCACTAAATCTATGTCAATTGATATATAAATAACATATATGTGCATAAACTAATATCATGCCCCATTGAATTTATGCTAGCTAATATATAATACTATGAATATATATGATAAAATCTTATAACTTATATCTCAAATGTATATGTGTGTGAAAATAAATAGTTTTTGTTCTTATAAACTATGTGCGCCTACATGGAATATACACTCAAGTGTATCTAAATATATACTCTATAGTTCATGTCTCTATGAAGTGTGTGCATATTCATAACATATACCTCCATAATCTATATTAATTGGTGAATATTTGTCTCATATATGAAATGATTGATATTTGAAACACTATTAACTCTATGAATCCTATAATTTATTCCTAAAATATGATATTTTTTCTCATTGAGGCTTATGTTTTTATGACAAGCCCACCAATATGCCCTCTATTTTGAGGCAAGGGATGCATCTTATAAGTCACTCATCTCAAAATAAAGATTTAATTATGTCATGTCATGTATATAATTAATTTGTATAGTTATGTCAACATGTCAAGAAATGTCAACATAGTAATGCATATGTCATGAAATAACATATGTAACATATGTAATGTAGGGCATATAAGTGTCATGTAAAGATAAATGTATCAATAAGGTATGCAATAGTAACCATCATTATTGTAATAATGAAATAGGACTACATAGTAAATAGGTGCATGACATAAATCATGGCACCACACACAATGGGGAGGTATAAGATATGGATCATGACACCTAAAAAATTAGCAATCTCAACAAGCTCAAAAAACTTAGTATTAAATCATAAATTATTCCACTCATAAGCACACCAAGATAAAAAAACTTAGTATATAATCATATATTAATCCACTCATAAGCACTCAACATCACACATAAGACCAAGGGTTGCATACAAGGGACATGATGATGTCTCAAAGAAGGGAAAAATAAATGTCATGTCAAACAAGGTCAACAGTCACACACAAATAAAAGCAATGACTAGTCTATCATGTAGGAGTAATAACATCAATTAAGCACAAAACAAGTGAAAACTATTCTACACTATCCATGTATGTCAATGTCACATCATAACATATATATCCATGCAGCACTATGTAAGATATAAGTAATTAGTAAGACATGTATGATCTGCATGCATGTATTGCACTCATATACTATGAAATGCATGTGTGTATAGACAATAATATGTTATCTAACAAACATGTCATATATAACATATGTAAATAGTGTAATTATCCATTATGTGATGCTTAGGTCATAATTTTTTATTTTTAGAAAAAGCAATCATATTTTATGTTTAAATCATTAGACTTAATTATTTTTTTATATTTTTGGAATATATGAATAAAATATAACTATTTATTTCATTAATTATATGTTCATATATACATCATGTGTCTCTAAACCACCATTTATTTATTGGGCCCTTTGTTATATCACTATAAAAAATTAGGAATTCTTGACATGTGTTAATCTGACATTTGTCTTCATCAGTATAATACCAATTATTGATATCATCAATATTATTATAGTCATCTTCTATATTTATAGTAGGATATGTGAAACTAACTCTACCATGTTTTGGAATTAATTATTATTCTTTTTGTTCTTCTTCAATATGTTCCTTATTATCATGATCTTGAGTCTTAGTTTCAATTATAAGAGAGCTAAATATTATCATTTGAGTACTAATCATGTAATTTTTGCTATTTTATTTATCCTTTTTATCTATGCCTAAATTATATATAATTTTTGATTCCTTAGAAGCCATGTTCATACCATCACATTTATAGGTGTTTAACCCTACAATCTAGATTAAGGGTAATATAGGGTTAAAAGGGTAGAGATAGCCTAGGGCACAAGGATGGTAGACTATCTTTAAAGTATGCCAACTATTTTCAAAACTTAGATAAAATATAAACCAAATTTATTATGCTAAAATGAAAAAGATAGAAAGTATAACTATGTTATATACTAAAATAATAAAGAAAATAGGATACGCTAATTTTGATGCTAAAATAGATCTAAATTTGGAATAGACATAATGTGGATTGGATTTGGATTCTATAATAGTTTCCCAATTCTTTAAATTTGACCCTTATAGCTATGGACACTTGCATCAACCTGGGATGGTTACATTGATGCTACTATCTAACTTGGATGTAGGTGTCTAGTATGAAATACCTACTAAAATTGGATGTGACCACTTAAATTATTTTGGGTTCTATGTCACCTTATCTTTAGTGTATTATATATATGGGTCATGGATTACCACTCCTTATCAAATAGTAAAACCCTAGTTCTTCATCTTCATAGTGGTTGTGGAAAAAATGAGTTAGTGGGAACATGGCATCGATTTGGCCCCAAATAATCCTCTATCAATGAGCATTTCCTACATATACAATACTTCAAAGATGGCCTCAAAATTATGTAACTATCCCCTATGTGTTAGCTTATGTGTGAATCATGCAATGTATGATAAGCAAGTAAAATAATGACCTAGCTTGTAACTTGGAAAATATAGATCTTGGGCTACTCCTTCAATACTTCAAACCTATAGTTATGTTGTCCCTATGACTAATATGAAAGTAGGAGAAAATAGGGAAGCTTTGCTTACTTGAGTGCTTTTGGTATGTAACATTTGATCTTTTCTAGGTGAGGAATGAATGAGGGTTGATAATGTATTTATATTAATCCCTTTTGAGAATATAATGCATTAAATCACTTAGGATAACCTTTAAGATACATTTTATTTGTAAATAAGATGACTTTAGGACATTGGAAACTTGCATTAGGATAGGACAGTTAGGTCAATGTAGGCATCTAACTTAGATACAAGTGTCTAGCTAGTTAGAAAATAGGTGCATGTCTAAAACTTGTAGAGATGGAAGATAAGTAAGTTTATCACATTCTAGGCATGATAAAAGGCCTGGGTCATTAGAATGACATTTTTTAGACTAAGAGATAAGCAATTGAGCACACAAATATAGTGTATGTGAGCCTTTTGAAAATGGGAAAGGTCTAGAAGCTAAAGGTAGTTCCATGATATGTATTTGCCAAGTGTATAAGATTGAGGTGATAAATAATTCATAAATAGTGTCTACATTCCTCCCCCACTTAATATAGTAATGATATTTCTAGTTTAAATTTGAAGAAATGCATACTTGGGTGTGTATAACATACCTTGTTTTTGCATGAGTCCAACTTGAATGTTTTGCTGGTGACTGACCTACAACTAAGAGAATATTATAGTATATAGTCAATGCATATAATCTAAAATTGAAAGCATTGAAATGATTGAAATTGAAAGAGATCAAGGTTTAGAAGTACACCTATTTATTGAAGCAATCATCTTGCCTTTTGGAAATTTGATTTAGAAATATATATCATTATGAATCATTAGAGCTAAGATTAGGACAAAGTAAAATATATAAAGTGCATACATATAAAGAGATAAAAATATATTGGAAGACACATGTCCCCACCCTTGGAAAAAATGTGAGTTGCCACATGATAGTTGAGATTATCTCAACCATGCAACCCAAACATATTGATAACATAGTGAGAGTGAGTGAACCAAGTCAATTCACACTATAAAAATAGTGAGGTTAGATGATGTAATCAGTTCTAACCCATAAACTTATAAAGATTGAGTGATTTAATCACCTCAACCATACCAAAAAGTGAACCAACTACTATAGTAGATTGACTCAATACATTCTATAAAAGTCCAACTTGGTGGGTGATGACAGTCCTTATAATTGTTTAAAATTTGTAGCTAATTTTATTTTGTGATATTAAGTGCACATTTCTATCATATGCACCTTAGATATGTGTCATGTTAAAAATGTTTATAAAAATGATACTAATGTATATAATTCTACCATAAATGTGTATTTGAATCATATAACTATGCAATTTGTCCAATTTAAAAACTGTGTGGAAAACATGTTTCCAAAATATGCCTCCACTATAATTTGAAACAAAGATTTGGTGTAAGTGTGGAGAGCATGTTTTTAAAACATTCCCCCACTACTATATGAATCTAAGAAATAGTGTAAGTGTGGAGAACATGTTTTTAAAACATGTCCCCACTATAATTTGAATATGAGAATTGGTGTAAGTGGAAACATGGAGGACATATTTACAAAATATGCCCCCACGTAATTTGGGTATCTTGCATATTGAATAAGTGTGGAGAACATGTTTCCAAAGCATGCACCCA
This sequence comes from Torreya grandis, assembly GCA_037957365.1. Taxonomy (NCBI): domain Eukaryota; kingdom Viridiplantae; phylum Streptophyta; class Pinopsida; order Cupressales; family Taxaceae; genus Torreya; species Torreya grandis. The sequence continues at coordinate 302,966 of JARHVA010001669.1, read as the reverse complement.
TTGAATCTAAAATTGTGACAAATGTGGTGAACACGTTTTCAAAACATGTCCCCACTACAAATTTCAATTTATGAAGGAATGTAAAAGTCATGCCTCCATGGCATATCCCAACTAATATGCCCCCTATTAAGGTGAGAGAAAGTAGAAACTAGTAGTTACCTTTCCTCAAAAGGATAAGATAACCATGAAAATTATCAATGTGCCATGTAGTATATAGAGGGAACATGTCTAGGTAGATATATCATTAAAATATGAATAACGTGATCACCCTAAGACCTAATATACATGATATAGATCATGATAATGTCTAGATAGTAATAGTATAAGCTCAATAAGCAATCAAGCACACACACAAGAGCACTCAAAATAAAATTAAAATATAAAGGTCCAAAGAAACATCAAACAAGGGTCATGTTCAAATGATGTAAAATCAAAGGGATATGACTTAGTCAAATGTCCATAAAAGAAAGAATGACATATTCTAATGTCAATATACAACAAACAATGACATATTCAAATGTCAAAGGACAAACAAAGACACAAAGGTTATAAATAATGGAACATATTCAAATGCTCAGACAATCAAGACAAGACACTCAAGGAAGTGCTTGAATGATATCATAAACAACCAACATAAGCATAACATAGTAGTGCATGGATGATATGTGTTATAAAATAATGGTAAGTACATAACATATCAAATACACTATGGAAGATATAAACATGGATAAAGGCATGTGTAAGTACATAACCTAAATTATGATAATGAAAAGTGATCATAGAACCATATAACTTGAGTATCATGATAATTTATAGGTAGAAGTGATACTATAATCCAAGGATATCATCAAGGAGATAAATTTGTGAAGGCCTCATATCTTGTGTGTCATATTTATATGCTACATAATAGACATCATCAAAATCATACCAATCTTATATATTAGGATCATAATCATCGATGTAATGATTATTATAGGATAAATGCAACCTCTTAGGTTGTTATTGAACATGTGATATACCATTTTTAGTATTTGTATATGAATAATAAATCATGCCATGTTGTGGTTGTGACCTTTTTGGTATGTCATTATTTATATCCATGTCCACCTCAAATATTAATACCTTATGAACATCTTGAGCTTCATGGTTTGCATTGCTATTATCTATATTTGGTTTTGTATTAGGAATAGTATCACCATTGTCATAATAATTTATAATTGTTCCCTCTTTTTATTTAGTGTTGACCAACAAAGGGATCTCACATTACTTATTTTTTTGGTGGATTTAAGATCATTAGTTCCTTTGGTAATTGTACATCATTTAGAATTTTTGAAACATCTGGTAATGGTATTTGCTCTATTTATTTTTTCTTTTGACCCTTCTCTTGCTTTAAATTACGGTTTGGTACCCATTTTTTTTGTTTTGGCACTTGCGCTTTAAGAGGGGTACTCATAATGTGAGTGGGTTTCTTGGTTGATCTATCAATGATATGATCACCACTACCTTTATGCCTTTGTATCTTGTTCATTAATATATATATATATATATATATATATATATATATAATTCCTATGTATATATATATATATAATTCTTATGTATTTTATGATATGTACAATAGTATTTGGATATCCTTATAGGATGTAGGAGAGGTAACTTGATCATTTTGTCTTGAATCATTTCTCTTAGGATTTCACTTGGACTCTTAGTAGCTTTTTTGTCATTTTTTGAATTACATGTTATATATATGTCCTGTTTTAGCTTTTAATTTAGATGTGAAACCTTATTTGGAACAATTGGTATACGAAGATGTAAACACATGATTAACACTATAATGTGTTGGATTATTCATGTATGCAATCTAATTTTTTAACTCATTTATTAACTTGATCATACTATTTATTTAATATTTTAGGGATTCAAAAGCATAAATCATAGGTATTTCAGATTGTTTTCCTCCTCTTTAGGGTTAGGAGGAGGAAAATGATCTTTTGGAACCATTTTAAATGTTTTAAAATTTGATATGATAATTAGGTAATAAAGACATAAAAATTATGAGTGATAGATCATGATAATAAAAATTAGAATTGAATAATTACTGAATTTAAAAATTAGAAAATAGGAAACCCTATGCCAACTAGGGTTTGCACACAAAGACACAAAGGTCAGGTTCACCATCATGTGCCAAATGAATATAAATGAATATAAATCAATTGGTTGAGAAAATTTGGAATTATAAATAGTATTTTGAGGGAAAATAGGAACTGAGACAAACCCAAAAAAATAGGGAAATAAAAGTATAATGTACAACATGTAGGTATAAATTTACTAAAATAGTAAAAATGCTAAATTTGAAACATATGTACAATATTTGGACAAACAAAAAGAGATTTTTGTATATATAAACATAATTATGAAAAAACTTTGATAAATTTGTAATTTGATCTATTATGAAAAAAATAGGCTAAACAATGTGAAATTATTCACGTCAAGTTCTATTATCACCCAAAAGTGCACCTTTGTAAGAATGTGTGCCTGTTCTCACTCCTATTGACAAAATGGAAATTCTCTAAGGTGTGGGTGGCCTTATATTGGATAAAATATCTAGATAAAGGCCTAGTTCCATTTGGTACAATCACTTCTCTCTAAACTCTATAGTTTAATGATTTATTGACCAAGAAAAGGGTAAAAGGAGCAATACTCAAGTTGAAATTGAACATGAAAAATAAAAATTTGGGGTGATGCACCAATGTTAAATTAAATTATGCCTATACTTGACATAATTGGGAAGCTAAATAACTTTTAAATAGTCACTTTGTCTTTATACAATGACTCTTACATCAGTATTTCATACAAAGGTATTGACAAACATTTACACTAGCATAGAAGGAATGAACATTGGTTGAATTCACTTCCAAATTAGGTAGAAATCAGACTTAGACACTTGATATGACTTGAAATAATTCTCATATACTTCATAAATGTGAAAAATTTAGACATAAACATAGGAAAATCAATCCTTCACAAAGTTACATCAATGAATATGATGCACTCACTTCATGAACAACCTAAAAATGGAGGAAAATAAGCTTCTTATTACTTCAAAGGTGATGTAGTACAAAATTTTAGCAAATTTTTTTCATAGACAAAAGCATAATCTGATATATTTTTTCAAAAAATAACATACATATAAAAAATAATTAAGAGGTGACAAATCAGCCCCAAACTAGGGATGAGCCATCATACCTCATTATCCTTATCTCTTATTAACTCAACCACCAAAACCATATGTAGTACATGATATATGTCAAAATATTTTTCTTGGAAAATGGTGTAGGAGACAAATATAGGCTTGTTTGATTGCATTGAAAAAGTAATAGGTTCTCATTCATCACCTATCTTGAAGCGAATTGGTCTCCTTGCATGCTTTGATGGTATTCAATGCTTGAAGAGGTCTTAATCATATTTATTAAATAATTTTGAACATCTCATTTAATATCCTTGGGAATCTCCATATTTATAGTGAGTTACTTCACATATCTTCCTTATATCTTGGATTTTGACCCACCTATGCACCTATATTCTTACTTGCATATTTCTCTCTCTCAACCTCCTCAAATAGCTCCAAGGTGGTATATAAGGGAGAGGTCTGAATTTTTTATTTAATGAATGAGTATCCTACTTTAAAATATTCCCTCAAATATTTATCAAGTCTTCAATTATACTCTTTCATTCTTTCATGTTGCTTCTCCACCTTAATAGGGTTGACTGAAGGCTTCTTCATGTTTGATTTAACTTTTTTCACAAATGGCTCCAAGGTGGTATAAAAGGAGAGAAAAGGTATTATTGATGTTGTTTAATAATCCTTAAAAAATTGAATCATTATTGAACATGAAATTTTGATCTCTCCTTTTCCTCCAAATTGCAAAGAACACATGTGATTGACTTGGCAAGGTTGTTGAGGATTTCAATGCATTGATGAAGCTTGTGGATAGGTAATATGACTCTTATTCATCCAAATTGGAATATAAGGGAGAGAGGATTCATGTTTTATTTTTTGATATATTCATGAAATAACCTTGATTATAGTGCATTTTATGATGAAAAATCACAACTCTTTATACTAATCCTTCTTGGATATGTTCATCTTCTCCATTTTGATAAGCTTGCCAAAGGCACAATAAGAACCTAAAATTTGATGATATTGTATTATTTTAATATATAAGGAAACTTAAGAGGATTTTAAATTAATAACCATAGTGTTTTAGACATTCAAAAAAAAATTCATCTCCAAAATCCATAAACTTCCAAAAATGCCCTTTTGTGCTCTCTAGGCCTCGAGAAACCCTGAATTGGATTTAGGGGTCTAAAATGAGTTATAGGCCTATATAAAAACTCATCCTATGATAATTGGATAGGTATAAATAGGGAAGACTTGGATAAGTTTTAAAATCTCAAAAATTCTTCACCAAACTCTTAAAAAAATAATGGAACCCAAATAATTTAATTAACTAAGCAAAATTATTGGAGGTAAATATTGTGCCCCTTGAGGCAGGTACACAAGCATTTTATTAATCAAGATAAAATAAGTACATAAAAATATTTAAAATATAATTTTAAACCTTTAACATACAAAAACATGAATTTATATTATTTCATCCATGACTAGTAAAACCAACTAACCTAATAACCACTTCTCATGGGAATGCAACCCAAAAAGTAGTTATAATTATTTAACTCAAAAACATAAATCAAAATAACTAAGGATTTTTAAAGGGGGTGTAGTTATAAAATTGCATGTCCCTTTACATTATTATTTATATAATAATATTTATTATTAACCTAAAAACCTAACTTAAGGTTAAGACTTTGGAAAAAGTCCTAAAAATGCCCTCATGATCCAAAGTCAATTATTTGGATAATGCCAAACATTTTATGAATTTCTCAAATTTGATTCTGTCAAGGGGTTTTGTGAAAATTTAAGTTGTCTAATCAATAGTTGGGTAATATATTAGATCAAGTGATTTATTTTCCACCAATATTCATAGACAGTGATATTTGACATTCATATGTTTTTTTTGGGTATGAAATACTATATTTTTAGACATATTGATTGCACTTTGATTATCAATATATAAATGTGTAAGAGAAATATGAAGATATTAAAGAATACAACATAAATAGATATTTTCTATAGAATCATCCCATGTTGTGAAGTGTTCTAATTCTACTAATGAATTTTCAACTATATCCTATTTCTTACAACACCAAACAATGGCAACTGAACCCATATGCATAGTGTATCCTGTTGTAAACACTCTGTCATTGATACATATGCCAAAATTTACATCACACTACCCAAAATTTTTGAATTTATTATTATTATATTACTCAAGGCCATATTTTTTCATTCCCTTAAGGTAATGAAGTATTTTTTGTTTCATGCCAATGAATTTCTCTAGGCTCTTACATAACCTAGATAATATTCCAACCAAAAAATGATATATCGGGACTGGCAGTCGTAAAGTATATAAAACATACCACTAATTGTATATATTTTGTTCCATAAAAAAAGACACTACCATCATCCTTATACAATTTCAAATTACTTTCTATGTGAGTGAGGTCAGGTTTGCAATCATTCATGCCAAACCTAGTTAATAACTCAAAAATATACTTAGATTGTTAAATGAAAATAATTTGTTCTTTTTGAGTTACTTCTATGCTAATATAATAGTGAAGAACTCCAATATATATCATATAAAACCCATATTTTAATTATTTCTTCATGTACTTGTTATGGTTTTCATCATTACATGTGAGAAAATAAGTCATCAACATAGAGAACAAAAATCACCAATTTCTTACCTTGCACTCAAATATAGAGAGTATCATTAGATTCACTACATTGAAATATAATTTAATTTAAGTATGAATCCATTTTTTCATACTAAGCCTAAGTGCTTATTTGAGCCCATAGAGAGCTTTGATCAATTTACATACCTGGCATTCTGCACCCACTTTCTCAAAACCTTGGGGTTGTTTCATATATACTTTTTCCTATAAATCACCATTCAAAAAAACATTTTAACATATATCTAATGTATTTTACAACCTTTATATGCTACTAAGGCAAGTAACATATGAAACATGTGCCATTTGGTAGTTTGTGAAAATGTTTATTCATAGTCAAAACCTTCTTGTTGTGCATAGCCTTTCACAACAAATCTTGCCTTATGTTTATAAATGGGGCCATCTGATTTATACTTGACCTTATAAACCCATTTGGATCTGATGGGTTTTATATGTGGATGAGGATCAACCAAAACCCAATTATATTGTTAAGAATTGCATCATACTCACTTTTCATTGCCTATTGCCAAACCAGTTTAGTATAATCCACCTTAAAAGTGAATGGCTCAGTGGATGAAGTAGTAACAACCATTTCATTTCACCTATTTAAGAGAAATCCTAGCACTTGTTAGACCAATTTATTCTACTATCAAATCAAAAAAAGTACTTTGAGCCCTTTTTAGATATTTTTTCAAATGGTTTAGATTAGGAACACTAGAATTCTCATAATGTGCACCAGTTAAATGAAGACTTAGAGAATTTTAAACATTTTCTAATCCATAAACCTGTGAAGTACTAGAAGAAGTAGAAAAATAGAAGGGACACTAGTCTCATACCGCAACTTATGATAGTTAGCCTCATTATTCAATCCCTTATCACATTTTTCAATCTTCCTCTCTAACCTATCAAATTGAGAATCAATCTCTACAATGTTCATAGTACCAAATTCATCAAATACCACATCCATGCTCACTATGAATTTGCCTATATCTAGTGAAAGCAAATGATACCCCTTTTTATTTTCTAAATATCCAAGAAAGATGCATTTTCAACTTCATTTTTTGAACTTGTTTTATGTTCAATGGGAACTAAAGTGAAACAAAGGCATCCAAAAAATTTCAAGTGTTTAAATATTGGGTTAAACCCATACCAAGACTCATATCGAGTTTGTCCAAAAGTGTAATTGTAGGGGACCTATTTCTCAAATACACTACAATACCAGTGACTTTGACCCAAAACTTATCATAGAGCTATTTATAGTGAAACATAGCTTGAGATGTGCCTTATAAAGTCCTATTCATTCATTTAGATACTCCATTTTATTCTAGATTGTAAGCATTAATATATTATCAATGAATTCCATGTTCTAGATAATAAATTAGAAACTCATTTGAAGCATATTTACCACCATTATCTGAATGAAGAGTGGCCAAGTGTAAACCTATTTATTTTTTAAAAGTTTAACCAATCAACAAACTTAGTGAAAACTTGTGATTTATTTTTCATGAAAAACACCCAAGTCATCCCAGAAAAATCAACTATAAACAACACAAAATACCTACACCCTCTAATGGATGACTTCTTCATGTCACATACATCACTATGAACTAATTGCAAACATTTGTTAGCTCATCATGAAGAATTCTTAGAGGAAATTTTCTAATTCTATTTTCCCAAAACATGATTCATAAAGAATACTTTCTTTGTGAAAAGTGGGCAACCCTCTCAACATACCATATCTCTTCAAGTCCACTAAAGAGTGAATATTCAAATGTACATAGTGGAGATGCCATAACTACTATGTAGACATAATACTTATACTTATATCAACAATTGCTATAAGTTCCACAATGGGAGGAAGTAATTTACAATGAAATATAACCAAATTTCCATCATCGTAACCTATATACATGGTTTTATATCCATCCTTCACCGAGTTGATATAAATGAGTCCATTTTCAAGAATAATTTGATAACTCTTCTTGCAAATAGTTACCAAAGAAAGAAGATGTTTTTGCAATGTGGGAACATACCAAACATTCTCCAAATATTTGATATATCCATCAGGAAGGAGAATCTAAATTGACCCAAGACCTTATGGAGTATGCATAGACTTATTTTCCAAGGATACCAGAGAAAGAGAAAATTATTTAAAAGTATAAAATAAGTTTCACTCGAATGTCACATGTTTAGTTGATTCCTATCTAAAACCCACACATATGTGAACTCATATCTAGCCTCATATTCCATATAAGCAATGTTCCCTAAAGTAGTGAATGCAAATTCATGAGCAACATTAAAAGAATCATCATAATCATGGTCAAAATATTGAGCAAATTTAGACTTAGTCACTTTTTGTGGCCTATAATTTTTTTAAAAAGGAATCCTACACTGAGAGGTAATGTGACCAAATTTCTCACATCTATGACATTGAATATCTAATATACCTTGACCTCTACCTCTATAAGAGTTGTGACCACATCCTCTATCACTCATATCATTTGAATAAAAATGGTTAGATTATTGATTTGAATAGTTGTTTTGATGATATCCTCTACCTTAATTTTTAAATCTGATTCCTCTATGACCTTGACCCCCTCTATAACTGTGCCCTTTATAGTTTTGTAGACCAGAAGAAGATGAATTAGGCTTAGACTCTAAAACATGGGCTTCCTTGATTTTCTTGGATTTATTGGGTATAAAGAGGTCATGTTGAATAAACAAATCAACCAATTTATCAAGAGTGATGCATGTGATCTTTCCAGAGACATGAAACATTTCTACAAAGTTCCTATAGGACACATGTATTCCTTTCAATGCAAAAGTAACTTTGAAATCATCATCTAGTTTTCCAAATCCAGCCTTAGTGTAATCAATAGTAATATTCTTCAACTTAAACATGTAATCTCCCATATCCTCATCTTATTCTAATGACAAAATAAACAACTGCATGTGGATATCTATCTTCTTATGCTTAGGCTTTTTATCATACAAATCAGATAAGGTTTTTCATGTAGTGTAACTATGAGGAGTTTTTTAAATATGTATATAGGTATAAAAAGTACAAAAACACTTGGTTAAAGTGAGGGTTTTATAATCATAAAGATTAAAACTATCAAGTTTTGCCTATTCTATAGAGAATGTAGGATTTTCATTCTTTACAATATCCCATAACTCTTAAAAACTAATGAAGCTTCCATCAAACATTTCAAATCAGAGTAATTATAAATCATTAATTTATCACCATTTGAAATCAAATTATGAATATTTGGCATCTTAATATTAAATCAACTGAGACAAATGAAAGTAAGTGTGATAAATATGATAAATGAAGAAAATAACATAATCACTAATAACACTTTGCACAAGATAATAATTCTATAGGGTTTTTCACTTAACCTCTATGTAGAATAAAAAAGAGATATATTTGATGTGTTTTTCACTTAACCTCATCAATAAATCAAAATATTACACCTTTATTTCATCAATTACACCCTTATTTCACCAAAATAACAAATAATTATACCCTTATTTCACTAATTAAACTCATTTTATCTCACTAAAAAACACTCTTTTACACATTTTAATCCCTTTAAAATATGTGAATCTTGTAAAATATTCCAAAACAAATGGAATGCTATCCAAAAAATCAAATAACTAAGTTGTACTTTTCACTAAAATGAAGATTTGAACCTTAGACTTCCACCTTTCGAGGGTTCTTATAAAAGAAAGCTTGCAAATTTCTCTATGAGCATTTATAACACATATGAAGAGAAAAATATATTTAAATCATATTTTTCATCATGTATGTTAAAAAATATATATACATTTTCAAGTAAAATTAAACCATTTGTGAATTTGTGAATTTTTTTTGAAAAACTTCTAATTAGGTGGACCCTACAAAATCCTAATATTTTTATTGAATTATATCCAAATTTATCCAATTGAAAAACTAATTTTTGTAGCTTCTTTCCATGCCAAACCTACAAATGGGACGCCATGGCTACCATAGAGATTTTTTTGGAGCTTGGATGAATCGTACAGATCCATATAAGGCTATGTAAAGGTGTTTTTTGTCAGTTTTAAGCAGTTTTGAGCATTCAAAAAGAGGTATTTAGAAATATTAAGAATATATGTATGTTATTAAATGCCATGGAGTTCATACAAATGATCAGAGAGGCCATACTAGTCAACAAAACTCCTTTAAATGCTTTTAGGATGGATTCAACAAAAGATTTTAGCAATCAAGGAATCCAAAACTCAATAAAACTTAAAATATTCCTAGTTTAAATTAAAATTTATTTAACATGAATATGTAGGCTTTAAAATTCTGAAAATGGGTCATACAAGTCTAAAAATCTGCTTTTGGGGGTTTTAAAATGGTCAAAAATCAGATTTTTTGCCTTTGGAAGCTCTAAACAGATAGAAATTTCAATAAATTCAACTCATATTTAGTACACAATATTTAGGAGGATATAACACAATATTATATGGGTTTTAAAATCCAAAAAGGCCATAAAAATGGTTTACTTGGTTTGTTTAGGTAGAATTTTTAGATTTGGATTGAAACTAGCAATTTCTACAGGTTTGAAAAGGAAGAATCAAGCTTCAAAACAAACATGACTAGATTCTTATATGAATATGCCCATGAAAAAATAATATTCTATTAATATTATCAATAAAATATTAAATTATTAAATACACTTCAATTATAGGCTGGAAATATATTATTTGAAAACATTTGACTTTTAAATAATCAAATGTTCGACACCATAAATCAACCAAAGAGCATACATTATAAAATTAAATTTCATGAAAGTTTTGTCTATAAAAATGAATGTATATTTCACCTCTCATTACATATATTAACACACCAATATTTTTTGAAGTTACCATGCTTTGATACCACTGATGGAACTTGAACAAATTAATTAACCAAGCAAAATTATTGGAGGTAAATCTTGTGCCCACTGATGTGGGTCCACAAGCATTTTATTAATCAAGATAAAATAAGTACATGAAAATTGTGTCAATATTAAATTTACATAAAAAAATACGAATTTATAGGATTTCACCTATGACTGGTAAAACCAACTAACCTAATAACCACTTCTCATAGGAATGCAATCCAAAAAGTAGTTGTAATTATTTAACCTAAAAACATAAATCAAAGTAACTAAGGATTATTAAAGGGGTGTATTTATAAAACATGAATTACAATTTAATTATTAATTACCTAAAACTATATATTATTAACTTAACAACCTAACCTAATGTTAATACTTTGGAACAAGTTCTAACAACAAAAATTCATAAAAAGTGCCTGCTTGCTGGCCATAGGGTTCCCTGGAGATGTTTTTCAATGATTTATAACCTATTTTTCATTGGTTTTAATTTTATAACCATGTATTAATACCTATAAATTAATTATACACCCTATTATATCATTTTATGCCCTTGGAAAGATCTAAAACACTCATTACACACTCCATTTATGATCAAATTAATCAAAAACCTTGATTTTATCAATGGTGTAGAGCTATGTTTTGCATTTTTATCTATCATAAAGTTAATTAAATACATGAAAACAATTTAAAAAATTCAAAAATATCAAAATAGACATCCATGTAAAATTTCAAGAGATTTCACTTAGTAAAACCCAAAATATGCACTTTTAAATTCTTTCTAGCTTGTATTTTCTCACTTCTGAGTGACTGTAAGTCTGAGTTTTAGAATTTTAATAAGTTTTATGAGGAATAAATACCTCATTATTTTTTAATTATAAATTTTCAGACCCATATAATTATTACAACCATTTTGTACCTTCATCCAATCACTTAAATTTCTTAAAAAAATGGCTTTTTTGACTGTCTCCCTTGTATTTGTGAAATCCTACAACTTATACCTTTAAATTTATCCATTATTTACAATAAAATTTTGATTGATGAAGGTGTATTAAGATTATTTATTCCATATAAGATCTCACAAGAATTTTATTTTCAAGAAGGAACTCAAAAAATGCAATCATATTGCCTAAAATTGAGCTATTGGGGTTTTAGAGCACCTTTCCTTCTTAATGATAGTTCATAAATTTAAGACCTATAACCTGAAAATAATGCATGTAATATTGTTATAATTATATTAAATATATTCTTATATTATAATTTTTACCAAATATTCTTATCCTTCATGATCTGAACATCTAAAAATTACCCTTACTAGCTTACAACTAGCTTGGTAGAGGAATAGAAGAAACTCTTGTCAAAATTTGGACTTGTGAGCTATTCATGAGCATGGTTTTGGCTTTATTGAGGTTGTATTATGTTGTGTATATCTATTAAATATTTAATCCATGAATTAATTCTTTTTAAATACCTGCACATAAACAACTAGCTGTGTCAAGATGTCTTTTTGCACTTTTTCTATGCTTTGAACTTGTTCCTTTGAGAATATTTGAGAGCAATCACAAATAAATGTGGGAATATTAAAATTAAATTTAATATACTATTAAAAACCTGTAATTTATCCCCTATCATGTTAAGTGAGTTAAAATGACCTTTAATATATTGAACTTGACTCTCTTGACAAGACATTTCCAAAGGTTTTAATAGATTTTGCAAGAAATAAATTAAATTCATTTTACCTTAACATTTTAAAATTTACCTTAATTTATCTAAAAAATATTATATACAACTAAACAAGACTAAATGACCTCAATTTGGTTTTGTACATACCTTTGACCAATGGTGGCACAAATTTTCAACATTCTTGGTGACTCTACTGAACATTAATATACTAATAAAAACATGTAATTTATCACCTATCATGTTAAGTGAGTTAAAATGACCTTTAATATATTGAACTTGACTCTCTTGACAAGACATTTCCAAAGGTTTTAATAGATTTTTCAAGAAATAAATTAAATTCATTTTACCTTTATTTATCTAAAACATGTTATATACAACTAAACAAGACTAAATGACCTCAATTTGGTTTTGTACATATCTTTGACCAATGGTGGAATTTTTTTTTAACATTCTTGGTGACTCTACTGAGATGTTTGCCTGCTGAACAATCAAGACTATTAACCTTATCCATTGGGTTATGGAATTATGAAAACATAACCAAATATGAAACTAAAAATGACTTCACAAATAATTAAAAAACTTTTGCATAATCACTTAGGTAATTGAAAACTAATAAAATATCAACTAAAAATGTGTAAGATAGCACTTGGAGGAAAGTAAAAACTAAAACTTCTATGTACAAAGAAGAACCTATCTTCAGCAACAATACTTAAGATAAATCCCATTGAATGGGATTGGGAGCTCTTCACCATCCATCTTGGATAGTTAGAAGGATTTGTGAGGATTGTAGTTAAAAATCATGTAAGGACCACTCAAAAGTGATTCAGACTTTGTGTGTGTTCCTGGTTTGGCCCTATCCTCATCCCATTTGAAAACCAAGTCATCTTCCTTGAATATCCTTGAAGATGCACTTCTATCAAATGTTTTCTTCACTTGTGCTTGATGCATCTCCATAGCTAATATGGATTGATTTCTATTTTTTTCTAATTCATTAATTTCAATAGATCTAATTTCCATAGTCTTACTCTCCAATAATTATAGTTGATGTATTAGCTCAAAAGCAAAGAACTCAAGTGAGATTGGCAATCTAGCTTCTCTCCCATACACTACTTGTAGGGTGAATTGGAAATGGACCTCTTGAAGGTGATCCTATCAGCCCATAAATATGAGTTTAACTTCAAATTCCATGTTCTTTAATTGTCTTCAATGGTTCTTTTAATGATCTTCAACAAATTTTTATTAGTAGACTGAATAAGGCCATTGCCTTGTGGATAATAATTAGAAGAAGTGCTAAGATACACACCATTTTGAATATCCCATTGAATTATTTTAGCCCCTACAAATGCCATAACATTATATAAAATTATAGTGAAAGCAAAACCAAACCTTGTGAGCAAACCTTCATAGAAATCTAAGACACTAGATTCATTTGCTTCCTTCAAAGCCACTACCTCTATCCATCTAGTAAATTAATCCGTGGCTTTAAGAATCCACTTGTGGCCTAAACTAGAAGGTGGATTGATGAGACTAATGAAGTCCAAACCCCATTGGATGAAGGGATGATCTGATAAAATAAGTTGAAGAGATAAGGCAATAAGCTTTTCCTTTCCTACAAATAATACACACTTTTTGCACTTCCTTAGCCAAGTGTGACAATATATAAAAATGTCTGGCCAATAATATCTACCCCTTATGATTTTGAGTGATATTTTCCTTTCTAAAAAGTGGCCTCCACCTTGTCCATCATGAAATTCTTCAAGTAATCTTTTAACTTGACTTGGATCTATGCATCTCAATAACATTTCATTAATATCCTTTTTGAATAATACACCATTAACAAGTAGAAAAGGAATATAATACAACCCAATATACCTTCTCTTTGAACCACTTAAATTTTGACTATTCATACCACTTTAAATGTACCTTATCATATCTTGAAACCAACTTGCTGAAAGTGTATGAATAGCTACAATATCTTCATCATTCAAGACCAAACCTACCTCTTTACTTTTCTACAAGTCTTGATCCAAGTTATCACACAACACTTTGCCTCTATTCAACTTGGTTAGCTTTATTTCCACATCATATTCCATGACCCTTATTATCTATCCTACTCTCTTTTTACTTATGTCCTTGTTCAACAAGAACTCTTTGATGCTAAGATGGGTAGCCATCACATGGATATTGTTGTTAGAAATAGGTGCCTAAACTTTTTGAGACATTTGATTATGGAAAGCACATGTTTTTAAATAAATATGTACCTTGTTTCATACTCTTACAAGCCTTGAATAAAAATGCTATGGGCTACTCCAAACCTTGCTGATTTGGTTGTGTCAATATTATTGAAATTGTATCAATATTAGCATATGCATATAACATAAAATCCTTTGAAAAATTAGGATTGATAAGAGTGGGAACACTATCTATGGCTTGCTTGATTTCTTCAAAACTTTTCATTCCTTCCTTGATCTAATTAAAATTCTAATTTTCTTGAGCATAGTTGTAAGAGGCCTTGACAAACTTACAAAATCATATATATACCTTCTTATAAAGTTAATTTTTCAAAAAAAAAATTGGAATGATTTATTATGCTTAATCAAGGACAATTTAAGAATAAAGTTTATTATTTTTGAATTAATACTCAAGCCATGCTTAGAAATAACATGACCAATAAGTTTACATTCATTCATTCATTGAAAACACACACTTCTTTAGGTTGAGTGACACCCGAAATTTCCTACATCTCTCAAATAAATTTCTAAGATGAAGCATGTAATCACTTGAATTTTTTGAAAAACTATAACATCATCCAAATACACAAGAACAAACCTATTGATCAAACCTTGAAAATCTATATCCATGGCTCTTTATAATATTGCTCCTGCATTGGACAACCCAAATAACATTTTTTGGTATGCAAAGGTGCCCCACTTAGTGGTGAATGCTATTTTGAACTGATCCTCTTCCTTCACAAGTATTTGGTTATACCCACTATAACCATCTAGCAATGAAAACCTTTTCGAATCAACCACTAACTGCAATTTTTGTTCCATTGATGGCAAGGGATAATGGTCCTTGAGTGAGGCCTTTTTTAAGTAACGTAAGTCCACACAAAATTTGATTTCTCTATTCTTCTTCCTCATGAGAAAAAGATTATCCACCCAAGTATAATTATTGATGGGAAATATGATATCTTATTTAATTAATTTGTGAAGCATTGTTCTCATCAAAGGTTCCAACTTTGGGTTGATTGGCCTTTGTCTTTGCCTCACTGGTTTTGTATCTACTTCTAGTTAAATGGTGTGTTGAGCCTATATATGATCAAATAATTTTAAATAAATGTAGTCTCATGTAAACACATCAATAAACTCTCCACATAAATCAAGAAAGGATTCTTTTTAAGCTTGAGATCATACTTTACCAAGCTTGAGAGCTTTCCCATTGACTATGCCAACTCTTGCATAATGTTATTCTTTGTTAGATAAAGAAGATTTATCTCTTCTTACCTCAACATCCCTACTAAAAATATTCTCAAGTGTGACATGAACCTTGGGTAACTTTTTAGACTTGAGCTAAACTATTTGTTCACTATATTGCTACAAAAGTTTGGACTGATTTCTAGAATAGAATTTAGCTTCTTCTTGTAGGAAATGAACAACTTGATCATCATCCTCAAAGACATGCCAATTCACATTATTATCAGGAATAGAGGGTATTAGAATAATCTTGATTTATGGTTGAGTTTTATCATTCTTTAAATCATCTAGAATACAAAAATGGGCTCCTATTGTAGTCAACCTATCTGTATGCTTATTACTCTCTCTAGGCACTACTTGTTTGTCAATAGCATCAAAGTCCTCTAAAATATCCCATACCCTATATTTGCATGATTTTAACAATGTATTTTTACACACATTCAACCCTCTTATTTGATGTACCACAATCTCACTATTTCCAAATGTTTGTAAGAGGTTAGCTCCCATCTTTCTAGCCCATTTCAAACCATGAACTAAGGCCTCATATTCTACTACATTGTTAGAGAATCCAAAATAAAATTTTATATGAACATAGTAACTTTGTTTAAAATGGGAAATGAACATCATAGCATCCCTTATAATATGTTTATTAGATGAGCCATCAAAATAGAGTTTCCATAAACCATTGTTTATCTCACCTTCTTTGTATAGAGATGGAATTTGTGCACCATTCTCATGTAAACAATAAAATCCAAGTATTTCTTTATCTATAATGTTTTTAGGATCATGTTCATGAATATTAGTATCCCATTAATCAAGAAACATATTAGGAATGCCATCAAAGAGATGAGTTTGTTTCAATTTCACTAGTTTATTTTACTTCATCTAGGATGATACAATTAATATTAACAATACTAGGCACGTATGGTTCTAAATGAAAATGAGCAATAGAATCTGAATGAATTATAAATTTGGTTACATACCTTGTTATAAACATGAGGTATGTTTAATTAGCTGAAATATAAACCTATATTTGAAGTGAAATCATGTGATAAACACATAACAAAGTATGGAGGAAGATCCACCACCACCACATCTTACTGAATGGTCACATTTAAGCATGCATGAAGTGTTAGTTTTATATTGTTGATTATACCCACTATTTTGGTTGGATAAATATCAAGTTGTGAGACGCCCTTAGTAATTGTCTCATACACCAAACCCAACTTATCTGCAAACTATTTTGGCATCACTATGTTATATACCCCAGTTTCAACCATGTAATTATGAACCTTGCCAACAATCAAGAAAGATAAAAAGGAGGTGTATTACTTATTTTTTATCATATTTTATGGAATTTAACCCTTTATATACCTATTTTACTTGTTACTTTCTTGCTAATCTAAATTTTCTAGAACCACACTTTCCTTCTCTAATGGTTTTGTAGACAAGCTAAGACCTAAAAGCTCATAGATAAGGGTATCCTTTTGTCATGGGATTGATAATTAATCCCATATGGTCATGCTGATATTTTATTTTTTCATATGGTATACTATGGTGAAGGAAGAGCCTCCAATCTTTACTTGTACCTTTGGAGCAACAAGACACTCTTATACTTGAGTCACTTGGTGAACTTTGTTTGCTTCCACAATCTGATTTTTTTGAGCTAAAGGGGTAACAATCTGATTATTAGTACCTTTAGAAACCATATTAGAAACATTTGGAGCATGACTTGCCTCTTGGGTCTCATATATAACACTTATTTTGTTTCTAGTGATGGTTGTAACTAATTTGTTTGATTTTCTAGGCTCACTAATTTGATTTATTGCCACATGATCATCAACTTGCCAATTCACCAAGGCTACATTAGGTTGTACTTGTCCATGATTCACTTCACCTTATTAATCATAGCTTCACTATATTGGCCTACTTGAAGAAAGGCTCCCTCTTGTGTCATTTGAGGAATTACCATATTTTGTGCCACTAAAGTTTAATTTTGAAAATCATTGGAGTTAAAAGGCTGCTAACTTGAGTCTTTCATCAAGTTATTTTTTATTGGTAGAAGGGCCTTAGATGTGGAAGGAGCATTGGGGTCAATTTTAGCATATGGTTTGGCTAGTGTAATGACTCCTTGAGTTTGGTATGGAGGTCTATTATCTCTAAAGCCTTAATAGGGAGGTCTTTGATCTCTATATGACTGATATATGGGCTGATTAGGTACTTTATATGGCCTATTGGCTTGATATTGTTACCTCTTTAACTGAACTATCTCATTACCAAAAGATTGCAACACACCTTTTAATTCACCAAGCTCATTAGATTGACCAAGAGGAGCTTGAATTTGAATTTGAGGGGCTGGAATTGGGGATAATGATGGAGCCTTAGGAGGTAGAATAGGTTGTTTTTCTATACAAATGGTATTGGAGGCCTAGTTACAAGTTTACAAACCTGAATTAGACTACTTTCTACTATATTAGCAACCTCATAAGCATCTAAAAGTGTCATACCACCCATGGACTAAATCATAACTAAAGCATCAAAATTCAATGCTTTCAAGAAGTATATGAAAGCTTAATCAGGATATAGAATTATCATAGGAGGTATTCTATTCCATTTTTTCTAAAATCTATGATTGAAATCAATCATAAATTCATGTGGTGCTCTCTTGATGGTAGTGAGTTTCTCAACAAGGGATAAATGGTCTGATTTATCTTAAAATTGTTTATAAAATAATGCACTTAATTCATTCTAAGTGGAAATGGAGTTTAATAGAAGCTTAATATATCATTGTAATGCCTTTTCCTTGAAGGATGTAGTAAGAAAATAGATGACAACATTCTCTTGGGTAACATGGTGGAATGACACACAAGTTGGCCACATCTTTGATATGTTATATTGGTGCAATTTGATCCTCATCTATGAAATATGGTAGGATTTTAAGGGTTTAGGTTGGAATATCATCATATTGTGAAAAATTGAGAGGATTCCATCATTTAAAGGGATAAATACTTGGTTCCTAGGGACAACCATGTTTATAGTGGGATTTGAAGTTGTAGTGGTTTGCACAATAGGCTGATTTGGTGATTGAAATAGCCTCCTAGGATATGGAATT
Source organism: Torreya grandis (assembly GCA_037957365.1). NCBI lineage: Eukaryota > Viridiplantae > Streptophyta > Pinopsida > Cupressales > Taxaceae > Torreya > Torreya grandis. The sequence goes on along the minus strand of JARHVA010001669.1, from coordinate 283,938 downwards.
GTTCTTAAAAACATTATTATTTTATTTAAAGGCAAATATAATTCATAAAATTCAAAAGGTATAACTTTACTTGAATACCTTATAGCAATCTAGGCATGAACATGGTAATTCTCTATTACTAAAAATGTCTTTTTCTAGCTCCAATCTTTGGTCCCACCAAGCGTGCCAGAAACTATTATCACTCAAAAGTGCACCCTTGTAAGAACGTGTGCTTATTATCACTTTTATTGACATAATGAAAACTCTCCAAGATGTGGGTAGACTTATATATGAGAGAATATCTAGATGAAGGGTTGGTTCCCTTTGGTGGACTCACCTAATTCTCTCTAAACTCTCTAATTTAGTGATTTATTAATTAGGAAAAGGATAAAAGGAGCAATACTCAAGCTGAAATTGAACACAAAAAATGAAATTTTGGGATGATGCACCAATGTTAAAGTTAATTATGCCAATGTTTGACACACTTGGGAGGTTAAATAAATTTAACACACTCTATTCATCTTCATATAATGAGTCTTACATTAGTATTTCATACAAAGGTCCTAACAAACATTCACACTAGTATGAAAGGAATGAACATTGGTTGAATTCAATTCCAAATTAGGTATAAATCAGACTTAGACACTTGATATGACTTACAAGAATTCTCATATGCTACATAAAGGTGAAAAATTTAGACATAAACATAGGAAAATTAATCATTCACAAAGTCACATCAATGAATATGAGGCACACACTATAGTCATATAAAATGCAAAAAATGGTAACTTGAGCATGGCTAATGACACCCAACCCTTAGGTCCCTCTTACTTGCTCTCATGACTCTCATAGGCATCATTTTCACTAATTCCTAGTCACCCATAGCTTTCTAGTCTTGATCTTAGCTGAGCTAGACTCCTCTTTCCATGATAGATCCATCCCCAAGGTCCCATCTACTCAAGACAATAATTCCACACTAGGAATATAGCACCGATGCCACTTCTATCCACTTTAAATGCTATTGTCTAAGTCTATATTTGGCCCCAATGGTCAATTTATTATGGTTCCCCATCCTTATTCTTATGGACCTAACATGAGTACATTTAACCCATGACTAATAGATTCCTATAATATCCCATTCAAGATCATTTGGAAAGGGTTGGAAATTATCACTAAGTAAGCAAGAATACAAGCAATACTACTCAAACAATCTTCCTTATTCTCTACATACAACCAACCAACACACTTAAAATATTATTCAAATATTTACACTAGTCTTTAGCCACCTCAAACACATCCAATTTAGAATTTTGCATCTTCATATACATAATTGCACAAATCACATCAAGTGGGGAGAACTTCATATAGATTGATCTCTAATTGGAGTATTGGTATGTAGGTAGTGTGCCCACACATAGGGTGTGAAGCACGTCCAATGCATTTTACACACACTAACCCCCCATATTTCTCAAAATTGGTCAAAACACAATATAAAATATGGTTTTAAGAAAGAATATACTCTAAAAGGATCTATACAAACTTATAATAGATGAAACTTTGTAGATAGGGTCACATATACATAGTGAACAAAACCCATAAAGCTTAGATTCTCACGATAATAAATGGTAGAGTTGGACTATAGCACTAGTGCCACTACTATCCAATTTCATCACTCTTTTCCAATCATAAAATAAATTTTAGATATCAGTTTATGATAGTGTCTCAGTCTTGTACAATGAATTCTAGTCTCAATCTTGTACAATGAATTCTAGCTTCTGTATCAGTTAGATCAATCAATTTCCAACTAATTGTTTTTCTCCTTATTACTATTTTTAGAAAAGTTTGAATTGAAATTAATATACATAAATTAGTAGATTAATTATTGTCTATTTATTTAATAATTTTACTAATTATACCCTTTAAATAAATTAGGAATAATACACCAATATTTCCAAAATTGTTAAATCATTTAGTGAACCTGACTTACTTCGTTTGCACATAAAACCCTTATAAACCCTAGTGTAAATTTCTTACTAATTTTTCATTTTTTTTGGTATTTTACCTAAATAATAAAATAAAAAATTATAATTAAATTTTAAAATTTTATAACAATTTTAAAATAATTTTCTTTCAAACCCTAGTTGCCCATACTAGGTCCCAGTATTTTCCTAGTATTTTTCCAATAAAATTCTAATTTTTTACTAGCATATTAAAATCAAAAATTCACTTCAAATTTAAAAATTCAATAGTAATTTAAAAAAACATTTATTTTTCAAAACCCTAATTGTATCTTCTAGGTCTCTTTAAATCACAAATTTTCTAATAAATTTCTGATTTTTTACTTGCATATCTCACTCAGAAATTCACTTTCAATTTCAAAATTTCATAATAATTGTTTAAATAATTATCTTTTAAACCATAGTTTCCTATACTAAATCCTATTTGTTTTTAGGTATCACCTTACAACTAAACTCAAATTACACATACTAACAAAAATGGATCTCACTTATTTACACATATTTCTTGTATTTTTTACAAATAATAAGGAGACTATACTCGATCCTATCATGTACAAGAATGATGAAGTTTACCATATGTTAATAAAAGCTTAATTATTTGAATTTAATGATTTATTTTCATAATTAGAGATGATATTACAAAATTTATTGCTCAAATTTCATAAGATTTCAATATTTCTTTTGCATAGTCTTTCTCTCTCATGCAGGATAATTTCCAACTGTATTATGCTACACATATTAAACATATCATAGCACATGTAATTTTTTTAATGCATTAGTGCACAATTACATGCTATTTATCTCTTACTTTCTATCTCTCATATGTATTTTTTTTCAATTTTATCATGCTAAACACATTAAAAATGTCATAGCACATGCCAAAATTCTTTATTCATTATGGACAATTCTATCCTCTCTATCCCAAACTTGCTATCTCTCATGTGGAATGTTCTTTATAAACATATTTTCATAAAAATTATAACTCCAATTACATTTATTTCATTCCACATACATCGTTTCTACCTAGATGCATATAAGCTAACAACCACTTGTCAAGTTTCAATGTCTATCTTATGCACAAGAAATGATTTCCTTCTCCTCCTCTCCCCAAGAGGGTGATAGATATTTACCCTCTAACCAGGTCCATGATATCACCTCTCCAAAATGTGAGGTAGCCTATACTATTGTTTTAAATGCATACATTCAGCCTATAGCTTCTCCAAAATCTCTTCAACATATATGCTTACATGTTCAATCGAAAACAACTAGGGTTTGCACTTGTGAGACTCTAAGGGATCAAATCACTAGTATGAGAAAGTTAATTTTAGACTTAAAAATGTATAATTAGATATTACATGAAAATATCGCAACATTGGAAAATCGTATTATAATACAAAATCCTCAAAGGCATACTAGTGTCAATCATGTATATGCACCTTCACCTAGTAAATTAGTTACAAGCAACATTACATATCAAAATAATAAATCATAACAAAGCAACTCAACAAATAGTGATTTGAAAAGAATTCAAAGGTACAAAAATATTTCAAGTGAGGTACTAAGGGAAATGATTAAATCTAAGTTGATAAAACTACCTCCTCTACATCCAATGAGAAGATCCATATATTATTGTGCATATCATAGAATGCATGGACATCACATAGATACATGCTTAGAATTATAAAAAAATATACAATAGATAATTGCTAAAGAGGAACCTACACAAGATAAATTAATAAATCAATCTACAGTGACACAAGAACACATTCACAAAGGGTCAAATTCAAAAATAGTACAAAAGTGGTTACCAAAGCATAACTCAGAACAACAAAAGGATCAAAAAGCAAAATTAGAGAAAGAAACAGTACCAAAAGTACAAGTATGAAGAATATGAAAATCTACCTCTCCAAAATGAGGCTCAAATTTCAAAGCAGTATGGGTTTGGTCAAAAATATCTACAATAGTTTGATTATCATGGTCAAGGGTCAGGCAAGTAGGATCAAGGCATCACTACTCTTATTTCAAAAATTAATGATGTTTGTCACCAAGGTTTGGGATTTATTGAAAATCCTAAAGAAAATCATTCACAAACATAATTCATGAAAGCAAAAGATCCAAATACAACAAAAGTCAACACTAGCATTCCATTGGTTCAAAATCAAGATGATAATGATGAATGGAACAATATAGGTTATTATGATTTTCAAGATACTAAAAATTTAGAGTCATATTCACAACCATTCCCTCATTCTTCATAATTACACATGATTCCTTTATTCAATACATGACAACATGATAGGGAGTCTCCCATGAGACTCATTGGTTAGTATCGTCTCTTCTCAACATTACATAGTTTCTTTTTGATTACCTATACATAGTTCTCAATATTTCTTGTACATAATTTCATTATAATTGATTGTACATAATTTATATCAAAAATACCAAAAATAATAAAAAACATTCAAATATTTCAAAATACAAAAACATCAAATAACATAAAAACACCACAAATATTTTGATTGTATGCATCATCCATGCTTTACATATCTACTATCATGCTAGAATTACATTTGCTATTCTATGCTATCATTTGTCAATTTATCTACATTACCATATTTTACTTGATCTTCTTTGAGTGTGTGTAATGACATCTAGATCGTTGATTGATTCACTCTACCCATTGAGGGGGCATCCTGCTTCTGCATTAAGACACACATCGATATACACACCCACTAGGGCATCTTCTACATGACTACACCATCCAGGTTATGTCATTCCTACACCACACACTCTACTTATCATGTTGATATAAATCACTTACTAGCTTACATAGATTACTCTATCGACACTCACTAGTATATAGAACTTGTGTATTTATTAGCATATACCTAATTTTGTACTCACATGTCTTGCATTCTTTCCCTCTTTCTTTGATTAGTTAGATGTGATTGTAATTTTAGTTCCTTACATGCTTTCTTTTCTTACTTTATATAGAGAGATTATTTGAATTTTTTAGTTCCTATTTGTTTCCTATATATGCCTTAGGACATTTACCAATGTCCTTTGCTTTTATTCATGTATGTGCATTAGGACATTTTCCAATGTCCTTTGCTTGTACTCCTCTATGTGATTGTGGCTTCCACACTAATTTTTCTTGTTTCAATTATATGTGTATGTGGTATTTAAACATGTCTTGTATACTTGATTTCTAGTTTGAGTGATATGTGCCCATGTCCCTTGTTTGCTTGGCCCCTTGGCCACCCTTGTATGCTTCTTGATTTTTGCCTTGTGTTCTTGTTTTTTGTTTGATTCTCATCATTTTCAATGCCATGATACATATCATGAATTTATCTTGATTTCTTGGATGTCATGATGGACATCATGCTCCATCCCTAAAACTAAAAACTAACCAGACTTTCATTTCTAGTTCAGTACATTACACATGTTCTTATATTGTTATATATATCTAGGCATACCCCTATTGATCTAACAATCTCTCACTATAACCCATGCTATATATTGAGATATCTTATCAATTATCATCGCTATATCATGCATTTATAAACATAACACACTTGTAGGGCTATTTATTCTAAGGGTAGTGATTGTAGGGTCTTCATTCCTACCCTTAGAAAAGGAGGCAACAACTAGGGTTTTTTTCATAAAGATCAAAACTCCTAACAAGCAAAAAATAATGTTCACAACACCCAAAACAAAAAGCATACTTCAAACCAGATAGAATAGACTAGGCAAATAGTCAAAAATCTAGAATAGTGATCAGGTTTGGCCTTGGACAATAGTGCCCAACTTATACTATAGTGCTACTGCCATTAGTGTCCACTTTTGGTGATCCTATCCAAATAGTAGAAAAACTAGATTTTCTAAAAATAGACAAAAAGGTAAGTTTAGTTATAGTTTTGTCAGTTATAGTTCATACCAGATCCAATAGTTTTAGTATAGTTTTTATTAAAAAATCTAGATATAGGGGGCATCATGCATGGAATGATGGCTCTCATTTTTAGTTTTAGATATGATAGTTGATATAACTTCCAGATCAAAATCCATGTTTTATACACCAGTGATTAGGGGCAATGTGCATGACACATTTATTTTCTTTTCTTTTCAAGTTCATTATTACCCAGACATTCTTAGAAATTACATGCCTTATTCCTTCTACAAATGGTTAGCATCATTTTAGAATGAATTTCATACAAGCCTAACTTTCACATTCTTGATTTCTTGAGTTCCCAAGTTCTCAAGTGGCTTTCATACAAGCCTAGTGCATCAGTTTAGAGTGCATTTTATACAAGCCTAATCTCCATCTTTTAAAGTGGCCAAGAGTGGCCTAATTTCTATCATACATTAGCTATCCATGATAACATTATTAGATCACAATAAATTTATGGGCTCTAGGATCCATCTCATATGACATACATTTCATAGCGATATTAGTTCATATCTTCACTTCACAGGACAATGATGGAGCTAAAGGATTAGATAGCCTTTGTATTCTTAAGACACCTATTTAGAGGGATTGGAAACATAGTCCAAACATTGATTAACATATGCATGATCACCTATCTTCACTTAGTGGGTGATAATGGAGCCAAAGGGCTAGCCTTTGCATTCTTGAGCCACTTCTAGGGAATTGAACACTCAACTCCATTCATGATATTTACTTTTAGTTTAACACACATCTAGTATTATTTAACATCACTCAACATCACAATAGGTTTTTTATTGGTTTGCATACTTAGTGAGGTGTATTTGTTCCTTTATCTTCTTCTCTCTCTTACCCAACTTTGTACATTTTTATTTTAGATATAACATATCTAGTAAGAATTGATCTACCCTTTATTTTTACTTGTAGATTCATACTTCACAATGTGCTCTCTTTATGCACACCCAACATTACATAGCTTCATGAGCTTCACCCTTACTGGTAAGTTTAGGTATGCTTTATATTTTTCCTTTATCATAGTATTTCACTTTGCTATATCACTAGAATAAAGTGGGGAAAATGTACTCATATATAATGTGAAAATTGGTAACTTGAGCATGGATAATGACACCCAACCCTTAGGTCCCTCTGCTTTCTCTCATGACCCTCATAAGCATCATTTTCACTGATTCCTAGTCATATATATCCTATTAAACATGATCCCAACTAAGTTAGATCCCTATTTATATGACAAATCCATCCCCCCAGGTCCTGTCTACTTCGGACAATAGTGCCACACTAGGATTATATCACTGGTACCACTCTTGTCTATTTTTGACACTATTATCCAAGTCCATTTTTATCCCCAATGATCAATTTATTTTGGTTACACATCCTTATCCTTGTCAGCCTAATGTGAGTACATTCAACCCATGACTAATAGATCCATATAAAATCCCATTAAAAGATCTTTTGGAAAGGGTTGACAATTATCACTAAGTAAGCAAGACTACTCAAGCAATCTTCCTTATTCTCTGCATATGCTAGTCAACACACTTAAAAGCTTATTCAAATCCTTAAACTAGTCTGTAGCCACCTCAAACACATCCAATTTATCATTCTACATCTTCATATACATAATTGCATAAATCACATCAAGTGGGAGAATTACATATGGCTTGATCCCTCTTTGGATCATTGGTAAGTAGGTATCATGCCCACACACGAGGTGTGAAGAATGTCCAGTGCATATTACACTCACTAAACCTCCATATTGCTCAAAATTTTTCAAAGCACAATAGAAGATAGGGTTTTAAGAAATAATCTACTCTACAAGGAGCTATACAAACTTTTAGCTAATGACATTTTATAGACAGGGTCACACAGACATAACAAATAAAACCCATAAAGCTCAAATTCTTAGGATAGAAATGATAGAGGTGGAATATAGAATTGGTGCCACTAATATCTAATTATGATGCTTTTGTCCAATCATAAAACAAAGTTTTAATTTATGATAGTGTCTCAGTCTTGCAAAATGAATTCTAGATTTTGTCTCACTCAGATCAATTAGTTTCTAGATAAGTTTTATTTTCTTCTCCTTATTACTAATTTTAGAAAAGTTAAAATTATAATTAATTTACACAAATTAGTTGCTTAATATTTATTTATTTATTTTACTACTAAGACCTTTTAACTAAATTAGGAATAATACACCAATATTCCCAAAATTGTTAAATCACACACTTCATGAACAACCTAAAAATAAAGGAAAAATTAGCTTATTATTAATTCAAAGGTGATGTAGTACAAAATTTTAGAAGAGTTTTTTCATATAAAAAATCATAATCTGATATCTTCTTTCAAAAAATGAACATATATATAGAAAAGAAAGTTAGGAGATAAGAATAAAATAACCCCAAACTAGGGATGAGTTATCGTGCCTAGTCATCCTTCTCTCTTCCTCACTCAACCACCAAAACCCTATGTAGTACATGGTGAATTTCAAACTCTTTTTATTTTAAAATGGTGTAGGATATAAATATAGGCTTGTTTGAATGCATTGAAAAAATCATAGGTTCTCATTCATGACCTATCTTGAAGGGAATTAGTCTCCTTGCATGCTTTGATGGTCTTCAATGCTTGAAGAGGTATTGATAATATTAATTAACTAATTTTTAACAACTAATTAAATATATTTTGGGATCTAAATATTTATAGTGATTTAATTCAACTATATTCCTTATATCTTGGAGTTTGACCCACCTATGCACCTAGATTATTGCTTGGTTGTTTCTCTCTCTCAACCTCCTTTAATATCTCCAAGTTGGTGTATAAGGGAGAATTTTGAATGGTTTTTTTATGGAGTATAATCCATGAAAAAATTCCCTCAATTATTTATAAATTCTTCAAATATACTCCTCCATTCCTTCATGTTGCTTCTCCACCTTAATAGGGTTGATTGAAGGCTTGCTTCTTCATGTTTGATTTAATTTTTTCCATAAATGGATCCAAGGTGGCCTAGAAGGAGAGAAAGGTATTAATGAGGTTTTTAAATAATACCTAAAAAATTGATACCTTTTTTTAACACAAACTCTTAATATCTCCTTATCCTCCAAATGGCAAAGAACACGTGTGATTGACTTGGCAAGGTTGTTAAAGATTTCAATGCATTGATGGAGCTTGTGGATAGGTAATAAGAATCTTATTACTCAAAATTAGAATATAATGGATATGTTTAATATTTTATTTTTTGATATATTCATTGAATATCCTTGATTAGAGTGCATTTTATGATGAATAGTCACAATTCTCTATATTGATCCTTCTTAGATATGCTCATCTTCTCCATTTTGACAAGCTTGCCAAAGGCACATTAAGAACCTAGAACTTGATGATATTGAATTATTTGAATAAATAAGGATTATAAAATAATTTACATGGTTTCAAATTACTTCAAACAAATTTTTATCTCCAAAATCTATATACAACTTCCAAAAATGCCCTTTTGTGCTATCTACGCCTCAAGAAACACTGATTTGGATTTGGGAGTCTAAAATGAGTTATAGGCCTCACCAGACACTCATAATATTATAATTGGACAGGAATAAATTTTTTATACTATGTAAAGTTTTAAAATCTTGAATTTTTTTCACCAAACTCTCAAACAAAAATTCATAAAATGTGCCTTCTTGTTGCTCGCAGGGTTATTTGGAGATGTTTTTCAATGATTTGAGCCTATTTTGCATTGGTTTTCAATATATAAGAATTAATTTATAAATTTTAATTAATTATGAAAAATATTATATCATTTTATTCCCTTTTAAAAATCTAAAACACTCATTACACACTCCATATATGAGTAAATTAGTCAAAAACCCTGATTTCCTCCATGGTCCAGATCTGTGCTTTACAATTTTACATATAATAATGTATAATAAGGACATGATTTTTTTTATAAATTAAATTTAATAAAAAATATACCTCCCTATCAAATTTCAAGATATTTAATGTATTAAAACCCAAAATATGCACTTTTTAGTGCTTTCTAGCTTGCATTTTCTCACTTCGAGTGATGGTAAGTCTAAGTTTTGGCATTTTATTGAGTTTTAAAAGGAATAAATACATAATTATTTTTGGATTATAAAATTTAAAATCCAATATAATCATTCAAATAATTGGGTACCTTCAGACAATCACTTAAATCTATTAAAAGATGCCTTTTTTGACTGTCTTCCTTGCTTTCTTAAAACCCTACAACTTATACCTTTAACTTTATCCATTATTTGAATTAAAATTTTGATTTATAAATATGTATTAAGGTTATTTTTTCTCCATAATATCTCATACAATTATCATTTTCAATATGTAACTCAAAAAATGCAATCATTTTATCTAAAACTAAGCTATTGGGGGTTTAGATGGGTTTTAGAGCACCTTTCCTTCTTAATGATAGTTCATAAAGTTAAGAATATATAAAATAAAAATAATAAATATAATATTGAGGTAATTTGGGCCCATATATTTCCTTAATATCATTCAAACTAACTCTTCTTCTCTTTCAAGAAGTAAACATTTGAAAATTGCCCTTACTAGCTTACAACTAGCTTGCAAGAGGAATATAATATGCTTCTGCCAAAATTCAGACCTGTGAGATATTTATAAGAATGGTTTTGGACTGATTAAGTCTTTAGTATGTTATGGATATATTCTTGAATCTTTTCTCCATGAATGGTGTTTTTTTGAAGACATGTATATAAGTAACTAGATGTGCTAAGATGCATTTTTGCACTTTTTCTATGCTTTAAACTTGTTCCTTATTTGAGAATGTTTGAGAGAAATCACAAAACAATGTGAGAATATTAAAATGAACTTGAATATACTGATAAAAACCTGTAATTTATCCTCTATCATGTTAAGTGACTTAAAATGATCTTTAAGATAATGAACTTGACTCTCTTGACAAGACATTTCCAAAGGTTTTGATAGACTTTAAAAGAAACAAGTAAAATTCACTCTACCTTAACTTTTGAAAAGCTACTTTAATTTCTCAAAAATATTCTACAGACCACTAACCAAGACTAAATTACCTCAAATTGGTTTTGTACATACCCTTGACCAATAAAGGCAAAATTTATAATAGGTTCACCAAATGTTTAACCCTAAAATCTAGAGTAAGGGGAATTTAAAGGGGTAGAGATAGCCTAGGTAACAAGGATGGTAGACTATATCTAAAGTAGGCCAATGGTTTAGGAAACTCAAATAAAATACATATTAAATTTATGATGTTGAGATCCTAAATATATAAAGTACAACTATGATAGATAGTGTAATGATAAAGGAAATATGATACTTAGATTTTAATGGTAATATAGATATAGATTTAGAATAGGTAGAAAGTGGACTAGATCTAGATTCTAGAAAATTCACCTGATTCTATAAATTTGACCTCTATTATTTTGGACACTTGCATCAACTTGGGATAGTTACATTGACACTACTTTCTAAATTGGATACAAGTGTCTAGTATGAAATACCTACTAAAACTAGATGGAACCACCTGGATGATTATGAGTTCTATGCCACCTTCACTTTGATGCATTTAGATCTAGGTCATGCATTATCTTTCCTTGTTAAATAACAAAACCTTAGTTCTTCATCTTCATAGTGGTTATGGAAAAAATGGGTTAGTGGCCACACGATGTCAAACTACCCCAAAGAGGGCCTCAAACTTATATAGTTATCCCCTAAGTGTTGGATTGCATGTGAATCATGTAACGTGTGATAAGCAAGTATAAAAATGACCTAGCTTATAACTTGATAAATATATCACTTAGGTTACTCCTTTAGTACTTCAGACCTATAAATACATTGTCCTTATGATTGATATGGTAATAGGAGAAAATAGATAAGCTTTGGTTACTTTAGTGTTTGATTGAATGTTTTTGGTAAGTAGCCTTCAATCTTTTCAGGTCTTTTCTAGGTGAGTAATGAATGAGGGTTGATCATGTATTTATATTAATCACTTTTGAGAATATATTGCATTAAAGAACTTGGGACAACCTTTAGGATATATTTCATTTGCATATTGGATGAATTTAGGGCACTATAAACTTACTTTGAGATAGGACACTTTCATCGATGTAAGGATCTAATTGGGATGCAAGTGTTTGGGTAACTAGAAAATAAGTGCAGGTCTATAACTTGTAGAGATGGAATATATATAAGTTTATCAAATTATAGGCATGATAAAAGGCCTAGGTAATCAAAATGACATTCATTAGACTAAGAGATAAGCAATTAGGTACAAATTGATAGTTTATGTGAGCCTTTTAGTAGTGAGAAAGGTTTAGAAGTTGAAGATACATCCATGATATGTATTTTCCAAGTGTACAAGATTGGGGTGCTATATAATTTAGAAATAGTGTTTACAATAAGATCATACTCTTTTCAAACTTCCTTCTTGGGAAGTGATTTCTTCATCAAATATGATTTATTAGTTTCTTGTTCTCAATCAAAACTTCTTTGTTGGAAGCCTATTTCATAGGTACACTTTATTATTTAACCTGATTTTAGATTGTATCTTCAAGGCTAAACACCTATTTATATTATGCCCATGAATTCTATGATATAAAAAACTAATAATTAGATTTATATGTAGGACATGTAGGAGTTAAAATGATCAGCTTGTTATGGACCATATTCCTTATAGTTTCACTTGGAGACATATTAGCCATATGTTATTTTTTGACCCATGAGTTGTAGATTATTTTTGTTGATTTTGAAACCATATTTAAGATGTAAGTTTTTATGCCACATAGGTTTTATATGGATAACTAGATATAAAATTAACATTGGTAGGCTCAAAATTCATGATATGCATACTATTATTTTCAAATGATGTAATAGTTATACATTTTTTCTTTTGAAATGCCTCTAAAGACTCCCTTATAATAGTAATCTAATCCAAAATAGCAGCACTAGACACAATACTTGGCATAGGTTGAGAGGATTCAATATTCATATAATATTTGTTATAAGTAGGCACATCATAAGTCATATATAATTTTAGATTAGTTTTGTGTTCTTTCATATCATGGTTTTGAAATGGGTCAGAAACGAGTTTTGATTTGGCATCTTTACCATGTTATGTTGTTGCATTAATTTTCACTTTTGACTTAATAGATTAATTACTTTCAAACCTTGTATTAGAAGGATTAGAGATATTATGAAGCTTATTCAAGACAAGGAGCTTAACTTTATAGCCTTTTATTGTGTTATATAAATGGTCAAAATATTGAAACCTCTTAAAGAGATAGATTCATGTAATGAATCAATCAAACTTTGATTGAATATGTGTTGCAAATCATCATTAGGCACAAAAATTTCCATCATAGAGATCATGGTCTTATAACAAAACACATAATCATAGATAAGTTCATTAGGTTCTTGATTAATTTTGGAAATTTGAGCATAAGACAACTTTTCACTAATTTTAATAGAAAAATGTGTTAAAAACTTATCGACCAAGGGGTTAAAGGTTTTAACTAAATGAAAAGGAAGATTATAAAACCATGTCAATGCATAATCATTTTTTTTGGAAATGGTTTGGTCAATATCTTATTTTTAAGTGCATAATCCAGGAATGTTGTGTGTAAAGATCTAAGTTTATTTATAGATCACCTTTATCACCATAAAATGGAAGCTTATGTGCTACAAAACCCATGGGTAAAGGATAACACACAGTCTTGAGGGCTAGTAGATCATGGACAAAATTTTGTGAACCCATTGAATGGCTAACTCTAGAATTACTTTGTTCTAACTATAAATCCTTAGCCTATAGAGGTAAAATAGTCTACTCAAGGGAATGTCTAGTGGGAAAGGTTGATGATTTAATATGCATAGTCATCATAGGATTGGAATATGTTGGTTATGTATGAATACACATGAAAATATGTGGGAATCCTTGTGTTTCCCCCACACCTTTGGTAAGCATCATATATTTCACGAGAGGTGTAGATGTAGGAATAGTAAAAATAGTAGTGGTCTAGACACCTACAATACCTCCAAAAGTTAAATTAGTAACAATGAAGAGCTTATGTTTTTGTTTATTATTATGTTCATTATAAGCATTTTTAGGTTTAACATGCAAACAAAATCCATCAAGAGTATTTTTGTGGGGGTTGGGGGGGAAGGGGGAGGAGGGGATTTGAGACATTATATTTTAAGAGAAGAAATATCATCACACTCATGTGTATCATCTAGAGGAGGAGAATAAATATCATATTCTTTTGGATTATTTTCCATTTCTAGAGAATGAGAATGAATATCACATTCTTTTATATCATGGTTAATTTGAAAATAGGGGATAGCATTACACATGATTTGAAGAAGGAGAATGTCCACATGTTTGATGTAATTAAGAGTATAAATATATGAAGACATACCATTACAAGGAAAAATATCACAAGCATCCAAATGTATATCAACTATGTGTGGTGTTGTTATATATTTTTCATTGTGTAATACTATAAAAGAGTTTATGGGGTAGTTCATTATTAATTTCCATTTTTTAGTTTGTAATTTAGATAAGAATGCAAAGAATAACTAAGGGAACCAGGTTCTCATATTTCATAATTAGTTTTTTCATTTACTTCTCTTCACTATATTCATCACTATTTTACAAATCCTCTTCATAATTATAATCATAATCATAATCATTTCCTTTATAATCATATTCCTCATATACATAATTAACATCATTAATCATGTAAATTTTACCATTATTCCATTCATTATCATTAGAATAAGGCATAATATGGCTAAATATAAAATCCAAAGGATGAGGAATATTAGGGATTTTAGATAGGTCATTCATTTTGAAATTTACAAAGAATACAAGCATAAAGCCCACCCCTAAGATAAGAAAAATCATAGAATGGGGGTAAATATGAAAGTAAGTATAGAAATCAATATTATATATAGAATTTTGAAATACTTAAAAAAAAAAAAAACCCTAAATATTCATATATTCAAAAATATGCCTAACAAGTGTTGAATATGTAACTGACCACTTGAAGCAAACCATGAGGAATTTTTGAAAAAAAAATGATTTTATATAAAAATAAGTAGATAAAAGAAACCAAAAAAATAATGTGAAAATAGATACACCCTTCACCCTTTATGTGAAATTTAATAAAAATAGTAAATTATAAATTCTATAAAATTTATATGGTATTTTGGAGAACCAAAATAGAATTTTATTCCACTTAATATGACTAGAAAAAGCCTCTGAGCATTTTTAAAATATATCAATTTGGATTCAAATATCAAGTAATTAATAAATAACCCTAATAGAGTAAGCCTTAATAGGTGAATAGGAATGAAACCCTATGGAAAAATCATTAGATTTACACCTATGGAGATCGAATAAATTAAGAATAAGGTCTAAAAATCAAACCCTAAGGATCAGATCTAAATTTTTTTGAGAGAAGGATGAAACCCTAAGGGAAAACTAGAGTTTGAAATGTTCAAGTAATATGTAGGTTCACCAATATGTTTTACACTAGTTTGGATTAATTACTTAATCTAATTAAGATATAAGCTATTTTAATAATTCATATCATAAAGTATGGAAATAAAAATAATTTTACATTCAAGGTTACTAAATATGGAAAGTAAAATAAAGGATGAGATACTTACTAATTCCATGTAATATGTAGGACTGAGATAGGTAGGTAACAAGGTAGGCTGGAATAGGACTATGAGTTTATGGATTTAAATTTTGGATATTTTTGCATGATTAAATAATAATATCAACCTTAGGTTGGTAACATCTACTACTATGTTTCAATATGGATGGTTCTATCCCCATATATTTTATTTCTTTGTTTGATACATGTAGTTGTGCATGTTTCTACTCTATCTCTATATGCGATCTCGAGGTTTGTTTATATGTGTATCACCCATAAATCCATAGCATTAATTATAAACCAAAGGTCCACTTTTGAGGGGATAAAGCCTATAAAAAATTAGGATGTGTAATAGGTTGAGCTAATCTCAATCATCCTTATTGATGATTGATCACTACTTACATATCCAAACTCCAAAAAAGGAAGTCACACCACATGTAGTTCTTCTCATTTATGTGAATGTGCAATTTTGTTTCTTTATTATATGAATAAAATTAATGATCTATATTTCAACACTTGACAATATTTTCTCTTGACTTAACTTGGTACGCTTTAAACTTGGTTATGTACTACTCTTAGTGACTAATTTGTGATCTTGGAAGAATAACGAAGTTTTGATCAATGTGTAGTAGTATATAGATGCTTTATAGAGTGCTAGATGTGTTATAACTCTATACTTGATTTTTATTTATATACATCTATTTGGATAATTTACCATGTCATCAACATGCTAGGAAAATGGGCCAACCCATAGGAATGATTTGATTTTGAAAATTGACCGTTGTTGGGTAAAGGATGGAACTATTAGATTTAGTCATTAACATCTAGATGGTACTGATTAAATTTGGAATTCTTGTCCTATATATAATAAAAATTATTTGATGATGTAGAGATGTTTGAGTATGATAGTTTAATAGTTTGGTAATGACCAGGATAATTTTTGAGGTGATTGACATTAACTTAGAAGAATTAGACCCATAACTATCATTTGAATTGAGATAATAACGAATAAGAGGCATATATGTGTGTATAAGTCATGTAGGGTGAAGGTAGGTGAAAACTGACATTTATAAGTGTCTAATGCCATATTTTAGTGTCTACTAGCTACACCATACTAAACTAATAATAAATTAAGTGGTGAAATGTTTAACTAGTGGGTGGTATATATAACCCAAAGTGATAATAACAAGCCTTAAAAAACCTATAGCTATACCAACTTATTTGGTATAAGGAGGATCATAATCAAGGATAAACACTAAATTAATACATAAAAAAATATCTCTATTAAGCAAATAAATAGAATAGAATAAGGATATAAATACTTACATTTTATGTGGACTTATCAATGCATCAATATCCCCCTTTGGCTCAAGTATAACTGTGTAAGAGATTTTATAGGATCAAGACCTTAAATGGAAAGAAGAAGACCTAGATATACATAGTTGGGAACTAAAATATTGGGCACCTCCTTAGCATGAATCCTCCTATTGAGCTTCAAATACCTTTAGCAAGAGTAGACCTCCAAGAATGAAAACTTAATATCTAACTGCTCATTTTACTACTTAAGAGTAGAAATGTGAGCAGAAGTAGAGAAAACAAATGTGTTATATGTTTGGGAATGATAATATGACCCCTATATGTGTAAATCTAATACCCAAAACTAGCTCTAAACTCTAAGATAATGGTATCAGTGAAGTTAATGCATTTAGAAATAGGTTGGGTTATAAACAACTATATCAACTAGGCCAATACAATACAAATGATAAGGACAAAAATTAGAGATATATCAATTGGACCAATAAATTATAGGGAATGACAAGTGTGAAACATATTATATTGGATTGGTTGATATGCTAGCAATATAGGGTAGACATAAAGTAGAATAAAAAGTATATAAATAAGTAAGACAAAAATAGACTCAAAGGAGGTCAGACTAATAATAATAGAGGTAAAATGAAAATGTGTAGACATGTTTAATAAATTACCATGAGTTGATCCCACCCCATTATTGATGAACTCCTTAGGATGTGCACTCAGGGAGATTGATGTGATGACAAACCCCTGTAAGAGAAACCATCAGTAAGTTGTTAAAGTGAAAAATATCAAGTGTATACATAAAGTATTGATGAAAAGAGACAAGACCCTCTAGGACTTGCAAATATTTTTATTTTATTCTTGGTTTTCCCTCATATTAGGGCATTAAACATGCTAGGAAGGCATCCATGGATACATAAGATATGTGTAATACCTTCTTTGGTACATCAATGTGTGAAGTATATCTATAAAAATTGAATGTTATAGTTTTGAGTTTTCCATATGAGTATCCCATTCAGCCAAATACATTTAATTTTCCACCTCCACCAAGACTTGGTATAAATCCTATAGAAGGTAATTCTAAAAATATAATTTAAAGATGGTAATTAATCTTCTTTAAAAACTAGTACTTCAACATGTAGTACATCAAAGGTCTGTTCAGGTTCCATAACAAACATTAACTATTCTATCATGTGCTAGGTTGGTTCTACATGTTTCTTTGCATGTTACACACTGAGCACCCATCTTTCACTCTCCCATCATTTAGAGTAGTTCATAGGTTACTATTATTTATATATCTACATAGCATACACATGATCATGTTGACTATAATGGTAATGATGGATATATTATAACACATGATCACTTATCCAATTTGGATAATGATACATATATTACTACTCACCCATGACATGTGACATTTTCACAAATTGATATAGGACCTATATATGATCATCCTACTTATGGGATAATAAGTTAGTTTGAGCATATTTAAAAAATACAAAAAAAATCAAAATTTTCAAAAACTAAAATATTCAAAAAGTAAAAATCAAGACATAGGCATTACATGACTTGTTAGTTGATTGATTAATTTTATTTATCATATATACATGGAAAATTATATATTTTATTTATGCACATGACTTACAGGAATACATGAGTGAGATGTAAAATATATAGGTTACATATGATTCATGGACATACAAATGTGGGATATTCCTTACATCCAAGAGCATGCCTGGGAGAATATTAGAACATTTTATAGGTTATATGTTTATGTGACCATTCCAATGATCATATTGAGTGTATATATATTATGTTTATCTATATATGTTAATGTCATGTACTAATTATGTAGAATATTATTTCTTTTTATGTGTGTTTTTGATGTTAATGATTGTTACATGGTGGGATAATTGATTATGTATTACATTGTGTGATGATTAATGTGTGTTATATTATATGTTCATTATGTGACCATTGATTTGTGTTCAATTGTGTGTTGTCACATGGTTCATCAATTGTGTTGAGGATCCTCTATTCTATGTCATGGCCATGTTTATTTATATGTAAAGTTAGGTCATGCCTTGATTGCTTATGTACACCATGATCATGACATTGTGTGTGTGTGTGTGTGTGTGTGTGTGTGTGTGTGTGTGTGTGTGTGTGTGTGTGTGTGTGTGTGTGTGTACATGGTTATTGAGTTTGGTTCCATGATTTATATCACACATTATTCTATTATGTGTGATGTCATGATTATTTTTAGGCATATTTTGTGTGAATTATTTATGAATTATTATTACTACACACCTTTTATTACTATATCTCATTGACATGACACTTTTATGCCCACTACCTTAGATTACATGTTTTATATATTCCTAAGTGATCAAATACTTACATTATGAAATAATATTGTCATGTTAGCACATGTTCTTCACATTATTACGTATTTATATAAAATAAAATGCATATAGCTCCATTATTTGAGAATGAGTGATTTTTAGGCTTTGTATCTTTCCTCAAAATCTGGGAATACAATTGGATTGTCCTAGAGTTTCATGCCTTGACATAAAGATGGTTCAAATTGAGGGTCAAATTACATGATTTACATTGGGATAGTTTAGATAGATTGAGGCATATGAAATGCATATTTAGGGCATATAATATAATTATAAGGGATAGTTGACATATTACATGGCCAAAGAGTAGATTTATTAGATTGATCAAGGTATCAAATTTATTACTTTTTATAAGATTAAGTAGATGGACATATAGATTATGAAAGTATATATCACATTGGTGTACATGTATATTATATTTAGGGCATGGATATTTTTATGTGC
The DNA here is from genome assembly GCA_037957365.1 of Torreya grandis. Classification (NCBI taxonomy): domain Eukaryota; kingdom Viridiplantae; phylum Streptophyta; class Pinopsida; order Cupressales; family Taxaceae; genus Torreya; species Torreya grandis. The sequence continues at coordinate 264,149 of JARHVA010001669.1, read as the reverse complement.
ATATAATTTTATATTTCTATGATGATATTTATGGTACCACATAAGCACTATAGGTCTAAAATATACCTATAACATTTAATTCAAAGTTTTAGTTTGCATACAAACCTATTTCGAAGTTTCACCAAAAGAGTTGTGATGATATTTTTTATATTATATCTAAGGTTATACATCACTCAAATTATAGAAATTATCCTTATCTAATGTCAATTCATACTCCTTTACACATTATTTTAGAAAGTGACATCTCTTTGGGGCATACTCCCCCCATGGAACTCTTCAAATAATTTTCAAATAGTAGCTTGATTTATGTATCCAAAAATATATTCATTCATTGAATTTTTAATTTAAATAGTTCAATGGTCTAAGTTGTTTAATATTTTATATCATGAGTAAGTATTTATTTTTTGATGTTTCCTTGTAAGTTTTGTGATGACATAAAATCTGCAAGTTAGTTACAAACAATTATGTGGTTCAATATGACTCTAGTTAGAGATAATGTAGCACATAATATTGTGTTGGGGTTACTAATTAATTAATATGTTCATTTGGTATCCATTAATTCACATACATGATACATAGTGCAGAAATATTTCATACTCTAACTCTCTCTATTCGCATATATAACTATAAAACATCTGTTACATTATGAAAATCTCTATACTCTTTACCTCTACAATCTTTATCTCTATACTCTTTATTTCATTATACATTCCATATTATCCCTATTATTACTCTCTTTCTCTCTTATGTTCCTCTTTATTCTTATTATCTTTTATTCTTATAATGATTATTATGATGATATTTTCTCTTCCACACCATTTACATCATTATATAACCTTTATAAGCCAGAGGTTATATATCTTAACTAATGGTTACTTTTGGTAACAAATGGTTTACACTTATTTACCTTATTAACTACTAATTGGAGGATATTTACATATATACCATGGTATATATGTATTTTCCTTATATAAACTATTATATTATCTTCATCCAAATGTCAAGAACATGCCATGAAGTTTCATATAATACCACACATCAATTATTGTATGATTTTAATCTTTATAGTCTAATGTGATATGATTTTAGCCTATGTAGTGTATATTTATGATCCTATAATTTTACTACATAACCCTACTATAATCACCTAAAAGTGGTATTTAGATGCTAAAAGTGTTTCTTGAGATAACCTATTCCTAGATTAGCCCTAGGAATATCCTAGAGCCTTTATCACACTTTTATAGCCATTATGTAGACCACACACATCTTCTATCAACTCAAACATAGTTCAAAAAATGCATTCCCAGATCCCAACCTAGTGTGACCAGTAGCCTGCTAGCTACCCATTAATGCCACATTAAGGACACTAGATCCACATGACACTAGTGTCCCCAACTTGGAACTAGTGTCCCTTGCCATAACTCTCCTAAATGGATATATTTTTAAATGTGTGCCCCTCTTAAGGTTAGCCTAAGTACATTTTATTATCCACATAAGCTATGGATCACTATAAATATAAGACTATTAGACCTCTATCCACTAGATGGAAAATAGATGCAAAAAACCTATTAAAAAAAGAAACAAGTTGAGAAAAATCAAGGTAATTGATCCCTATTTCCCCTTAATTCTACATACAACCATCTACAACTACCCTAAGCCCGTATTTCAAAGATTACAAATATCAATCACACTCAAAGAATTCAAGACCACTCTCATTCTAGCATTCACTTTCACTTACAACAAACACTAGGTGGGAGAATTACATCAGGCTTGATCTCTCCTCAAAGTATTGGTATTTAGGAAACTCTTTTCTTAATGGGGTGTTGAGGATGTCTAGTCTATCCTATTAATGAACACATATTTTTATCTCATACCATACTTATAAGGAGGATTAGGATTTTTACACTAAATCAAATATTCCAAGCATAATACAGAGTTCTAGATTTTGTATGTGAGAATATAACCCAAAAACATAGGCAAAGGTGCTCCCAAAAAATAGGAAAAATCCTACAAATAAGAAAGTAGCACTATTTGACGACACTAAAGTAGCATGGCACTAATATCCAAGTGTGGCATTACTGTTTAGTGAAGAATCAGACCTAGGGACCCTATTGATGACACTTAGACCTGTTTATAACCCAATTTTTAGAACCTATATCTTCCATGACAGTCATTTTCTAGATAAGTATTTATTTTCACATATTTATCACTATTTTTATAAAGTCAAAATAAGTCAAAATACATAGAAAATTGGTGGTTATTTATTGCATATTATTTCACTGATTTAGACAACTCAACCCTTTAATCTAACTAAGGATTTACATAGCTAAAACTCTAAAAGGTTCAATCATTTGGTGAACCTGACTTATTTCAAATATTGATCCAAACCCTAATTTACAATCTCTAAATTTTTGTGCACTTTAGGGCTAGATACTTCTATTTTTTTGATTTTTTTAGAAAACCTAGCTAATTAAATCAATTTCAATTCGGGTTTAAATTTATTTAAATATAATTTAAATCTTTACAAAGTAACCCTAATTCTAAACCCTAACCCTAGATAACCTTAGGGTTTACATTTCCAAAACTCAATTTTTAGATCCATATATGTTCTAATTTTTATTTCATATAATCATGATCATAATGATAAAATAAATCAATCACTTTTTATTGCAAAGTTTAATACTTTCATTTGCATGCTTGTTACCTTTAATTCATAATGAACTTAGAAAAGGCATAAACACATGTATAGATGATGATTTATATCAATTAAAATATATATCATATCTCATAAAATGTTAATATGGAATTACATTAACAAGAAAACCCATATACACATAGAGGATTTAACACATAAGCTAACAACTATGTTTCAAGTTTCAATGTCATACTTTATGCACAAAAAAGAAAATCTTTCTCTTCCTCATCTCCATGAGGGTGATAGATACTTTCCCTCTAACCAGGTCCATGATATTATTACTACATGAGATGAATCATCTTATTCCAATGTCACTATTCCCCATACTTAGCCTATTCACACTTCTTCTCTATAGGGTGTGTTCCTACATGTTCAATCATAAACAACTAGGGTTTTTACTTGTGAGACTCTACATGATCAAATTATCAATATGATCAAGATAATTGTAAGTTTATAAAATCAAAATAAACTATTTCATGAAATGATTACCACATTGTAAAAATAATTTGTAAGATAAAGGCCTCCAAGGCACAATAGTGTAAATCATGTCTATGCATTTTCATGTAGTCACTTTATGGAAAACAATGTTGCATATCCAAATCATAAATCAAAACTAAGTACATATAAAAATAGTGATTCTAAAAGTATTCAAAGGTCAAATAAGAGTTCAAGTGAGGTAATAATGGAAATGATTAAAGCTAAGTTGATCAACCTACCTCCTCTACACCCAATGAGGAGATCCATATATTTTTGTGTAAATCATCAAATGCATGGGCACCATATCGATTCATGTTTAACATTGAAAAGGAAAATACAAAAAATAATGGATAAATATGACTAACATAGTGACACATCTCCAAAAAACAAACAATGTCACATATACCAATTAAAAAAGGGTTAAATTTAGAAACAATACAAAAATGGTTACCAAAGCCTAACTCAAAAAAATAAAAGGTTCACAAAGCATAATCAGATCAATAAATAGTATAACAAGCACAAATAAATTAATCAAATCTACCTCTCCAAAATGAGGCTTAACATTCAACATGGTATAATTTTGGTCACTAATATCTACAATAGTTTGATTATCATGGTTAAGGTTTGGGCAAGTAGGCCCAAGGCATTACTTCTCCTATTCTAGTAGTTGATAATATTGGTCAATAGGGTTTGGGATTTATTGAACATCCTACAACACATTAGTCACAAATATAATTTATCAAGGCCAAACATCCACATACATAGGAAATGTTATAGAAAGAGAAATATCTTAAGTTGTAAAGTCAAAATCATGCTACACAAATAAACATTCTCAAAATAGGGTTTCTACCAAAAGAACTTCCACAAAACCATATGTCTACAATAAGCACAATTTTAAAGGGCAAAGTCACAATCAATCTTCCAAAGCATAATTCATAAAGGTCAAATACATAATATGACTCCATTCCCTCTAGCATTCTAGATTATTATGATTTTGATAATGAATAATACTTATATTCCTACTGCAACAACATTTAACTACAACATAACATTCACACTACTTGAGAGATTACCATTCTTATTTTAGACACATGTCACACTGATAGTGAGTCTCCCATGAGACTCATTGGTTAGTATGGTTCCTAATCTTTTTAAAAAATTCCTTTTCTCCCTTTCTCCTTTTACATAGTTTATTTTCATTTACTTATACATAGTTTATATCCAAAAAACATAAAAACAATATAACATGTCAAAACATAAAAACATTCAAATATTACTCAAAAGACATAAAATTTATAGATTGTCTACATTTCTATGTTTACATTTCTTACATTTTCTAGATATTACATATGATAGCTTTCTTAGTATAGTAAATTTTATCATACATACATGTTTCACTAGTTCTTATCGAGTGCTTGTAGATTATATATAGGACTATGATCCGTTACACTTCTCCAAACTTTCTATCATCTACCCATTGGGGACATATACACTAATCCAAGTTTATTCATTTGATACATCCACCCACTTGGGGGCATCTCATACATAGTTTATACTACCAAGTTTTATCCTTATATTCTATATAGTCCAATTTATGAATTGATATATGTTGATATTGATCATTTCTACTCATTCCTTAGATTTTTTGTTGATTATCACTAGTTAGACTTAGTATATGTACATCCTAGAATTTACATAGATTTGTACTACATAGTTATACATGCTTTCATTTCTAGCTTTCATAGTTTATAATTGATTGTGTTTCTTATGCTTCTTCCATTTTGAGGGCATTTGAATATGCCATTGTTCTTTGTCTCTACTCCACTTCTATGTATGTGTGCCTTGGACATGTTCCCATGTTCCTTGTGTGTGCTTTCTTGTTTGTATGTGACAAGATTTGAACATGTCCTCCTATGTGGATCTAAGCCAAATTACTTGTTGCTTGCATATGTGGACAATTATACATATCCTTGTATGTCTTATACTCTCAAATTTAGTGACATGTGCCCATGTTCTTTGTATTGTGACCCCTTGGCTTACGTTTGTGTGCCTCATGTGTTTTATATGTATTATTTTTGTATGCATCTTCACTATGACACTTGTTTTTTATTGTTACACACACCAATTTTAGATTCCATGAGGGGCCTCATGCATCTACCCTTCCTACTTGGGTGATGTGATGCACATCATGCCCCATCCTCGTAGGTTGTTACTTAGATTTGATATTATACACATTCATTACACATATCTTGACACCTTTGTGCAATGTTAGATTATAAAATACATATTACATTACCTAATTATGCTTAGATTATTTTACATTTTGATGTTATGTTTACACATTGTATTGGAATATCTCATAGTAATCATATATGCTCTAGTTAACACATTTTATAGATCTATTTGATTTTGAGGATAATTCTTGCACATGTCAACAACTACCATAAAAAAAGGGGTAATTCATAGGTGTTTGTCATAAAGAGTAGTCTCTTAAATTTATATTCATAGATAATTTTCAACACAAAGGCTCCATTTTAAAAATTAGACACAGGTCAGACACAAAAAATAGGGACTCAAAAATTAGTTTAGTCACTTATATTTTAGACTAGATAGACATTAATGCCCATATTGGGACACTAGTGCCACAGGGCACTACTATCCACTACATGGTGCTATTGTCTAGTACCCCCAACTTTAGGGAAATCTAGATTAGCTAGAATAGTACACTAGGTATAATACAAATTTGTACATACATAATCATAGGCTTGACAATTATGTTCACATTTTGCTCATATACACTCATTTTTGCTCAGATTCATACTAGTTGTTCAAATTGGGGGAATCATGTGTGACATGATCACTCCCACATTCATTTTGGATACATAAATATAATTATTACATATTTAGTTCATAATCATCATACTCAAATGTCAAATTAGGGGAATGTGCATGGCACATAGTTTTTTATGCTTAGTTACATACAGGTTGATTAGATGGAATGGAAAACTCCATGTCATTCTCTACACTAGATTCACTTGTTATCATATTCTAGGTTGTCACTAGTTTCATGTCTTACTCCATCTATAGTGGTTGACATTTTTGAGTGGCCTAATTCCACCTAATATACTTGAGTGGTCATGGATTCGACATATATAGTTAGATATACCCAGTTATATACTTTCAACACTTTGTGTAGTTTAATTTTAGATGCATCTACTACACATAAGTGGGAAATGATGGAGTCATAACCTACTTGAGTTCTTGAGACACCCACATGAGAGGGTCAAACACACTTATAGTCTTATCCAAGCATTCACAAGTCATAATCCACCAAGTAGGGGTGGGAAATGATGGATTGAAAATTGGATTGAGTTTTTGAGCCACCCATATATGAGGATTGAGAAAGATATCATCTTATTCCAAGATATTCAATGATTTTAGCACTATATACACTCATACACAAAGGTTGTCACTAGGTTCATGCATTAGTTTGAATACCCAATGAGGTGCATTAATTCCTTTCCTCTTTCCTATCTCTTTACTCAACTTTACTCAATTAATTTATTCAACATAGTCTTTTGCTTTTAATAATCTCTTAAGTAAGGACTGATTTTTTCATGTTTCATTGTATGCCATTACTTTGGATCATGTTTTACATATGAAAACCCAAATTCACATACTTAGACTCAACTACATGAGCTTCACTTCCTAGGTAAGTCCAGGTATACTTATTTTTCATTTATGCTAGTCATTTTACTTTGTTACATTTCTAGCATAAAGGGTGGGGGGAAAATGTAATCACCTAAAATTGGTATTTGGATACTAAGAGTTTTACTTGATAAAACCTATTCCTATATTAGCCCTAGGCATATCTTAGATCCTTTATCAAACTTTTACATCCATTATGTAGACCAAAAACATATTTTATTAGCTCAAACATAGTCCTAGAAATGCATTCCTAGATCTTAACCTAGTATGCCCAATAACCTACGAGTTGGACACTAGCACCACATTAAAGACACTAGAGCCACATGGAACTAGTGTCCGTAGATTATCACTAGTGTCCCTTGCCCTAACTTTCCTGAATGGATATATTTTCAAATGTGTGCCCCTCCTAAGGTTGGCTTAAGTATATTTTATCATCCACACAAGCTATAGATCACTATAAATACAATACTATTAGACCTCTATCCACTAGATGGAAAATAGATGCAAAAATCCCATTTAAATATGAAGAAAATTGAGAAAAACCAAGGTAATTGATCCCTATTATACCATACTTCTACTTATTAATATATAAAACTACCCTAAGCCTAGATTTCAAAGATTCCAAATCTCAAGCACACTCAAGGCATTCAAGATCACACTCATTCTAGCATTCACTTTCACTTGCACCAAACACTAGATGGGAGAAATACATTGGGCTTGATACCTCCTTAGAGTATTGGTATGTAGGAAAATATCTTCATAGTGGGGTGTTTAGGATGTCTAGACAATCCTATTAATGGACACACATTTTCAGCTCATACCATACTTTCAAGGAGAATTTGAGTTTGCATACTAAATTAGATATTCTAGGCACAATATAAAGTTTTAAATTTTGTGCTTGAAATACAAAAACCTAGAAACATAGGTACAGGTGCTTCCAAAAAATAGGAATAGTCATGTAAAGAGGACACTAGCACAAATTTGAAGACACTAGAGTAACATGACACTACTATCTAGGTGGGGTACTACTATCTAGTGAAGAATCAAATCCAAGGACCCTATTGATGACACTCAAACCTGTCTGTAACTTAGTTTTAGAACCCAAATATTCTATGATAGTCATTTTATAAATAGTTCTCTATTTGCACATCTTTATCACTATTTTTAAAAATTTAAAATCTATAACAAATTAGTGGTTATTTATTGCATATTATTTCACTAATTTAGATAATTCAACCCTTTAATCTAAATTAAGATCTACATAGTTAAAACCCTAAAAGGTTAAATCACCTACCAACATTTACATGGCATTTATAAGTTTGTCTCATCTTCAAGACAAATCAAAATTATCCATGATATGAACAATCTCAAGCAACATGCTTACCTCCTACCACTATGTAAAAATATATATAAAACTTTTATTGTGGAAGGGTAACATCATAAAAAAATAGAAACCTAGATGTTTGGCATAAGATACCATAGTATAATTACTTGACTCACCGGATGGATTTATGTGATAGTGTTGTCCCTTATAAAAAATAAACCTTCTTCGGTTGTGGTTATTATCAAATATTTGAATTAAGTTTATTGATGCTATACATGCTCATGATGTCAATTATATGCTCTAATATTATCGTAAGTTACCACAATACTTATGCAGTGAAAATATAGCTTCTCAAATACCTTTTGGAAACACTCTATGTGGTGACTTTATTGAATTATCTAATCCTCCAGAATATATCATAGACCTTTATAAGGCCTTACAAATCTCCACACATGACTACTTCTCTATTTTATCTATATATCACCTTTATTTTCACTACAACATGTGTGAGGATTCTATGATATATAAAAAAATGTTTTTATAACTTGATGAAGAATACAACCACCATATACCCCCTATTTAAAACATTTTATCATCCTCAAGACTTATTGCACCAAGCTACCATTTAACAGTTTTTAACTTGGTGGTCAATCTATATATTTTTATTTTATTTTCTTTATTTTTCAAAATTGTTTTGAATTTTTATTTATTTTTAATTTTTTTGACTTTTCCCTTTTATTTTCCAAAATTATTTTGAATTTTTCCATTTTTTCAAAATTGTTTTGACATTTTCCTTTTTTTTTCATTTTTTTCCACATTTTTTAAAAATTTGTGTTATATACCTTCAATCTAGTACCAATAAATCTATTATTTTCCTTATTTATTTCTCTTCCCAATATTCCCATGTTTTTTACATCTTTTTATTTTCCTCTAAAAAAATATTCTCTTATCTAACTTATTGCAATTGGTATACATACTTATTTTTATCTATTCATGGTTTTAGTAACTCCTCCTCACCTTTTTATTTCTCCTTTTTAAGGCATCTTGAAACATTTTATTTCTCTATGTCTTTCACTTCCTTTTTTGTATTACAATAATATAACATCTTTCTCAAATATTTGAATATTTCACCATCATTTAGGATTACCCTATGCATTAATGATAAATTATCCTATTATACTGCTACCTTCATAATATTCACACATAATTTTTTTCTCCTAATACAAATACCCACTTATTTTGGGTTTGTGGTATCTACCCTAAGGTTGTAATATATTTGGTATATATGGGAAACATATTACCTATGTGGAATAAAATTTTCACTCTTTTCTTAGGTTCTATGTATCTCCATGATATAATATCTACATCTAAGTTTGACTCAACTTTTTAACTCTCTATGCTAATCTAGTCATCCTTGTGTGTTTCATAGTATTTGTTTAAATTGGGATAACTTCCATATCTTCATTCCATTCCACTATTTTACATGAAAAATACATTCCCATTTCTAATGGTAAGTATACTATTAATCCATTTCCTTTCATAATGATTTATTCACTTTTTGAGTCTAGTGGATCCCATTACAATCTATGAACCATTACAATTTTTGTGAAAATGGATATAATGCATTATTTCATATAATTATTTGAATTCAAAATAATTTTTTTTATTAATCCCCATAAAATCTATTTCCACACCTATGAGTACACTAATGGGTGATCTCAAGGTCCCATATGCTAGAGTAATATCATATGTTACTGCATTTGCTTATGTTTTTTTTGAAATTAATAGTTGGAATTATGTTGATGTCTAATCCTAAATACAATAATATATTTTAAAAATATCACACATTTGATTTAAAATCCAAAAAAATATTTTTATTTTTCCATTTATGGGTTGTTTTTAAAACATTTTTCTTTTTCAGGTTTGAATTTTTCTTAACCTATTGTATTATATTCACTTTCTCCTTTTCTAATTCCTCATATGATTCCCTAAATAAATTTATTAGTATCTCATCATGTGGTAAATATTTCCAATCTTTCATTACTTCATCATGTTTTTGTATTATCTTATATGTCACTTTTTCCATTTGTGACCTTATTTCTTCCTTTTCACTGTCTTTCTAAGCATTAGGGGTTTTGGTCCATGTATTTCCCTACATCTACGCATCATTTCCTAGGCCTATGATACCCATTTTATATGATTTATATATTTATAGGGAACCATTAATATGAGATATTATATGTTCATGCCCTCATTTGTATAGTATTTATTATCTTTGGGGAAAATGAATGAATCATGTGTACCCCTTTCTTGACAAAATACACAATGTCTATAATTTCCCTCACAGTTTCTTATAATGTGCCCTTTATTACCACACTAAAAGTAAGTAATCATTGTACTATCTTGGTTATATATTATTCACCCATGGTAGAATCATATATATTCACCTCTATTATCTCTATGGTATCCTCTTTGGTTTCTTCCCTAGTACTAACCTTGGTACCCATTACAATATTGATTGTGTGAACCTTATGGTACCACACTTGGCTCTAGTGGAGGTGGTATTTGATAATTAATTTGGTGTTGATAACCATGTACCATTGGTGTTATGATATAAATGTTATCCACTGTGGTACATGCTAAACAACTACTGCTCTCCCTTTTTACTTAATCCATTCATCTATGGTCATCCTCTCTTCATATCCATTAGTGCATGAAACCTATTATAGAAAGGGGAATATATTATAATAAGTTTGGTCCCAAATTATACATATCCCACACCATATCCTTTATTTGCATGTTTTATAAATTTCTCAATTTTTCCATGCTTCTTGGCATCTCATAATGTGGTCACTCTATTTCGATATTCATGTATAAAATTTGAAATATTCATGTATAAATACACATCAAGTCTAAGGCCATTCATATATATACTTATCTAATACTCATATTTGAAATATTGAGAAATTTATTTGCACATCCTTGAGACATTATCCAAAAGCATCCAAACTTTAAAAAACCTCAAAGGAATAGTACAAAAACTAAGTCATGAATACAATTACACTATCAAAGGTTGCATGTTATCAAGTTTTGAAAGATAAAGAGCTACGTTTCATTATAGTCGATCATGATTGAGCACACATATAAGTGTGTGAGATAAATATGTGTTGTTTGAATCATATTTAAAGTATTATATCATATGAAATGCTTAACCACTTAGTGGGTAGTGGTTGGGGCTATCCAACCCATATTCTAACCTCAATATTTCAAGTCAAGTGTGTCAAAATTAGATCTAGGGTTTTAAGGAAAAGGAAGATGAAATTAGGACCAACACTTAGGAATAAAGTGGAAAAATTAAATATAATGATCTAGATAGTTAGACATATCTATTTATGGTAGAACATACCAAAAAATAACACATGGATAATATTGATTGATAATGGACATAATTGGTTAATGTATGTGTCTTAGCATTTTTATACATTTATCTAGTATATTATAACAATTTATTTCATGATCCAACCAATCACAAATACATTATAGAGTATTTAATTAGGAAATACATGGATAGTGAGAAAACACATAACAAAATATCAACTAAATGTCTTATCTCTTGATCATTTCTATAAATAGTAAGTGCAATCAATCTTTGTTTAGTGATATAAATTTGTGTAGTTTATGATATATCTTATGAATTATAAATTTAAATAGTTTTAGCCTATTTATATCACCTAAAAATATGAGTTAAAAAAATAAAATAAAATAACTAAGGATACCATGATCAAGTAAGCCACAAGTCAAATGATGAAAGCAAGAAGAAATAAGAAGATGAGGATCTGTACTACCCTAAAACTTACCTCAAAACTCATTGTGAAACATAGACAAAAACCTAAATATATAGGTGATGTCAACATTGGGAAGACAATGTAGGATTTTATAATGGGAAACACCATTCAAAGGGAAAAGGCTAAATAAATAAATAAACATTAACAAAGAGGCTAGAAGAAATAATAATGCTAACCAAAAACAAGATATAAGAAAGAAACTTAAAATTTAAAGAAAGAACATAAATATTAAATTAATAAGAGACCTTAATAAATAAATAAATAAAGTAATTAAATCAATGAAAATATATAAGGAACCATGATGAACCCAAAATCCATATGACGCTAGAGAAGAAATCACCTGAGAGAGATAACACATATACATACAAATAGAAAAAGAAGTAATGTATAGTAGATTATATCATTCAAAGTACATGAAATTGGATATAATTTTAACTGATAATCACATCTAAATTTACATCATATGAATTATAGGCTTCCCATTCGTCTTCATGATCAAGATATGAAGATCTCATACACTATGAATGTTAAGAGTTAGATGTGTTACTAGAAGTATCTAAAATATTATCATGAGTTGTATGGTAACCTAAGTCATCATCACTAGTATATTCATCATGGTTTTGGGATATATTATCCAATTTATCCTCTTTAATAGAATAATTTAGTTTTGGAAATTTAATGGAATCTCTATTAGGTGTTTAATATTACAAACACATAAGAGGTTGTGATGATATTACCTTAGGATGTATATGATAGTTACTATAAATAAAGATGTATTCACTTGAGGTTAGGTTGCATGGTTTTATATTAATGTATCATTTATGGTAATACCTCATGTTATTTTTGTATAGTTGAATCATATGATGTTCCTTGTATAGTAAACACTATGTTGTTGTACACAAATTAGGAAATTGGCTTGATGTGGATGGGATATATTTAATTGGATTTTACCATGGGAATTTAATTAATACATCATATGTATCTTCATATAAAAATACATGAAATCATACTTTAATGGTCTTAGGATAGGATATGTAATACTCCCAAGGGGTGTCTATGTGAGACCATCATAACCTTTAATATTATTGGTTGTATCATGTAAGTCTTATTGAGTGTACCCTCTACTAGCAATAAATGAAATTTTACATATGTATAATATTGAACCATTATAAACCATAAATCTATTTATAATCTCAATATGTGAGTTAATGAGAGATTATATGAGTAATGGACATTTTTGGAATCTCATGGTCATAGACTGTAATAGATGGAACTTATTTTTTAAACATACCCATTAACTCGTTTAAGATATGATAATTTGAAAACATTGATTATTGTCTAGGAGTTTACATATGAATATTATATTACTTTTTAAATATCATGATTTGGTAATGGATTGATAAAAACTTTCAAGTGTTTATTTGATGGAGACACATATTTATTCAATGTACTATTGTGTCCTTCCACTTGAATGACACTCCTACCAATTAGATATTTAGTTTTATGTTTTAATACAAAACATATATTGGTAGTATAACCTAGAGATTTATGAAAATTATAATACATATTAAAATTTTACTATTTAGGTAAAGGTGGATATGTGTCCAATTCATGCTATAGAGGTAAATAGATCATATTTAATTCAATCAACCATTTAAACACTTGGTGAGGTCTCTCACCTAACCATGTAAATTATATACAATATTGAGAAGAAGGATAATCTTGTGAGGTGGTTATGACACCACATTTACTTATTTTTTCCCCTCATTATTAGCTTCAAAATAGGAGTATCATCAAACTTATCTTAAAATGTTGATTAACTTAATATTTGAAGTTAATAGAGTATGATCATTAGTCCCATATTTAAGCATTTTAGCCTATAAAAATTTGATCTCATAATTTTAAACCATATTAAAATGCACATAAAAATATAGTTGTGTTTTAAACATGAATTTATATTTTATAGGTTGAAGTAGACTCTTATAGAAAATACTTTGTAACTCACTACTAGGTAGTTTTTGAGACATAATGCTAAGAATAGTTCTAAAATTATGAACATAATCACTAATAATATCAATAGGTCCATGCTTAATCTATAAAATTTATGAAAACAAGATCTTTTAGCTAATGTTGATAAAAGAATAAGCTAAAAATTATCTAAAAAATAATTAAAATAATGTATGTATCTTAATTGTATGACATAAACTAATCTAAATCATAGTCCTTTATAACTATAGGAAAGAGCTTAGGCAATAATCATTTTTTTGCACATAGTAAAAACATGGAGCATAATAATATTGAATATGATCTAAAATATCACATTTGACATTATCTACTTAAAATTTAGGCAAAATGAAACCAATAGGAAAAGGTTAGATAAGAACTTCATGAGCCAATGAGTTGTATTATTTATTATGAGAATTAACTATGTGACTATGTCTTTGAGATCCTTGAGATAATTATTGAAAATTTAATTGCATATCTTGAATAGCTTGTTGAATCAATACATCTTGAGATGTAACATGTGTAAGATAAAAATTAGAACTATCATGTGTAAGGATAAATAGTCTAGTGTTTTAAGCAATACCATAACTAAAATATGTAACTTGTGAAGTAAGTTAGGACGATCTAGAAACAATAGGTGACACAAAATAATCATTAGGATATGAAGGAATAGTCATAGTAACCTACGTATAAGTTGAAGATTAAGGAAAATAATTAGAAACAATAGCAACACTAGCCTCACAATCTTATGTAGATCGATATACTCCACTAGGTGAAATAGAAAAAATTAAATATTCTTTTATGACATGTTTTTTTTCTCAAATGTAGATTCCTTAGCTAAAAACATTTGTACTCATTTTCAAATTATATATATATATATATATATATATATATATATATATAACTAATTAATATATTCCATAATCATTTGTCTAATGTGAGAAGTTATTTTAACCATTTGTTGGACTACTTAATCATTATTATCTGACGAGATCAATTAGAATCATTATCATTCATAGCTTTGTCATACATAACATTAGCATCACATTCATTATCAACATAAATTTTCATAATTCACATTTTTACCATTTAAACTATCATTTGTGTCAATAAAAAGAGCTTAAATTTCATAAAAAATTCCATTTTCGTTTTCAAACAATCACAAATACCAAGAAAATGAATCTATACCAAATCAACATATACACTACTCAATCTAGCACTCCAACTTATAGGTGTTATGTATCTAGCTTTACAAATAAACATATAGATAATGAAATAAGTTAGGGATAATGATATTTCAATAATAAATTAAGACCCTATAGAAATTACATCTAAAAAACCACAATGAAAAACATAGAGGGAAAGAGACCATGAAACCTTAAATTTTGAGTGTTCAAAAAATGAGGGATTCACCAAAATGTAAGCATAAAATGGTGTATGAGTGTTAAAAACACTACACCAATTAATGAAATGACATGAATAAAATATAAATAAATATAATAAATCATACTTTCCTAATTCTAACATAAATATAAAGAACTAAATGATTTGTAATTTGAAAGGAAATAAAAGTAATAGAGATGTGTACCTGAATATGAATTACTTGGGTTTTGAGAGTCACTGAAAGTATATGAAACATGTTTTAGAATAGTGATGAATAAATATAAAAAATATGGTAGTGATTTATGATCATGACCAATTTCAAAATGATTTGAAGGTGACCTTAACCAAATTTATAATATGAGATAACATGCTCTATCAAAAGTGTTCGACCAGATCTGAATATAGATGTCTATATTTTTAGGGGTTAAAAATTTATAGAACCCTTCACCATGAGAAAAAATCCAAAATTATCTATCGAATAAGAATAAATGTGCATTCTAATGTCAAATGTATTTTCTTATTATTGTAACCTTTATCTAGCGTCAACACCTAACAACACTCCTGTTATCACTCAGAAGTGCACCCTTGTAAGAAGGTGTGCCATTATCACTCTTGTTGATACAATGAAAAATATCCAAGGTGTGGGAACATATATTGGAGACTATATATATATATATATCATAATCTTTGGTACACTCACCTACTTCTCTCTAAACTCTCTAATTCTATGCTTTTTTGACTAGGAAAAGGGTATAAGGAGTAATACTAAAGCTGAAAATAGAAATAAAAACTAAGAATTGGGGTAATGCACCAATGTTAAGGTCAATTATGCATATAATTGACACACTTTAGAATTTAAATAACCTACACATATTCAAATCATCTTCATTTAATGATTCTTGCATCAGCATTTCATACAAAGGTCTAGACAAACACTCACATAGCTTGGAAGGAATGAACAATGGTTGAATTCACTTATAGATTAAGTAAAAATCAGAATTATACACTTTAGATGAACTAAAAGTGTTCTTATTTTATGCATAAAGGTGAGAGATGTTGATATAAACAGAGGAAAATTAGTCATTCACTCAGTTACAATAATGAACATTAAGAACACACTTCATGAACAACTTGAAAATGGAGGAAAATCAGCTCTTTATTACTTCAAAGGTGAGGTAGTAAATTTTTTGGTAGAGTTTAAATAATAAAAAATCATAATACCTTCATGTTATCTAAAAATATAACATACTAGTTTATTATTTTTGAGAAATTAGATGTTTAATTCCTAAATAATAAACATGTATGAGTAGATAAAATCAATAAATAATATGCAATAATTAAGTGACTAATTTATTTTAAAAAGTTATATTTTTGCCTTTTCTAAAAATATTAATGAGTGAGAGAAAATATGACTTAGCTTTTTTTGGGATGTTATGGTAGAGATAGAGTCTGATACTAGAGGAATATGGCTGTGACACTATCACAAACTGAGATATGGAGTTCATTTATTGATTGGATAGGATCGTTAAAAATAAGACACCCTATTATTTGAAACTATAGTCCTGGTCTTATTTTTGTTGTCCAAATTTCTCACAAAGATATGATTTTTTGGGGTTTTATTCATAGTACATGTATGAGCTTGTACACCAAATTTCGGATCTTCACTATCAATGAAACCCCTTGTAGATTTGATTCTTTATGTGTTTGTGCCTTCTATGAAACTAAATAGAAATTTAGAAAATAGGGAAAATGGGTTAGTGTGTAAGGGATATGCTAGATATACTTCACACCTCATGTGTGGGCATGCTACCTACATACTAATACTCTGAGAAAGGATTGAGCTATATGTAGTTCTCCCATTGAAGTGCTTGGTGTAATAATGTGATGAAAATGCAAGTAAATGAAAAAATGGGTGTACTTGGAATGACTAGGGATTAGTGTAAAGGTTTAAATGAGATTAAAATACTATTGGATGGATGTATGCATAGAATAAGGAAGAGTGCTTGAGTAGTCTTACTTTTATTCTTGCTTCTCTCTTGCAAATGAGTGCTAACCCTTCTAAATGGACTTTGAATGGTATTTTATAGGGGATTTAATAATCATGGGTTAAATAAATTCATGTTAGGCTGACATGAATTAGGATAAGGATTTGGGAAAATATGACCATTAGGACCAAAATTACACTTGGACAATAGTGCTAAAAACTAGACACCCTAAGTTTTAGTGCTCCTATCCAACTTAGGAACTATTGTCTAGAGGGAATGACACTTGGGGGGATGGATCTAGACTTGAGAGATCTACCTGGGTCTATAAGGGTTAAGTTTGGAAGGCTATGGATGACTGGGAATCAGTGAAAGAAAATATTAAAAAGGGTTATGCAAGCAATTAGGAGGACCTATGGATCGAGTGTCATTAGCCATACTCAAGTAACCAAATTTTATATTTTATATGGCTACATTTTCCCCCCATTTATTTTAATGATGAAAAAAAGTGAAATACTAGGATTAAGGATTAAAAAAATAAATCATACCTAAACTGACCTATAAAGGTGAAGCTCACGAAGCTATGTGATGTTGGATGTGCATAGAGAGAGCATGATGTGAAGTGTGAATCTACAATGAAAAACATAGAGTAGATATGTTCTTACTAGATACACTATATCTAAAATAAGAACATACAAAATCTGGGTAAGAGAGAGAGGAAGAGAAAAGAATAAATACACCTCAATGGGTATGGAAACCAATACAAAACCTATTGTGATGCTAGATTATGCTAGGTGTGTGCTATACCAAAATTAATATCATGAATAGAGTTGAGTGCTCAATTTCATGGAAGTGGCTCAAGAATACAAAGGCATACCCTTTGGCTCTATCATCACCTACTAATTGAAGATAATGAATCATGCATATGTCAATCGATGTTTGGACTATGTCTCTAATCCCTCTGAATAGGTGGCTCAAGAATAAAAGGGCAATCTAGTCCTTTGGCTCCATCATTGCCCCATGAATTGAAGATATAAAGTGATACTGGTATAGAATATATGTCATATGAGATGGATATTTAATCCCATGAATGTACTATAATATGATAATGTTGGCATGGATAGCTGAATGTATGCTAGAAACTAGGCCACCCTTGGCCATTTCAAAAGATGGAGACTGAGCTTGTATGAAAGTCACTAGTGCAATAGGCTTATGTGGAAGCTAACTCAAGAAATTGGGTACTCAAGAAGTTAAGCTTGTGTGAAATACAAAATTAAAAAATGATTCCAACCACTTATAGATGGAGTAAGGCATGCAAATATTGAGAATGCTTAGGAAAAATAAACTAAACTTAGAAAGAGAGGAGGACTAATGTGCCACACACATTACCCCCAATAACTAGTGTCTAGAACATGGATTTTGATTTGGAAGTTATATCAATTGCCTAATCTAAAATTGGTAGTGAGATCCATCATGCCACACATGATTCCCCCTATATCTAGATTCTCTGAGCAAAAACTATACTAAAACATGCTAAATCTGGACTATGCTATACTAAGAAACCTATGACTAAATTCACCTTCTATCTATTTTTGAAAAAACTATTTTTTTTGCTGTCTAGATAGGAGTGATAAAATTAGGACACCTTATTATCTAACACTATAGTCCAACTTTGGCACTATTATCTAGGGCCAAATCTGATGACTATTTTGGATTCTCTGTTGTTTGCTTGGTCTATTCTACTTGGTCTAATGTTTAGATTCTATTTTAAGTGTTCTAAAAATTTCTATTTTGACCACTAAGAGCTTTGATCTTTAGGACAAAACCCCTATTTGTTTCCCCCTCTTCTAAGGGTAGGAATGAAGACCTTGTAATGACTACTCTCAGAAAAGATTGTCCTAAAAGTGTGTTATGCTACATAAATACATGACATAGTAATGATAATTAATAAAATATCTTGAGATATAGTAATATTTGTATTGAGATATTGTTAGACTAATAGGGGCATGCCAAAATAGAGAGAACAATGTAAAAACATGTACAATATACTAAAATGGAATCAAAAGGGTTTGTTATTAGTTGTTATCAAGGAGGGATGTATCATAATGTCCATCATGGCATCCAAGAAAGTAAGGAAATTCATGATATGGATCATGGCATTTGCAAATAGGATAAATAATCAAGAAACAAGCATATAAAGTAATAAGCATACATGGGTGGCCAAGGGGCCAAGAAAACAAGGGACATGGGCACATGTCACTCATACTGGAAAGCAAACATACAAGGTATGTTTAAATGTTGCATATACATACCATATAATAAGCAAGATTGGTATGAGGGCCATAGGCACATAAAAGACTACAAGCAAGGGACATTGGAAAATCTCCAAAGGTACACACAAATGAATACAAGCAATGGACATTGGTAGATGTCCTAAGGCACACACAGGTGACAAGAAAGAACTAAAAATGCAATCTAACAAGCTACGCTAAGCAAGAAGAGAAAGAAAGTAATAATTGGAAAGATAAAATCACATCTAACTAATCAAAGCAAGAGTGTAAGTATACAAGTCATGTTTAGTACAAGACTAGGTATATGCTAAAGAGATACACAATGATAGATATTAGTGAAATGTTGATATAGTAATATGTG
The DNA here is from genome assembly GCA_037957365.1 of Torreya grandis. Lineage (NCBI taxonomy): Eukaryota > Viridiplantae > Streptophyta > Pinopsida > Cupressales > Taxaceae > Torreya > Torreya grandis. Next base: position 244,079 of record JARHVA010001669.1, on the reverse strand, counting down.
TAATTTTAGTAAGAAATGCACATCAACATGATAACTTGGAGTGTGTAGTGTAGGAATGACATAACTTGGATGGTGTAGTCATGTAGAAGATGCTCCCAGTGGGTATGTATATCAATGTGTGTCTCAAATGTAGAATTAGGATGCCCCCTCAATGGGTAGAGTGAAGTAGTGAAGGATATGGATGTCACTACACATGCTTAAATAAGATCAAGTGAAACATGGTAATGTAGATAAATTGACAAATAATAGCATGAAACAACAAATGTACGTCCTAACATAGTAGTAACAATGTAAAGCATGGATGATGCATACAATTAAATATTTTTATGTTTTTGGATATATTTGAATGTTTTTAGATTTTGAAATGTTATATTGTTTTTGTATTTTTAAAATAGGATATGTATAATTAAGCTTTGAACAAAAATTATGTAGACTGTAATATGTAAAATGACATGCTAGACTTGGAATCTGTGTAGATGCATAATATTCATTGGGTTTTTGAGTTTATTTCCTTAAAGTGAGGCTAGATGACACACTTTAGGGATAAGATTTTTGGTAATAATATATGCACCTAGCCAATTTGGTTTGAATTTTCCTTTGATTTATTCTTTGGCATTCACATTGCAAAGGTTTTCTTTGAGAACCAGATCATTAACTTTGAAATCTCTGGCATGAACTCATTTATTGTAGGATAATTGTATACATTATTGGTAGATTATAATGTATTTTGTATCTTAAATGCATGTATGGTCTAATGGTTCAAGGTGGTGTAGACACTTTTCATGATACTAGTCATTAGTGAAAATACCTTTAAGGGAGACACCGACAGATGGGATTTATAATTCCAATGGTAAAACTACTTTTGTGCCATAAATGAGTGAATAAGGAGTAGCTCCTATGGGCATATGGATCTTGTGCGATAGGCCCATAATGCTAAAATTAGTTGATTGTGCCAATCATCTCCAAATTTTATCACTCTTTTTCTTAAAATGTTATTAATAGTTTTATTAGTAGCTTTTGCTTGACCATTTCCTTGTGGGTAATATGGAGTGGATAATGTGTTCTTAATTTTGTATTTGGTATAATTTTTATTTATAGTTTTGTTATTGAATGATGTTTCATTATCAGAGATGATAGCTTCCTCTAGGTTGAAGCACAAAATAATATGAGTCATGATAAAACTACAAATATCTTCGCATGTGGTAGATTGAAGTAAAATTGCTTCCACTCATTTGGTAAAGTATTTGATATATATGATTATGAACTTATGTTCATCTAGTGGATTCAGGGTTATTTTTTCTAATGAGATAAAATCCCCATAACATGAGTGGCCATAGAGAGACTATAGGTTACAATTATTGTGATGGTGCAGGTTGTAAATTACTGTGTCATTGGCATTTATCACATAGCTTCACGTAATGTAAACATTCATCTTCTATGGTAGGCTAGTAGTACCCTTATCGAATAAATTTGTGTGACATGGATTTTTTGCTAAAGTGACCACTAAATTTACTATTGTGTATTTAAGCTAGAGCAATGTGGCTTCTACTGAGGTTAAGCATCATAGTAAGTGTCCATCAAAAGATTGTTTAAAAAGGTCCCCACCAATGATTACATAACAGATTGCTTATTTTTGTAAATTATGTTTGTCATTTTAGGAGAAAGTGTTTGGTGTAAAATATTTGTTTAAAAAGTTGTAAATATCATAGAACCATCCTAGGGTTACAAAATTTGTGTAGTAGTTAAGATAAAAAGAGTGATCAAATCTATGTTGGATATTGATGGTGATTGTAATTATTTAACTGTAAAGATTGTTTGATCATCATTGATGTTGATGAAAATTAGAGATGTGGCACTGGCTATTGCATCTACATGTCTATTATCTTTTTTAGGGATGTTCTTGATAAAAAAGTAGCCAAATTATGCTAACAAACACTGTATCATGTTACAATATGGGATAAGGTGTTCTTCTTTTGTTTGATAAACATCATTGAATTGAATGACCATAGATTGGGAATTACTAAAGACTTGAATAGATTTGATTTGGAGGGATTGGGTAGAAAATAATCCTAAGATAAGTGCTTCATATTTTTCTATATTGGTGCAAGAGAAACTTTATTGGTATGCTATAAGAATTGTGTGACTGGAAGGATCGACAGAGACAATGCTTACCCCTACACTAGATGCACATCAAGAGCCATCAAAGAACATTGTCCAAATATCTGAATGAGCAGAATAGGTGTTGAAATCATCTTTGAATGTGTCACTAAGAGGGTTGGTATATGATAGTGGTGCTACTACTAGATGGTCTGTAATGATTTGTCCTTTTATTGATTTCTAAAGGACTATTTTTAAGTCAAATTCTATTAATAACATAACCCTTTTTGTGATGTGACTAGAAATATGTGGTTTAGCCAGTAGGAATTTCAAGGGGTTTGATTTTGTGATATCCTGAGTCTCATTATTGACCATGTAATGTTGGAGTTTTTATGTGGTAAAAACTAATACATGACATAGTTTTTCTATTTGGGAGTAATTTTTTCATAATCAACCAATGGATGATTGATGTATTAAACTACTTGTTTGGTATTTTTATCATCACATTGTGCTAAGAGTGCTCCTAATGCATGATTTGTTGCTGAGATATATAGTATTAAAGTCTTTTTTGGGATAGGTGGTACTCAAAAGGGTGGATTAAGATGATATTTCTTGATTGTATCAAAGCTTTCTTGACAAGATTGGTCCTAAATAAACTTTGTATCTTTATTTAGTACTCAAGTAAATGATTGAGTTTTATCATCAAGATAAGATATGAAATGATAGATTTCTTGGATCTTACCTTGTAGGGATCAAGGTTGTTTTAAGTTGGTGGGAGCTGGCATATCAATAATTGCTTTGAATTTCTTAGGATCAACTTCTATGCCACATTGGGAAATTAAAAAACCTAGGAGTTTATCTGATGTAACTCTAAAGACACATTTCTTTGGGTTTATTCAGACATTATATTATCTAAGTCATTGAAAAATCATTCATAAATCAATAGTGTGATTTTGTCGTTGCTTAGATTTAGCTAATATATCATCAACATAATCCTCAACTATATGGTGAATTAAATCATGAAAGATATGTGTCATGGTATATTGATACATGGATCTAACATTTTTTAATCTGAAAGGAATGAAAATATATCAAAATATGCCCCAAAGTGTTGTAAAAGATGTTTTTCCTTATCTTCTTTAGTGATCTTGATTTGGTTGTATCCGATGAAACCATCCATGAATGATAAGATTTCATACCCATTTGTAAAATTGATGATCATGTAAATATTAAGTAAAGGGAAATTATCTTTTGGGCATGATTTATTTAAATCTTGAGAATCAAAACAACACCAAATTTGTCCATTAGGTTTGACTACAAGGACTATGTTATAAATCCATTCAAAGTATACTATTGGTCAAATGAAGCCAACATCTAAAAGGCATTAGAGTTTATCTTTGACCAAGAGAGCTACCTTAGGATACATTTTACAATTTTTTTGCTTAACTAGTTTAGCATCTGGGTATAAGGGAATCCAATGGATGGTGATAAATGTATCAATTTATATCATATCTTAGTAAGACCAAGCAAAAATTTCTAGGAAATATTTAAATTTTGATAGATATCTATATCTTTTTCCTTTTAGAGGGCAACAACTAATAAGACAATGTGGGGATATTGATTAGTTTTGAATTTGAAGTTTATGGTTTCTTCATTAAGCAATGTGGAATGATCGAGTGTGTAAGGAGTGGTAGGGATAGTATCATTTGAATCAATTGGTATGTCTTGGGTTGAGTTTAGAATTTCTCCAAAATATGCATGGGCATTTATGTGATGAGGAAATCTATTTTTATGATAACAAGATGAGAGGTCCTCATATGCTCTAAGAATTTGTAGGAGGGATTCATCATTAGAAAATTCATCTAATGTGAATATCTCTTATGAAGCTATATCGTCAATGAGATTAGGGTAGATTAATGATAATGTTAAATTATGATTAATGGTGTAGTATACCAATGTAGTGGGTGGAAAAAACTTGATATGCTTTGAAGTGGAAAAAGAGGGTTTACTATGAAGATAGGTAAATTGATATCCCAACCCTTGTATTCCATGCTGTGTAGATGCCTCGATAGGATTGATGATTCCTTGTTTGTGATTTCCAAGTCCTTTGCCATGATATCTCATTTGATTAAGGCATTTAAGTGTAAAAGGCAAGGTGAACTAGTGCTTTGGTGTCAGTGTTATTATGGAATTTAGAGTTTGTTAATGTGTTAAATGGTTCGAGGGTACATTGTGAATAATGGGTTGCATAGGTAAATAGCTAGGATTAAAGTGAAAAATATAATTCTATGGTGTGTCAACAACTTGATAGTATTTAAATGGTTTGTTATCGATTGGGCATGTGTATATGTATCCTTTGTGAATAAATTTGAGATAGGCATGGAGTGTAGAAGGGATTGCATGCATATTATGAATCCAAGGATGAAAAGGTAATAAATTATAGTTGAGGTCATTTGGCATGACATGGAAATAAATTGGTAGTGTCTTAGGCCCTAATGTGAGATTAAGGGTTATTTGACCAATGACTTTTTGTGGAATGTTGTCAAAACCTCTGATTTTCATATCAGAGTGATCTAGATCATGAGGTTGTATATTAAGACATTTTAGAAAGGAAATATTACAAATGTTGAGTCTTGAACCATTATTGACTAACACTCATATTACCCCTACATCATTGATTTGTAATTGAATATGCAAAGGGAGGTATTGTGCAATGATGTGTTGTGGGGGTAAATCCTCTTTCTCAAAGGAAATATGCTCTTTAGTCCATTGCATTGTGTTCAGGATAGGCAATATAAGATGGTTAGACTAAAATAGGAACTCTGGTATTATGGAGGCATGTAGACAACACATATTTATAAATATTGGATTATTGAAGGAGTTCAAGAATAGAAACTATGTTTGAATGGATGCTAGTCTGAGTGAAAAAGCTATAGCCATGGGTGTAATCAACCTACCTATCTTCATAAAATTGGGTTATAACATGGACCACTTGATATACTATAGGCATAAAGCTGGTATTAGGTGTGGGAAAAGAGATATATGTATCAATTTTAAATGGAGGAGGGATGTATATAACCGTTAGTGTTTGTTGGTGTCTAGTAATGATAGGGAGATACTCAAAAATAACCAATGAGTTATATGCATTGGTAGAAAGCATGAACATAGAGTGAAATGCATGTAATCTGAGTGATTATTTGTGAAAATATATACTTATAAATAATAATCAATAGGCAAGCTAACAAGTAAGAGATAGAGAATGTGACATTGTGCATGAATGCATAGAAAATTTTGATATGCAACATAACATTTTGTATGTGTTTAGTTTGTTAAATCTAGAGACTTTTCCATATGAAAAATATATAGTAAAGGATAGAGAACATGATTTTGTGCTTGAATGCATAAAAAAATTTGACTTATAAAATAATATTGCTAACATGTTTAAGATGATGATCTTGAAAATTATTCCATATGAGAGATAGAGAGTATACAAAAGGAATAATTAAATCTTGTGTAATATTACAAATAATTGTTGTAATATCATCCCTTAGTATGAAAATTAAACATTAAATGTAAAGGATGAAACTTTGTACTAACATATGATATTCTTCATCCTTCATGTACATTTTAGGGCCTATTATGGTTTCTTTATTATTTGCATGAAATGTAAGAAAAGTTTGTAAATAAATGAGCAACATTTTTTCAATTTGACTATAGATTTAAGGTGATACCTTAAGAAGCAAATAGGAGCTAGTATATGCAATTAGGATTTTGTCAAAAATATTTTAAAAAAATACTATGAATTATTAAAATTTGAAGTGATTTTTAGATTTTAATATGTAACTAAAAATTTAGAAAATGATTGGAAAATTACTAGGAGCTAGTTGATGTAACTAGGGTTTGAAATAAATTTATTTTAAAAATTTACTAATTTTTTTTAAAATTTGAGAGTAATTTTTGATTTTAATATTAAATAAAAAATTCAAAAACTTATGGAAAAAGTTAACTAGGCATTTACCCTAGGGTTTCTAGGGTTTTTATGCAAAACTTGAAGTAAGGTTCACCAAAAGATTTATTATTTTTAAGAAAATAGATGTTTAATTCCTAAATAATAAATGGGTATGAGTAGATAAAATTAGTAAATAATATGCAATAATTAAGCCACTAATTTATTTAAACAAGTTGTATTTTTGCCTTTTCTTAAAATAGTAATGAGTGAGAAAAGGTACAACTTAGCTTATTCTAGGTTGTTATGGTAGAGACAGACATTGATACTAGAGGAACATGACTGGGACACTATTTTAAACTAATATCTAGAGTTTATTTCTTTATTGGATAGGACTACTCAAAAATGGACACCCTACTATTTGGTGTTGTAGTCCTGGTCTTGCCATTGTCCAAACTACTCATAAAGATATGATTTTTTTAGGTTTTATTTGCAACATTTTTATAAGCATGTGTACCAAATTTCAGATCTTCACTATCAACTAAACTCCTTATAGAGCTGATTATTCATGTAATTGTGCCTTTTATGTAATTAAATGGAAATTTGGCCAATAGGCAAAAGGGGTTAGTGTTTAAAGGATATGCTGGATGCACTTCACACCCAGTGTGTGGGCATGTTGCCTACACACCAATACTCTAAGAAGGGATCAAGATATATGTAGTTCTCTCATTTAAGTGCTTGGTGAAATAGTGTGATGAAAATGTAAGTAAATGTGAAGTTGGGTGTACTTGGAATGACTAGGGATTGGTGTAAAGGTTTGAATGAACTTAAAATACTATTGGATGGATGTATGCAAAGAATAGGGAAGAGTGCTTGAATAGTCTTGTATCATTGTTTCTATCTTGTAAATGAGTGTCAACCCTTCTAAATGGAATTTTATAAGGGATTTAATGATCATTATTTAAATGAATTCACATTATGATGACATGAATTAGGATAAGGATTCAAGAAAATATGATTGTTAGGGCCAAAATTACACTTGGAGAATAGCACTAAAAACATGACACCCTGGTTTTCAGTGCTCCTTTGTAACTTGGGAACTATTTTATAGAGGGAATGAGACCTTGGGGGGATGGATCTAGGCCTAAGAGAGCTACATGGGTCTGTAAGGGTTAAGTTTGAAACGCTGTGGATGATTGGGAATCGGTGAAAGAAAAGCCTAAAAGGGTTGTGTGAGCAAGTAGGAGGACCTATGGATTCGGTGTCATTATCCATACTCAAGTAGCCAAATTTTTAATTTTATATAACTACACATACATATATAAAATGAATAAATGAGAGAGGAGATAAAGTAGTCCTCAACTAGGAGATGAGTCCCTTGTCTAGTTATCCTTCACTTCTACTTGAGCTCAACTAATTGAAATCCATCTCAAGATTAAATTACACCAAAATCCAATGTATAATTTGAGTTTTAACATTATTTATTGGCATATGGCATAGTATGAGAGAGATGGGTTCTTCTTGCATGCTTGAATGTTGTTGAAAAGTCAAAGGTCTCATGCATGCTTGAATGGTCTTCAACTTGAAGAGCTATTGATCTTCACTTGAGTTAACTCCTTTTTATATTGAACTTAACTAATTTTTATCTTACATGAATATTTAATTTTTAATTGACTTATCTTGACTTGTAACTTGGAGTTTGACTTGAGCTTCTTAACTTGCATCTTGCTTGCATGTTTCTTCTTTTTGTTTGTTTGACATTTTTAAAATTTAGCCAAAAGGGGGGCATAGTAGAAGAGAGATTTCATGTTACTTATTTAAGGATTATATTTCATGAAAATAGGGCCTAAAATATTAAACAATACTTAAAATCAACTTATCCACTCTTGCATGTTTCAAACTATACCTTTATAGGGCTGATTGAAGGCCTCTTGATGTTTGACTTGACCTTGTCTAAAATTATCTCAAATGGGGAATAAAATGAGAGAGAGAGAATAATTTTGATGTTTTTAAAAAATAAATTAAATTTACTTGTTAATAGTGCATTTTATTATTACAATAATAACTCTCCATATGGTTTCTTCTTGGATATGCCTATCTTTTGTAATTTGACAAGCTTCTTGAATGCACTGTGAAAACCTAAAACTTGAAGAATTTTAATTATTTTATTAGGTAAGGAGTTTAAATATTATTTTAAAATCATAAAAATTATTTAATATACATTCAAAAAAAAATTTAGTTCCAAACTCCATGTACAACTTCAAAAAATAATTTTTTATGCTCATTAGGCCTAAAAAAACCTTGATTTAGATTTGGGGGTATCAAATGAGTTATAAGACTCACTAAATAATAATAATATAAAATATTTATATTTATAAATGGTGAATAACTATAAAATCTTGAAAATATCCATAACTCTTCACCAAACTCTCAAACAAAAATTCATAAAAAGTACCTGCTTGCTGTCTATAGGGTGACCTGGAGATGTTTTTCATTGGTATGATCCTATTTTGAATTGAATTTCATTTTAATACCATGTATTCAGACATTTAAATTAATTATACAAACTATTATATCATTTTTTCCATTGAAAGGATCCAAAAAAATCATTTCCAACACCATTTGTGAGCAAAATAGTCAAAAACCTTGATTTCTTTCATGATCAGGCATGTGTTTTACCATTTTATCTATCCTAAATTAAATTATGAACATTAATTTTAAAAAAAAAATTAATAAAATAAAAATTTACTTACATGTAAAATTTCAATATATCTCATTTAATAAAACTCAAAATATGCACTTTTTGGTGTTTCCTGGTTGGCATAATTTCATTTCTGAATGCTTGTAGGTCTGCATTTTGCCATTTTATTAAGTTTTATGAGGAATAAATAACTTAATATTTTTTAATTATGACCTTAAATAACCCTTATAATTATTAAAACCATTGTATACACTCAAACATTCTCTTAAATCTCTCAAAAAATGCCTTTTCTGACTATCTCTCTTGCTTGCTTAAAACCCTACTCCTTGTACCTTTGTATTTATCCATTATTTTATTTGAAATTTTGATTTAATAAGGTATATTATGGTAATTTACACAAAATAATATCTAAAATAAAATTTTATTTTAATTAAATAACTCAAAAATACAAATATACTTCCTAAAATTGAGCCATTGGGGTTTAAGAAGGGTTTTAAAGCACCTTTCCTTCTTAATGATTATTCATAAAATTAAGAAACTATAAATTTAAATAACTGAATGTAATATTTAGGTAATATGTTACCATAACTCCACATAATACCATTTTAACAAACTCTTTTTCTCTTTCATGTACTGAGTACTTGAAAATTGCTTTCACTAACTTGCAACTAACTAGTTAGAGGAATAGAAGAAACCTCTGTCAAAATTTGGACTTGTGACCTATTAATGATCATGGTTTTATATTTATGAATGGTGTAGGATATTTTAAATACATTTTTAAATATTTAATCCATGAATAGATTCTTCTTTAAAACTTGTACATAAATAACCTTGACCAATGGTGGCAAAATTTGTCAACAACTTCCAAAATAAAGTGATGTGTGTAAATTAAATTAGTCCAATCCCCTTTGAGGGTTACACATACATATTAGTGTTTATAATTATATATTAATTTATTTCTCATTCATGTGAGTGACATAACCAAGTGAGAAAAAAATCTACAATCTCTCAAGATAATTAATAATGTCATATACTCCTTAATACAACATTCTTTGGTACAAATATGTAATCACAAGAATTTAAAAGATGACAAGGGGAAAAAAAAGAAAGTGAAATATCCTTGATGATATAGTGATACATAAAAATTTATGGACCTTATGAAATAAACTAGAGTACATGCATATATATAAAATTATTTAAATTCAAATTGGTACATTTGCACATTGGTAGAGAAGTCAAAAATCAAGGCATGATAAACCATGGCATCGTGGCACAATGGACTCATATTAAACTTGACCACTTTGAGAATAAATATGAAATATTTCATATTATTTTTTAAATCACTTTTAAAATGGTTAAGGTAGAAAACACCATGAAACATAGATCAAATTGAACTATAGAGGTATTTTTACTTAGTTCCCTAGGTAGAAATTTCAGATTTGAAGGCGTTCATGAGAAAGTTTGCATGATGGTAAAATATGAATGGTCCAATGTGAATGGAAAGTGTTTAAAAAGGACCTAAAATTAAAAAATTAACAAAATGTCATACACTTTTCAAAATTACATTATTTATAAAAAAATTAGGTATCGACACTATGATGGAATTATCTAATAGTTTATAGTTAGCATATTTTTAGATGTATCCCAATTGGTTTGAAGAAAAGTTTACATTTGGAGCTGATGGTTTATGACAACAATATTTTTCACCAAATCCACAATGCTAGAAATAAAATATTGACCCTCCAATGTATTGAAATAGTTTTCATGTTTTGATGTGGCTATCTCCATATTTTCCAATTTACTACTGACCAAAGTTATGTTGATCCATCTTGTTTATTTTTTCAAGTCTCACTACCTTTTTTTTCATGCATCTTATCTTTAAGATAAAAAACTTTTATTATCCATGTTAATAGTATTTGTCTTAAAATAACGTGTGGTGAATATAGTAGTAATATATCTCTCAAGATTATCTATCTCCTTTTAATTGTCCTTTATCTACACTTTAAAACTCAAGGAATACTAAAATACAGTTGTGACATATTATTTCTTGGTGGAGTTTTTAATTGATTCATTCAAATTCCCTATTATTTGTATACTTCTTAATAATGGGAAAATTATTAATTACTTAGTTTTATATAAAGTATTTTTCTTTGACAAACCTCTTATTGTCCTCATTTAGATCTACATGATCTAAAATATTCCATGTTATGTCCTCTAGTTATTTCTCAATGGGTAGTATAGAGTCTAGTTTATATTCAGGACACCACATGGTGATGTATTTAATAGTATTCTTAATTCCCTCCTCCATATAGATAAATTAATTGATCAAGTTGGTAGATGTGATCAAATTTAAACATATCCTTATTTACATTTATAAATTGGCATCAAATTGTTGAGGTTCTCAACCTACTCTTGATGAGTTTGATATAGGACTGGTCAATTACTAGTGTTTCTTTGGTAGGAAATCCTTTACCCTAGATAATGGGTCCAATGTGGTGAACACTATCATATCCCTATAATTTTTCTCAAGAAATAGTCCTTATTTTCATCCATGTTTACTTGATTCGCATGTTAGTTTATAATCCACTTCTTATATTGGTGCTCCTTATCAACTAGCTTAGTTCTTTCCTCATCTTGGTGGTACATTATTTATTATTAATGTAGTTGTTTCTTCCTTTCCATTTTTTTCTTGTGTATTTTTCTCTTCCTTGGATTTTATTCCCTCTCCTTAGCCTTTCTTTTCTTGTTATTTCTTCTTTTTCTCCTTCTCTATATTGTTATTTTATAATGATTTAATGTGATAATATAGTGTTTGCATATGTATCCTTCCTAAATATTTATTTTTGAGCATGTATTATTATTTTTAACTCTAATCTCTATTGGGTTTCCTCAACTCTTTTTGCATTATATATTAGAGTTATTTCTCTTATTTAGAGGCTCTCTATAAGAACTTTTTCATTTGTTTATTCATTATTTCCTTCTCTTTCAAATTACTTAGTGCCTCCCCTTCCTTCAAAGTATTTTTTTTCTTTCCACCATATTTTGGAGTGTTTATACCTATAGTTTCTTCAAAAATTCCTTGGACTTCATTCTTTCCTTAGTGATTTATATAATTAGTCCTATACTATGGCAAAAAATACATTCAATTAATTTTCAAATGTAAATAGTTTATTTAAATGTACTCTAAGATGGCTTTTATAATATTTTCCATCCCTATCACATTTTCCATGTCATCCAATTTGATTTTTCATTTAGGTTATTATTTTTGTTTGGTTTTCCTAGTAGTTTTATGCTAGGATACTTAGGGATATGAAAATTTGAAAATAATACTTTAGTTTTATTTCTCAATCAACATCTTTGATGAAGATGACATGTTCATCAAGAAGGGTATTGTGAAAATGCCTTTTGGTAAGGCTAGGTATGGAAACAAATTGATCAATAATAATTTGCCCCTTGAGATATTTTTGACAAATTATCTTAATGTCAAATTATATCAAGATAATCATCCATTTTATAATTATTTCATTGGGAAAAATTTCTTCAAGAATAAATAATGAAGAGGGTATAAATTAATAATGATGTAAATAGTTTGATAAAATATGTAGTGTTAAATATTTTTAGTGGCAATGTAAATGGCCACACGATCACACTAAACCTTGGTGTAGTAGGTATCATAATCAATAAATGCATGACTAATGTGATTGATAACATATTATTTTCTAGACCCATGTTTTTTTTCAAAAATTTCTCTAATAAAGATGGGGGTAGAAGATGAGTACAAGATGAGAGGTTAGTCATTAGATAGTGGTCGTAAAGTAGAAGGTTTAAGTAAGAATTTATTCATGTTATCAATGAATTTTAGAAAGCATCACTCCACTCAATATTAACACCTTTATTGAGGAGGTAAATGATTAAATGAGTTTTATAGGAAAATTTAGAGACAAATCTCCAAATTTCACCAAGTATACCAAGAAAATTATAGGTTTTATGGATAGATTCTTGTCTAGGAATTTCAACAATTAATTTTATCTAGATAGAATCCACATCAATCCCTTGTATAGAGATAAATAACCCTAAATTATTTCCATATGTAAAACAAAAAACACACATTTTAGGGTTGATATTAATAGTTTACTTAATCATACATTAAAATATGATAGTTAGGTCATCAGGGTGATCTTCATAGTACTTGGATTTTGAAAGTAGGTCTTTTACATATTTTCAACAATATTGTGAATGGGATCATGGAAAATATGAGTAATCACCTATTGATAAGTTGATCTAGAGTTTTAAAAGTCAAAAATCATCTTGATGTTACAATATGTGCCACACTTGGTAGTGAATGTGGTATTATATTATTCTTTGAGAGCATTATCAATTTTATTGTATCTAAAAAACCTTTCTACTAGAGAAATCATGTCATAAGTAGTTGAGTAATAAACAATAACATCAATTGTGGGAAGTAGAAATTTGTTTTTGAGAGATGTTAAATTTACATTATGAATATATATATATATATATATATATATATATATATATATATATATATATATATATATATATATATATATATATATATATATATATATATATATATATATATATATATATATATATATATAGCCACAATGAATTTATTTATACTAAGGACTATGCTAGAGATAATTCAGAGTAATCTACAGGATTAATGAAATTATAATAAAGGAGCTTGATGATTTATTTGTGAATTTTTTTGGAGACTTCCCAAGAGATCTTTTTTTAAGGTTTTGAAAAATTGGGATCAAATTCGGATAGGTGATGATACTATGAACAATGATGCTAAGGTCAATTCCATGACTATCCTCACATGACCAAGCAAATTCTTTTTTGTATTTTTCAAGGATAATACTAAGGTTATATTTATATTTGAGATAAAGAAGAGAAGATACAATAATTGGATGAGGATCATTATAATTGAATTTACATCTTAGAAGTGGTATGGTACATGAGGTAGGTTAGAGAGGGGATCATGTTTTGGATTGGTTTGATTGAGCTTTAGAGCCTTTGAGATATTATGCATAACATTCTTTAGTGATAGTTTCACATTTGAATTTTTCACCTAACATTTTCCATAAGTAAGTATTTTATGTTCATGATAATTTTATTGATAATAACCTACATTAAAATGGCACAAAAATAAAATATATGGATTGCATCATGGTGGTAGAGGCTTGGAAGTGGAAAATATTATAGGTTAAGAGGTCAGGATTATTTTATTGAGCTCTTGGAACTCAAAGCAGGGTAGGTTGGGTTTGGATTATTTAGATTATTTGAGGAAGAATGTGATCATAACTTAGATGGTTAGACATGTTTTGTTTATGGTACTTAAAAGTTTATATTATTGGTTGTAGCATTGAAAGACTCACTAGATTTATTATAAGGTTAAAATTAGTTCATAATTAAGTCTTGTCATTTATTTTGATCAAAAGTTTCTTCCAAGTTCTTAAGAGAGAATGACCTTACATTGTACTATAATGGGGATTTTTAAGACATTGATCAAAATAGTGAAGACTATTTACTCATTCGTTTTATGATATGATTTATCTACTAAATATTCCCATTGCTTGATGAAAACATGGGTTTACTCATGAGCCAGTTTATTATAATTGATGAAATTACTAAGGCTATTTTTCACAAGATCATGATATTGAAATTATTTGACTAGAGAATTGAATAGATATACCAATTTTCTAATTGAATGGATTAGGAGTTCATTGCACCACTCTAATGCATCTCTAATTAAGGTTTTATCTAGAATCTTGGTTGTTACATAATTATTGGTTTTGAGCCACTCGTTTCAAAATTTTATAAAATATCTAAGATGTATTTTAGGACAAATGTAACCATCATATGTGAATACTGGGGAGATATCTCTAATTTCCATTGAAATTGTTTAGGGAGCTAAATGTTAATTTTGAAACATTTACAACATTTTTTTTTTGTGAATTTTAAGTTGAGGAAAAAGATTTCCATTAGCATCTTTGAGAATATGATGGGAATGAAACTTGGTAGGTTGACCTTAAATAACATGTTAAGGTTGATTAACCATTTGAAAAATGTTGTTTTTAATTTGGAATATGTAATTTTTATTGGTGTCTTGAATAAATTCCATTTGATAAAACACTTTGGTAGGCATTTGTGTACTACCTAGTGGAGGATTCTAGTTAGAGTTTTTATTGAGAGGGGGAATATTGTTTGATGTTACAATTGCTCATGTAGATTTTTTTAGGATTATAAAGTTTAAATTATTATAAAAATCATAAAAAAGAATTTGTATCATGGCCCTTGATTTTATTATTAGGATTTTAGTGATTACTAAAAAAATAAAAAATAAACCATGTCGCATTAAATGGATTGAGATTGCAAAAAAGTGTACCACGATGGATTTATACCAATAATATGCATAAGAGGAATCAATGAGCTACCCACATATAATCTAGATGGGTGAAGGCTCACTAAAAAAACCTTGATATGATACATAATTGAGAATAATGAATATATTTAATAATGTTAATTGATTCATAATCTTAAGAATTTAGTTAAGAAGAAAAACACGAAAATGACCTAAGATAGCAGTGAGGTAAGATTCATAATAGGTTTATCAGAATGTTTTTATGAAATTTTTTATAAAAAATATAAATATAATCTAATAGAGGAAAAGGTAAATTTCCATACTAGATATAACACATTGTTTCACACTTTGTGTGCTTGATAATTAAAATGAGGTAAAAAATATTGCACTAGGGAGATATTATTAACAATTTAAAACCATACTTAAAAATATTCCCAAGTGGATAAAATGCATGAACTAGAAAAATGAGATATGAAAAGAGATAAAAGATGATGAAATAATCACACCTTAATGCTTTCCAAATGTTGATATTAAATGTGTAGGTATATATCCATGCAAAATTTGGACTTTGACTATGTAGGAATGGGATCGACATTTGTTAAAATCATGCCCTATAATAATTTGTCAAATGATTTGACAATAATACTTATCCTGGTGAGCTAATTATTTATTATGTTGTCTTTTATATTATAATTTAATTTTTCCAAGTACACAACTGGATGTTATAGTTATATGTTTGTGCTTCTATGATTTGATGGGAATAAATTCATAAATGATGTATCCTTCCTTCTTTTAAATATATTTCCATCAACTAAAAATAAAACAAATTTATGGGTTGGAAACCATTGTGGTAGTTATAAATATGTATCCAACATGCTATAATCAAAGCTCAATATAGCCTGTTGAAGTGTGAATGGAGTCTCAAGTAAAGGTTTTTAACCTTTTCTTTCTAGATGTGAAAATACAACTAAATGCAATGCACCTAAAACTTCTTTTAGTACACGAGGGTGATGCATAAATATTACTCAATTAAAATTTTATAAAAAGTAATGGTAAGGGCTGGCACTAAATTTTATTATGGAGTAGAATAATAGATACTTTAATCCCCTCTCTTATATTTATCTCTCTCTCTCTATCATATTTGGATAGTGACTTAGATTGACTTATAATAAATAAGATGATCTTAGGACATGATTCATGCTTAAGATGACTCAAGTAATCGTAAGAAGTGAAAATTAAGGGACACTAAGTGCAACCAAATGTAAAAGGATCCAAAAAATAATGAATAACATGGTAGACATGCTTATTAATCTTATTTAGGGTAGGATTAATAGACCAAAAATCAAAATCCTAGGTGAAATCATAACATGTGGTTTGAGTATCAACATAGATATGTGTGTAAATAGGCTCAAGTTTGAAAATTAAAAGACACAGATGCGTTTAATATAAATTTATAAGGCTTAGGATCAAACGAGGTGTAATGTGTGGTAAGATAGGTCCTAGAATCAATAATTTATATAGAAGTGTGGAAAGCATTAAAAAAACATGGGAAAGACATTATGGTAAAGGGTCTTATACAAAAATTAGGTGTCTACATAGTTCTTGTACTTTTATGTATGTGAGTGAATGTATGTGCACATCAATGTATATAAAGATAAATAGTTTAAGTACGTATTTTCATCTACCCATATAAGAGTGGAAGAATTGAGTGATGCTCAAAGTCTATTCCATACCCATTTAATTTGTCACCATACCTATAAATAATTACCAATTTATAAAATAAGTCAACATTACAATAATGAAATTAATCTTTGAAATTTTATATTAATTTTTGAATTTTCAAAAACATAAAAACAAATACACATGATTTGTATCAAATCCAATGCTACCACCATTTGAAAAATATTGCTACTATTCTATTTATTCTAATTATTTTTTTTTATAACAAGAGTCAAATCATAGCCAAAAATTATATGGGAGGTTTTTAAATACAATCCACTCTTGATAAAGGAAGTAGATAAATATTTTATTTAGAGAACCCAAATTTATACTTAACAACCTCTGCACTTTGGTGGACTATAAAGCTACTTGGGTAAGTTTTTGATCCATTATATGTTGAGGTGTGGAGCTAAAAGCTACACCAGATGAGCAAATGCAGAGGTTGCTGGACTACACAGTCGCCATCATCGGTTAGGATCGATCGACATTGGTCAGGGATCGACTGGAGGCTACTGATGTCAGTTATGAATCAGCCAATGTCAGTCATATGTAGGTAGACAGGGACCGACGTCGGTCACCTATGCATTCCAGAAGTCTATTTTCATGAGATGAATAGATTGTTTGCATGATAAGTTTAACTGTTAGTGTTGAGTCTGCATTTCTATTTTTGGTAGGACTGATTTAAACCTTTGATTAAGAGGTGTATCTAATGGTGGAGAATGCATAGCTCATGATCCCTAATTCTATATAATAGGGATAGATCTTCATAGCTTGTGTATGAGAAAAAGGGTGAATCAATTCAAGCAACTAAATTGTGTTTGTAATTGTGAGAGAGAACTCTTGAGGGAAAGAGATCTGTACATCTGAGAGGTGTGGAAGAAAGAGATATTTCTTCAATTTTATTTCCTTTTAGAAGAGTTTAATACAAGTGTTCATTGTTTCTTGTATCTCTTATTCTTTACTGATTCTAATTTCTAGTTACTTATTATTCTAGTTTAATTTTGTGTTTAGTTGCTTACACAAAAGTAATCAATTATATCTGTAAGATCCTAACAAGTGGTATCAAAGCTAGGTTCACCAAGTGATACCACTAACAAGTGGTATCAGAGCTTGGGTTCACTAATAGGTTGTATCAAATTGGGATAGTGTGTGTTGATTACAGGTCACTCAAAGGGGTTTCTGATTGAGTGGGAGTAAAGCAATGGGAGAAGAAAGTAAGATAAGAATGGAGAAGTTTAACAACAAGAATTATCAATTATGGAGGATGCAGATAGAAGATTATCTGTATCAGAAAGATCTGTACTTACCATTGGGTGGGGTTTCAAGCAAGCCCACAGATATGCAAGATGAAGAATGGAATGTTCTTGATAGAAAGGCTCTGGGATCTATAAGGTTGAGTTTGGCATCTTCCATGATTTCCAACTTATCACAGGTAAAGACAATGGTAGAGTTAATGGATACTTTGGCAAATTTATATGAAAAGCCTTCAGCTTCAAATAAGGTATATCTTATGAAGTAATTATTTAATTTGCAAATGCAGGAAGGTGGATTTGTATCTAGTCATCTTAATGATTTCCATGCAATAGTAAATCAGTTAAATTCAGTCAAAATAGTTTTTGATGATGAAATTAAGGCTCTCTTAATTTTATGCTCTTTACCTGAAAGTTGGCATAGTTTGGTAATGGTAGTTAGTAATACTACATCTGTTACAAATATCTTGAAAGTTAATGATGTTGTTAGTGTAATCTTGAATGAAGAAACTCATAGGAAAAACACAGGGAGAATCATAAGGACTTGGAAAGGCAAGGACAAGGTTCTTTTTGAGTGTAAGATCTAGGTCTATAAGTGTGCAAGACCAAGTTGTTCTGTAGGTTGTGCAAGATCAGGTAGGAGATCTACATGGTAAGTAAGATTAGTTGATCTATAGGTGTGTGTGTGTGTGCAAGGTCAAAGGAGATTTGTGGGGTAGCAAGGTCAAAGGAGATCTGTAACACAATAAGGAACAAGATCATGGAGATCTACTTGGAGTATGTGGTGTACTCAGTTGGTACTAGAAGTAGGCAACAATAGTTGTGTTGATTGTCACTTACTGGTTGGTGTACTGGTAGTATTGTTACTAACTAGTTGAAACAAAAACTCTATGTTTGAGTTGATTTTGTTTGTAATTGAGAGAGAGAAATCTTGAGGGAGAATTACTAGTATGCCTAAGAGGTGTGGGAAGAGTGTGATTTCTTCATTGTATTTCCTTCTAGAAGAGTGTTAATACAAGATTGTATTGTCTCTCATATTCTGTGCTATTTCTAAATTCTAGTTAATTATTACTTCTGGTTAAATTCCGTGTTTAGTTGCTTATACAAAGGTAATCAAGTGTACTCTTAAGGAGTAGGGATCCTAACAATTGGTATGGGAAGGCAAAAAGAGAAGGGCAAGCAAGGGAGATCAAGGTCAAAGTCAAAGATGAGAAGTAGATCCAAATCTATAAATGGAAGAAAAATAACCTACTAGAATTGTGAAAAGATAGGGCATGCAAAGAAGGATTGCTGGTTGAAGGTTAAAGAAGAAAATCAGCATGAAGGTAAAGAAGAAGTAAAAGTTGCAGGTATTGTTACACAAGATGCTTTTACACTTTCTTTGGATAATAGAATAGAATCTTAGGTTGTAGATTCTGGTGCCTCTTTCCATGCAACCCCAAATAGAGAATTTTTCAATCATTATGTCCAGGAAGAACTAGAAAGTTTTGATGAGGCAATGCAGGTAGAATCCTAGAAATAGTGGGAGCTTGGCATGAATGAGGAAATTGATTCCTTGAAAGAGAACCAAATGTGGGATTTGGTTGAATTGCCAGCCAAAAAGAAAGCACTGAAAAAAATGGGTTTACAGGTTAAAGGAAGGTGAGAATGGACAAATGAGACATAAGGCCAGGTTGGTAGTAAAAGGATTTGCACAAAAACCAGGTATTGATTTTGGTGAAATTTTTTCTCTTGTAGTAAAAATGACTTCTATTCAGACTGTATTATCTTTAGTTGCTATTGAGGATTTGCATCTTGAGTAGCTTGATGTTAAGACAGTGTTTCTTCATGGAGATTTGGATGAAGAAATATATATGGAGCAACCGAAAGGTTTTGAGGTCAAAGGTAAGGAGAAACTTGTGTGCAAGTTGAAAAAAAGCTTATATGGTCTTAAGCAAGCTCCTAGACAATGGTATTTGAGGTTTGATAGGTTTATGATAGAGCATGGCTTTTGTAGATGTCAATGTAACCATTGTGTTTTTTTTACCAGGTTGGATAATGGTCATGACATTATCCTGTTACTATATGTGGATGATATGCTTGTTGCAGGTTCATACATGCAGGGATCTACTGAGCTAAAGGTAAAAGTAGCTCAGTGGTGTGCCAGGAAGGATTTAGGAGTGAAAATCCTTGGCATGAGTATTTCTAGAGACAAGGAAGATCACAGGTTGATGTAGTCTTAGGATGATTATGTGAATAAGGTAGTGGAGAAGTTCAATATGCAGGATGCAGAACCGGTTAGGACACCTATGGATGGACAGTTCATAAAACAATGTCCTAAATCACATGATGAGGTGGAGTACATGAGTAGAGTTCCATATGCTTCCACAGTTGGGAGCTTAATGTATGCAATGGTATGTACTAGACCTGATATTGCCTAAGTAGTGGGAGTTGTCAGCAAGTTCATGGCCAATCCAGGGAAGGAACACTGGAAAGCAGTTTAGTAGATTCTCAAATATCTGAGAGGGACCAGCAGTAGGAATTTATGCTATGGAGGGTCAAACACTTCTCTAAATGGGTATGTAGATGTGGATATGGCAGGTGACTTGGATTGCAGGAGAAGCACCATAGGTTATGTGTTCACTATTGGTGGTATGGTAGTTAGCTGGATTTCAAAGTTACAGAAGGTTGTTGCCTTGTCTACTATGGAGGCAGAATACATTATAGTCATAGAGGCTAGCAAGGAGATGATATGGATGACTCGGTTCATGGAAGAGTTGGGAAAAGAGCAAGAGAGTTGTAGATTGTACAGTGATAGTCAAAGTGCAATTCATTTGGCAAAGAATTCAGCCTTTCATTCAAGAACCAAACATATACAACTTAGGTACCACTTTATTAGACAGGTATTGGAGGATGGTGAGTTGAAGCTGGAAAAGATCCATACAAATAAGAACCCTGCTGATATGTTAACAAAGCTGGTAACAAAGGAGAAGTTGAATCTTCATTCAGCTTTTGTTGGTCTTCAAGATTGAGCTTAAAGATGGATAAACAAGCTAGAGGATGTTGCTATATAGGTACAGGTGCAGCTATTTATCTCCAAGTGGGAGATTGTTGAGGTGTGGAGCTAAAAGCTACACCAGATGAGCAAATGCAGAGGTTGTTAGACTATACAGTCACCATCATCAGTCAGGATCGATCGACATCGGTCAGGGATCGACTGGAGGCTGTCGACGTCGGTTATGAATCAGTCGATGTCAGTCATATGTAGGTAGATAGGGACCAATGTCAGTCACTTGTGCATTCCAAAAGTCTATTTTCATGGGATGAACATATTGTTTGCATGATAAGTTTAACTGTTAGTGTTGAATCCATGTTTCTATTTTTGGCAGGACTGATTTGAACCTTTGATTAAGAGGTGTATCTAATAGTGGAGAATGCATAGCTCATGATCCCTAATTCTATATAATAGGGATAGATCTTCATAGCTTGTGTATGAGAAAAAGGGCGAATTAATTCAAGCAACTGAATTGTGTTTGTAATTGTGAGAGAGAACTCTTGAGGGAAAGAGATCTGTACATTTGAGAGGTGTGGAAGAAAGAGAGATTTCTTCAATTGTATTTCCTTTTGGAAGAGTTTAATACAAGTTTTCATTGTTTCTTGTATCTCTTATTCTTTGCTGATTCTAATTTCTAGTTACTTATTATTTTGGTTTAATTTCATGTTTAGTTGCTTACACAAAAGTAATCAATTGTATCTATAAGATCCTAGCATTATATTTTATTAATACAAAGTGTAATAAATTGTGTATGAAATCACTCATTTAAAAAAAATAGAGTTTAAATCACTGTTTGTACTCAATATGTAAAACATTCAAAACCAAATTAACATTTACATAAGGGCTAGTGGCTTCAGTTCCATAAGTTCATTGCCATCAGCCTCCCAGACATGACATGAATGCATATATACCCCGCATGTATATAGAGGGGGCCTTAAAATTGTATCTATATGGGGGTGGATATATAATCTATAGTTGTGGGTAATCCCTCTATATAATATATCCTCTTTCCCCCCACTGCCCCTTTAGATCTATTTTATCTACGGTCTGCAATATCATTATATGATGCACCCCTTATATAAATATATATATATATATATATATATATATATATATATATATATATATATATATATATATATATATATATATATATATGGGGTTGGGGTGAGGTCACCTAACCACCCAAATATTATCATCTTATGAATTTTACAACCCTCCTATCTAGCTTGAGATTCCATTGTTCAAGCTACACGGAGTCCAATCCTCTGATACAATGCTCCCTACACTACTAGTTTTGTATACATGTAATTATTTTAAAATAATACATGTAAAGCCCCATAGTAAGATAAATAAGCAATAATTCATGATATAAATTTAATATAATGATAAATAAATGCCACATATCACTCAATATCTAATGTTAAAATCCAAGGAGTGTAACTGTAATGATGCAACAAAGATAATATCATGAAAGGTTCAATACAAGGGTATAATACCCACTAAAAAAACTATAGATAGGGACAAATAATATACCTTAAATGTAGAAAAAAATATTTTGGTAAGGCTAGATATAGTAATGAGATACACACATATATAACATGTACATATAGATGCATAGTGAGTACCATGGAAACGTACAACCAAACAAGTAATGCGTCTAATATACATCATGGAACCAAATATAGTATAATAAGAGGAAAAATAAATATTATGGAAAAATCATAGAATATGGAGATCAATGATACCCAAGTTAGTACCACATAAATTAATATGACAATAAATAAAGATGTGACTCACACGACATGACAACAAGAGAATCCTCTATGGACAATTATTTGCTAACAGGCATACACATGCACACATAAGAAATGACTCACACACAATAATTAATGTTATAGATCCATGTTGATATTCATATAACACACAAGATCTAGGAAATAATAATATATAAATATTCTATGTAAAGTAGCTCAATATAATAAATGAATATCAAGGAAAAATATCACCATGATAATATGTTGTATGAAGATGTTCCTAGCATAAGAATGTCACCAATGTGACCATGATCCCTAGGGTGTTGGCCATGTAGCTGCATGACATCTAACTAATCCATTTTCATGTGTAACTTGTATATCTACATAGAACCCACTCAAATAAATACCACAAATAACATATTTATTGATATGAAAATCTGTAGCATAGGTAGATATGTAACCAAAGATAAAGTAAGACATTGCTTATTTCTTATGATGTTTTTTAAATTTTTAAATTTTATAGAATAAGATAGATAAATAATAAAAGAAGACACATGGTCACATACAAACAATGCTCAAAAATTGAAAATGGAAGCCTAAGGACACAAATAAGTTGAAAAATATGATGAGGATTCCAAGAAACCTACAACTTCCCTTAGAATTATAATGAAATTGTTTACATAGATAAAGATAAATCACCTCAATAGATGTAAATATGAATATCAAAAGTATTAAAATAATAATATATCATAGTAATAAGAGAATACTAGAGTATATCCATGCCATATATTGATAACATAGCAAAATAATGAAAATGTAAGAATATGCAACTTTAAGGGTGTAAACACATTCATGTATTAAGAACATAATTCATATTATCCACTACCTCCTCCTTTATATACACTACCTAGGCTATGGTTACTTCATATACTAACCCTACTAACATTGTAAAAACATAGAAAATTTTGTTATGGTAAGGTAAAATATTTTACTAGCCACAATTTGGACACACATTCCCATACATGTTATAGGTTAAGGGCATAACATGCACGTTTCCCTCATCACTAAATTATCCTCAATGTTGACTAACTCTAGATTCTTCTACAAGAATATTTTATCTTCCCATGTGGCATCCTCACTATTTATATTCTTCCACTTGAAAAAATACTCTATATTATCCCTTATTCATAACCTATTAGTGCATCTAAAGGATCTCCTTAAGTTCCATAATTAATGTTACCTCCTCATCTAAATTTGATAAATATTAATGGGTGGAAACTCTTTGTCCAATGACATCATTTGTGTAGTATATATGAAATACTAAATGTATACATGTAAATTGGGGTTTGCATATGATAAGATCTATATTACTTAGGAGAAATCTTATTATCTTTTTTCCATTTCTTCATGTAAATTTTATTATATGGATATATGCACACAAATACCCAATTTCCCACTTCAAAATTTCATTGACATATTGATGATATGCTTTCGAGTTCATTTATTGATGTTTTATACCCAAGTTCTCTCTTAGACTAACTAGTACCTCCTATTATTATGGAATTTGTTCTTCAATAACTTGAAACTTTGCTTGTACCCTTAAAGATGGGTGGTACCTATACAATGTCACACATGGCAAATTTTTTAATGAGATATGTAAGGAAGGTTTGTAAAATCATTTTGATAGTGGTACCCAATGAAGATATCTCTCTTATTTATTTGAGGCAAAACATCAGAGATAACCATCTAAGAATTTATTGACCACCTCTAGTTGCTAATAATATTGAGGATGAAATGATGAGATATGAGCAAACAAAGTACTGATATTTGAGAATAAATTAGTCCTAGAAATATATCTAAATATAGAATTATGATCACTTAATATGATCCTAGGTGTCCCATGTAGCTTATGAACTATAACCAAAAAAGTATATGTTATTATACTTGCTACAAGTGGATGTGATAAGGAAAAAATGGGCATAATTGTGTTTTCCATTCATGATCAACATGATGACATTTTCCCCTTAAAACATAGATAATCATATTATGGAATTGATGAAAACCTCCTCCCACCATTGGAAAGGAATAAGGGTTTCAAAAGACCTAGTGTCTTAATTGTCTCACCATTCGTTTACTAGAAAATGATGCATTAAGCCACAAAATTTTGGCCAACCCCCTTGAGTCCTTGAAAAACCAATTTCCTATTTATCCTATTAAAATTATTTAATAATTATAAATCCCCTACTAGATATGCATGGAACTACTTAAGAACCTTTTGTTTAATCAAAAAACTATTACATGCAAAACTTATATTTGAACTAAAAGTTGTTACCTTTCCAAAAATAATTGAGACACTATAATCTTGCTGAAGATTGTAAATCATAATATATGTATCAATGTCATTCTCCCATTCATATATTTCCCCATATATACAATATACCTACCATATAGGCATTGTGCATAATAATGCCTTTGTGGACTCATCCTTTCTGGAGTGTATCTACCACTACATTATCCTTTAATTTCTTATATATGATTTTAAAATCATATCCCAACATGTTTGTCACCCAATTTTGTTTTTCTTCATATGAAAACCTTTGTTTTACTAACTATTTTATACTATCATGATATATATTCACATTAAAGCGTCCCCATCAGATACAATCTCCATTATTTGACTACATGAAGATTAGCCATCATATCCTTTTCATAGATAGGATTTACCTTTTATATGGTGATTTTCCAATGAAGTGGTTCTTATTTATTACATTATTACCACCCCATTATAGACCCTAATACATCATATTTAGCAATGAAAATCTTTGTAAATTCTTGGGTAGCTATAACTAGAGTAGCGCACATGGCCTCTTTTAACTTATGAAATTCCTTGGAATTTTTTTCATTCCAATTGAAGGATTACTTCAAAACAATTGTGAACAGTGTTGTTATGTCATAATAATTTTAAAAAAATGATGATAAAAACTTATGGTCCCTAAAAATCCATGAATGTTTTTGAAGGTTTTTGGAACTTGTCATTCTATCATGGCCTTGATTTTGTGAGGGTATACCTTTATACCTTAATATGAAATAATATAACCTAAGTATTCCACCTCTAGCAGTGGAAAAGCATACTTAGAAGGCTTTACATAAATATAATGTTTTTCTAGATCTATTAATACCTGATTGACATGTTTCAAGTGTTCTTCACATGATTTGATGCATATTAATATGTCATAAAAAAACACCAAGATAAATTTTCACAAAAATGGATTAAATATAATATTCATCAAACTCTAAAATGTAGATGGTGCATTTATAAGACCAAAAGACATCACCAAAAATTCATAGTGGACCTCATGACTTATAAAACTTGTCTTATGTATATCCTTATCTATAATCCTAATTTTATGGTAACCTAAATAAAGATATAATTTTTCAAAGTAGATAACACCATGTAACTCATCTAGAAAATCATCAATTATTAGAATAGGTAACTTATCTTTGATTATGTATTTTTAAGTTTTCTACGTGCATCTTCTAGTTATCATCCTTATTACACACCATTACCACTAGAGGTTAGTATGAACTTTGGTTATGTTTGATGAAACTTGTCTGTTACATCTCTTGTACCATCTTCTCAATATCACTCTTTTGTATATATGGTTATCTATAATGTTTGATGTTTGGTGGTTGAATCCATAGGAGTAATTGAATAGAATGATTATAATCTCTTTTTATTTGTATTAATTTTGGCATTTCTCAAAAAATAACGGAGTCTTTATCAACAAAAAACTTCAAATATTTTATGTAGACAATTTTTTTTGTTGTATTTCTAATAAAATAGTCATGCTACAAACCCATATTCTCCATTTTTTATTATTTTTTGTATATGATGGTAATTAAACTATTAAAAAGATTTAACATGAAATCCACATAGATAAAATATATTTCCTTCCATATGAAAACAAATGAAAAAATCATATATATTCATTTCTATGATTCTTAAGGTTGTGAGCTATTAGACTTCAAAAGTGATGTCTTCCCCACCCATGGGAATCAAAAAACATAAGAGAGTATAAGTTATAATTTCCCATGAAGATTTTTAAGTTATGGAATTTACATGAACAATTGGCTATTCTAGCATCTTTAATCGTGACTTGAAATTTAGAGTTAGATATATTTTTTTTGGTGTGCCACCAAATTATTATTTATGAAGTCATGTGTACTCCTTGAGTCAATGAGTATAGTCACATTTTGTATCAATAGGAAATCAACTACCTTGAAGTTTTGTGGGGTGGTAATGCCTAGAATTTCATGACATGAGCTATTTGGTTTGATATATTCTTATTCCTCCTCAGTATTATCCTTAACCTAGCCCACTATTTCCTCATCCTCTTATTATTCATTGGCACCTTTAATGTAGAACAATTTTATGTTAGTAAATTTATGTCTTCTCTTGTATTTTCTATCATAGTTGAAACATAACCCTTTTACCCATTTATATTCAATTTTTTGAGGATTTAATCTTGGGTTGGGAATGTTTCAACTCAAAAATGAATCTAAACATTACACAATCTATGCTTATGTGGGGTGTTAGATAGGTGAATTGTGTAAGTTGGTATGGTTGCACAATGTAACAAGGAAATTATTTATGATAGTTTCTAAAGGGTTTCAACATGCAAAGTGGTGTTGAAAATTGGTATAATAGGAATAAGGTGATGTAAGGATATGTGCAACATGATGATCTATGAAATGTTATTTTAAGGTGAACTTACACTTGTTTAATAAAAGGTGTCAAACTGAAGAGGTGTTAACAACTACCTAATGGCATTATAATATAGACTTCTTGAGAAGTGTTACATGTTAATAAATATTATAATTATCGTTACATATATGATTCATCTACTTCAAGGTGTTACAAGTTAACTAAAGTGTTGGTTATACACATAAGTCTTCTAAAAAAATATTGATCTAGTTATAGAAGATTAGAAAAAAGTTTCATTATATATGTGTAACAAAACTTATTACATGTTGAATATGCATAGTTAAGTATGTGCATGTATATTATATACTAAGGCATTATATGAATGTTGATAACTATTGACGTTGAAGATTGCACCCTTTTCAAGAGGATGAGCTCGTGCCTTCTCCTCGCAACTATGAAAAATCCCCTCTCGCCTATGGGACTGGCGAAGCTGGAGGGGAGAGTCTCTAGATAAGGGCTAGCTCCCTTTGATGCATCATGTTCATTCCAATAAGTGCAAACAAACACACACACACATATATAGATATATAATAGGGGGATGAAAAGGGAGAAAGATCCAGGAAAACAAACTACTCTAAAGAGGTGATGCACCAAAATAAGTTGACCTTGTCACATCCACACTTGAAACTAGACAAACACATACATAGACTTCAGACTTGGCAGAAGGACCAAGCTGCTATAAACTGGTAGGGAGGCTTTCATGAAAACATAGAAACAAAGATTCACCAAGGTGCTGTGAAATGCACACTGTAAGTAACTTCCTCTATTTTGTACTTCTCAAATACTGCTATCCTCTTGTTGGCTACAAAAATGGCACCTTATAGACAATAGGTATGCTGGTGTTGGGCCTGTGAAAGCATCAAGAAACAATGACTAAACACAAATAAACACTCAAGACATACACAAAAAAATCTATCCAAGATGGAGGTAAAACTACGTTTATTGATTCCAGTGGAAATTTTGCCAGGGCTACGCCTTACAAAAGTGAAAGAAGATCTCTTTTCTAAAATGACAAGTCATAAAATATATAAGAGAAGAAAAGGAGGCCTTTTGGCACCCCTTTTTTACAAGTGGCCTATTGCGTCCTCTCATTGGGAAGATCAAGTTGCTCAAAGCATTAATGAACTACACCCCTTGTCTATTTGCAGTCTACTTTTTCAAGGTCAATACATGTTTTGTCTACTCATTAATGTGAAATGGAGAAACTGGTTACACTACTAGCTATTTACATCCTCTAATGGTCAATTTGCAACCACTATTTCACCTACTAGAGTTACTTCTCAAATCGGCACTTCCTTTTGCCACTTGGACTAACTGTCTATTCATTCCATGCTTGTCACTTTGTCTTTTCTCAATTTTGTCTCTTCTAGCTCCTTCAGCCCTCAGGGACAAACTTCCAGTAGATCATTGCATTCTGGGCTCTCATGTTAGCGCTCTTTCATTTAAAAACAAAAAGCTATTTCATTGCACTAATTTTGACATTCTCATGGCCATCATTGGTTTGAAAACCAATGGCTAATTTGGTTTGTTAATTTTGATGGACTTTGGGACATCCTCATCCCTATCAAAACATCATCGGGTCCTTTGCTGGCCTATGTGGCTTTTTTTCATCTTAGCACTCTCTCTGCGGGCACCTTTTGCCTTTGTATTTCCTTAGCACCTTCCCAAAGGGAAAGTGACCCTCCGGTCTTGAAAGTACCCTTTGTATTTGGGCCAAAAGTCCCCCATAAGGGCATTTACCCTTTGGGGTCCTTCAATGGGTCCTTTGCATTTGGGATAGTCTCCCGGGTTCTCACGGACTTAAAAGTCTATGGATAATTTCCCCGAGTCTGTCTCTACCTTGTGTATTTTCTGTGGGCTTTTGTCTGTAGACATTTTCCCACAGATAAAAAGTCTACAGAAATTATCCTCAGGTCTGTCTTTGCCTTGAGCTGCACCTAAATTCCTTCAAAATTTTTGTCTGAAGGAATTCCTTCGAACAAAAAGTCTGAAGGAATTCGGGACTTATACAAATTCGAACTTAGACAAAAATTGAACTTACCCAGTCCTTTTTCCTTTGAAGTGCCTACCCTTCACTAGGGCATTTTAAACTTAGAGACTCCCCTTCGACCAAGGGCATACCCTTTGAACCAAGCCGTAGAACCAAAATGGTTCAATGGTTCAACCATTGCGCACCGATGAACTAGTGAACCAAGGCCGATGAACTTCTCCCTTTAAACCATGCCCGTTGAACCAAGCCCGTTGAACCAAAAATGGTTTGACAGTTCAATGGTTCAATGCTTAATGAATTGAGATGTTAAACTTGAAGATGGACCTTTGAACCAAAGGTCATTGAACCACTTGAACCAAGCCATTAACCAAACTCATTGAACTTGTGCAACCCAAAAATGACTGTCATTGAATAGCAAGGGAAGAAGGGGACCAAATTTTTTGCTTGTGAGCAAAATTGGTCAATAAATTGGAAACTCCTAGGGGAAGCATGCTTGCTATGCTTAAAGACTAGTTGCCTTGCAGTCCATTGGGCACAGAGTCAGATGGTAACTTGAAAACAATAATAGCTCAAATACATCTAGAACCAGAAGATGTAGATCTACCTCCAAGGAAAATAAAACACACACAAGACTAAGAAAACTACTACTTGTGCAACATCACTTAGGGAAAATAGGGAAATAAAATAAGGGAAAATATATATAAATGAAAGGAGACTCAATGGCAATGCTTTAGATGTATCCCATTAACTGGGATATGCAGTTCTTCACTATCTAACCTAAAGAGTTGGAATATATTATGGTACTTGCATTGAGTGATTATGTAAGGGCCACTCTATAGGGCATCAAATTTTGCATGCTTTCCAGGCTTAGCTCAGTCTTCATCCCATTTCAAGACAATGTCTCCTTCAAAGAAATATTTTGATGAATATTTCTTGTCGAAGTGTCTCTTCACTTGCTATTGGGGATTGGTCATAGAAGCCATAGCCCAGTCCCTTATCTCTTAGAGCTCCATCAGCTTGCACAGCCTGACTTCCATGCTATTTCCTTCTTCTAATTGTAGTTGGTGAGTGAAGTCCAATACTGGTAATTCAAGTGAGATGGGAAGCCTAGCTTCCCTTCCATATATGAGCATATATGGAGAATTTTTGATTACTCTCTTCAGAGTGATTCAATCGGCTCACAAAGCTATCTTCAGCTTGGCATGCCAAGTCCTCTAATTTTCTTCCATGGTCCTCTTTATGATTTTGATCAGATTTTTATTGGTGAACTCAACCAGCCCATTCCCCTGCAGGTAATAATTGGATGAAGTGCTGAGGTATATACCATACCTTAACACCCATTCACTTGATTTGGTTCCTAGAAAAGCCAAGGCATTATCTGAGATTATGGTGGCTGGGACCCTGAATCTTTTTACCAAGTCCTCATAAAACTCTAGGACCACACTTTCATTTGCCTCTTTCAGAGCAACAACCTCCATCCACCTTGTGAAATAGTCCACAATAGTCAGGACCCACTTGTGTCTAGCACTAGAGGGTGGATTGATCATTCCTATGAAATCTAGGCCCCACTGCATAAATAGTTACTCCACCTAAATAGGCTGTAAAGGCATGGCAACCAACCATTATTTCCCATCAAAAATTGCACACTTCTGGCACTTTCTTACCTAGGCATGGGTGTCATTGAAAAGAGTAGGCCAAAAATAGCTAGCTCTCATTATCCTTGTTGTAGTGGCTCTAAGAGTGAAATGACCGCCTGTTGGCCCATCATGGAATTTAGACAACACCTTATCAACCTAGTTTGGGTCAATACACCTTAGAAGAACTCCAGAGAGATCCTTCCTAAATAATACTCCATCAACTAGAACATAAGGGAGAGACTGGACCCTGAAGTACCTTCTTCTGATCCTATCAAGACCCTGTGGGCACTCACCAGTGAGAAGGAAGTGCCTCAGGTTTGACGTCTAATCCTTTATGATAGTTGGTTCCTTTGTAGTGGCTGCATCATGAATTAGCAAGCTGTCTTCTCTTTTTTGCTTGAAATCTGTAGCAAGCTATTCACACAGGCCTCTTTCCCTCACCAGCTTGGTGATCTTGATGTCTACATCATACTCCATCACTTTGGTGATCCACCCTACTCTCTTCTCATTTAGGTCTCAATTTGTTAAGAAATCCTTGATGCCAGGATGTGGGACCATGAGGTAAATCCTACTATTAGACAACATATGCCTAAATTTCTTCAGGCTCTACACTACTTCCAGGACTTACTTCTCAACATATGTGTATCTGACTTCGAAATCCTCTAACCCTTGGATAAAAAAAGCAAGTGGTTACTCGAGGTCATCACCATTTTCTTGAGTAAGCATGGCGTAGATCACCTCTTCATTGTTGAAAGTGTAGAGGTTGAAGTCTTTGTTGAAGTTGTGGCTAATCAAAGTAGGAGCCTAGGTTATGGCTTGCTTGATGGCTTCAAAGCTATCTTTTCTTTGTGTTGTCCACTTGAACTCCTCACCCTTCCTCAGCATAGAGGTTAGTGGCTTGACTATTTCTACAAAATTTGGAATGAATCTCTAAATGAAATTTATCCTGCCCAAGAAGCTCTACAGGCCTTTCTTGTGCTTTGGTAGAGACATCTCCAGGATATAACAAACTCTCTCAGGGTCAATGGATAAGCCTTCCTTGGACATGATGTGGCAAAGGAGTTTTCCCTCATGAACAACAAAAATGCACTTATTTGGATTAAGAGAGATGCCAAACTCCCTACACCTTTCAAAAATCTGCCTGAGGTGTTCTATGTGTTGGCTTGCCTCCCTGGAGAATATCATCACATCATCAAGGTATACCAGCACATTGTTTTTTATCAAGCCTCCAAAAGCCATGTCCATGGCTCGCTGAAAGGTAGTGCCAACATTAGATAGCCTGAATGGCATCTTCTTATAGGTTAACATTCCCCATTTAGTAGTGAAGGCTATTTTGTGCTAGTCATAGCCTTACACTAAAATCTGATTATACCCTGAATAACCATCCAGGAGGGAGAAATGCTCGCTACCAGTTACCTTCTAAAGGATCTGCTCCATGTTTGGGAAGGGATAATGGTCTTTTAAAGAGACTTTATTAAGGTCTCTAAAGTTGACACATAGCTTGATCTCCCCTTTCTTCTTTCTAATAGAAACAAGGTTGGCCAGCCAAGAGGAATGTTTGATTAGAAATATAATTTTAGATTCAATCAATTTGGCCAGTTCCCTCTGCATGAGGGGCTCAATCATCAGGTTGATGGGTCTTTGCTTTTATGTGACTAGCCTAACACCTTCTAATTCAATGGTGTGCTGGGTGAGTCTTGGGTCGAAGCCCTTCAAATCATTGTAATCCCAAGCAAAGACATCAGAGAACTCCTGACACAACAAAATGAAAGCCCACCTTTCTTGAATAGTGCAGACTTTTCCAAGCACAAGCAGCTTGTCCTTGAAGATCTCAACCTTTTCATAATTTTCCTCTTTAGGTGTGATGCATGCCTTGTTGTTTCTAAATTGGTCATCTCCATTGAAGATGCTCTCAAGCATGACCAAAACTTTAGGGAGCTTATTGTTCTTCAATTGAATAATTTGGTTTCCGTATTGCTACTACAACTTCACTTGGTTCTATGTTGCGAACTCAGCTTCCTCTTGTAAGAAGAAAGCTATTGGTTGGTCATTTTTGAAAACTTTCCAATTTGCAATGTTGTCAGGGAAAGAGGGTCAAACTACCACTTTCAAGTGGCTCAAACCATAGTTTGGACTTATTTCCCTTGAAACATCAAACTGAGCACCAATTGCTGCTAGCCTATCTGCTTGTTTGTTCTACTCTTTGGGAATGGAGGCAATATTGAAAGTGAGGAAATCTTCCACCAAGTCCCATACCCTATGCTTATAGGATTTTAGCAAGGAATTCTTGGTCAAATTTAGGCCTCTCACCTGATTTACAATTAGCTCATTGTCTCCCAAAACTTGCAACTCCTTAATCCCTCTTTTCCTTGCCCATTCTAGGCCATGGATAAGAGACTCATATTCTACAACATTGCTTGTGCAAGAGAAATGGAAATGAAAAGCTGAAAAGTACCTATCCTTTGAAGGGGAGACCAACATCACCCCACCACCAGCTCCCAACCTACTTCTAGAACCATCAAAATACTATTGCCATAGGCCAAGGTCCTCTTGGCTTGCCTTCATTATATTTGGCATGAAGGCACCCTCTTCGTGCATGTAGTAGACTCCAAGGTTTGCCTCCTCTATGAACTTGTAAGGATCATGTTCGAAGTTATAATTTTTCCACTCATCCAAGAGTAGGTCTGTGACTCCTTCAAGAGTAGAGGAGGGAGATTGGTCTATCTAGGACTCTTTTGGGTCAATAATGGTGTAATTGACATTCACTACCTTGGGTGAATATGGTTCTAGATGGTCCTTGTAGAGTGGCTCATATTCAATTTTTACCTTGGTCCCATAATTGGTTCTAAAAACTTGATAGGACCAATTCGCTGATAGATAACCACCTATCTTTGATGTGAAGTCCCTGGACAAGCAAACTATGAAATAAGGGGGAACATCTGATACCACTATATCATGGGGAGTTGAGAAGGTTAGGCAAGCATGCAATGTCAAGCCTAAACCCTTTAAAATCCCAACTATTTTTGCAAATGTCCCATCTAGCTACGGGACTCCTTTGTTCATCTCCTCATATTTTAGTCCCATCTTGTCAGCTATGCACTTGGGCATCACTAAAGTACTAGCCCCACTGTCAATTATGTAGTTGTGTACGAAGAAATCCCCTATGACCAAGGATACATAGAAAGGGGGAATTTTATCTTCCTTCTTTACCTGACCTAAAGTGGAAGGCTATCCATTTGTCATCAAGACATTACCAGTGTTTGCTGGGACAGCTTGTCAATCTAGCTCATGCAATTCTTTCTTTAATACATCCTTTTGTCCTATAAGAGACAATGAATCCCATAAAGAGATGTTCATATGCAAATTCTTCATTTGGTCCACTATATTGACCTGGGGACTGCCTCCCTTCAAGCTTTCTTTGGGGCTAATTCCAACCTGAGCTATAGGTTGAGGGGCTGAAGGCACAAACAACGATCTAAAGTTTGGGGCCTTTAAATTTGAGTGTGAGGGAGAAGGTGCTACTACCGCTTGAGTGGTAGCCTGGGCTTCTCCCATTGCTCTTCTCTTGAATCATGTGTTGGCTGCAACACAGTCAGCCTGATTATCTATAGCATGCACATAATTCACTGAATAAAATTCCCCTTCTAGATGATTCATGAGGGTAGAATTAGGTTGGGCCTGATTGCTACTTATGTTGGGTTGAGTTGGAGCCTCAAAAATCTAGGAATGAGTAGCTGCCTAATTGTCTATAGTCTAGAAATAATTCATCATCTCATTTGTGTAAATGGCCTGTTCTTGACCATATCCCATGGTCGAACAACTTGGCTACTCCTGTACTAGATTGTTTTGGACCGGCACCATGACTTTAGATGATGAAGGGGGGCCTGAGTTGTAATTTTGAAATGGTCTGGTCTGAGTAAGCTGACCTTGTCCTTGATTATAGTTTTGAAAAGAGGGTCTAGGGGCTTGACCATAATGCTGATATCCCTAGTTTGGCCTGTTGCTTTGAGCTTGCTACCTTTTAAGAGCTACAAGTTCATTTGACATGCTCTGTAATAGACTTTTAACCTCATGAATTTCATTGGATAAAACAATAGCTGGTTTCTCAATGCTAGGTAGAGGGGCTAATGTGGGAGCAATGGTCTAAATTAGAGATAGCATTTTGGGAAAAGTGGCATGTGAGGTCTAGGGGCTATTTTCCCAGCCTGTACTAAGTAATTCTTAGCTGCTATGGCTATGTCATAAGCAACAGGTAGTATATGCCCTCCCATGGATTATATCATCACAACAATATCACTATTTAAAGCTCTTAAATAATACAGGAAAGCATAGTTGGGAGTCGGTCTTACCAGGATGGGAATTCTATCCCAAGTCTTTTGAAACTACGTGTTAAGTCTTGCATATACTCATGTGGAGCTCTCTTTATGGTTGTCAGTTGCTCAACAAGCAAGAGGCCATCGCTCTTTTCCCCAAAATGATTTTTCAATTGAGTCCCCAATTCATTCCAAGAATGTATTGAGTTTACAGGCAAAGTTTCGTACCAATCAAGAGCCTTGCCTTTGAGAGATAGTGCTAGCAATCTGATGGTGATATTTTCCTCTATTACATTGTGAATATTTTAGAGTTTAGCAATATTCCTAATATGCTTGACGACTGTAATGGGCCCCTCTCCATTGAAAGAAGGCACATTTTTTAGGGATATTCTTAGAATTAGATCATAGCGTGGGAGATTCAAGGGGATCTGACCATGAAAAGCCACAAAAGGTAGTGCCATAGCTGGGATGGACTATAACTAAGGCTTTGCTGCATATGCATCCCTTACAATAGGTTTAGGAGGATGGCTTGTTGGTTAAGGATGGGTCCTCTCAAACCTTAGCCTTTTTGTAGAGTTTAAAGGCAACTCAACAAAATCGAAAGGACCCCTTTTAAAGCAAACCTTGTGGTGACTTTAGGCATATAAAGTTAAGAAATTGGTCTAAATTTGAAAACTGAAGCTCTTACCAGTGGAGTTGCTAGATGCTAGAAATCTTAAATTTGCTGTGATAGGACCAGCATCAATCCTGAAACCTTATTGAGTTGTCAAATTAAGTCCCACTAGGCGTATAAAGTTAAGAAATTAGTCTTAATTTGAAAACTAAAGCTCTTACCAGTGGAGTTGCCAGATGTTGGAAATCTTAAATTTGCTATGATAGGACTAGCATCAATCTTGAAACCTTATTGAGTTGTCAAACTAAGTCCCACCGGGCGTGCCAAAATTGTTGACATCAAAGATTGCACCTTTGTAGGAGGCCGAGCTCCTACCTTCTCCTTGTAACTATGGAAACTCCCCTCTCACCTATGGGACTGGTGAAGCTGGAGGGGAGAGTCTCTAGATAAGGGCTAGCTCCCTTTGATGCATCATGTTCATTCTAGTAAGTGTAAACACATACATATATATAGATATATAATAGGGGGGATGAAAAGGAGAAAGATGTAGGAAAAAAAACTACTCTAAAGAGGTGATGCACTAAAATAAGTCAACCTTCTCACACCCACACTTGAAACTAGACAAACACATACACTTCAGACTTGGCAAAAGGACCAGGCTACTAGAAACTGGCAGGGAGGCTTTCATGAAAACATAGAAACATAGATTCACCAAGGTGCTGTGAAATGCACACTGTAAGTAACTTCCTCTATTTTGCACTTCCCAAATACTACTCTCCTCTTGTCATCTATAGAAATGGTGCCTTGTAGACAATAGGTATGCTGGTGTTGGGCCTGTGAAAGCATCAAGAAATAATGATTGAACACAAATAGACACTCAAGACATACACAGAAAAATCTATCTAAGATGGAGGTAAAACTATGTTTATTGATTCAGGTGGAAATTTTGCCAGGGCTACGCCTTACAAAAGTGAAAGAAGATCTCTTTTCTAAAATGACAAGTCATAAAATATATAGGAGAAGAAAAGGAGGCCTTTTGGCACCCCTTTTTTACAAGTGGCCTATTGCGTCCTCTCATTGGGAAGAGCAAGCCACTTAAAACATTAATGAATTATGCCCCTTGTCTATTTGCAGTCTACTTTTTCAAGGTCAATACACAATTTGTCTACTCATTAATGTGAAATGGAGAAACTGGTTGCACTACTAGCTGTTTGCATCCTCTAATGGTCAATTCACAACCACTATTTCACCTACTAGAGTTACTTCTCAAATCGGTGCTTCCTCTTGCCACTTGGACTAACTACCTATTTGTTCCATACTTATCACTTTGTCTTTTCTCAATTTTGTCTCTTTTGGCTCCTTCGGCCCTTAGGGGTGAACTTCTAATAGATCACTGCATTCTGGGCTCTCATGTTAGCACCATTTCATTTGAAAACAAACAGCTATTTTGTTGCGCTAATTTTGACATTCTCATGGCCATCATTGGTTTGAAAACTAATGGCTAATTTGCTTTGTTAATTTTGATAGCCTTTGGGATGTCCTCATCCCTGTCAAAACATC
Source organism: Torreya grandis (assembly GCA_037957365.1). NCBI lineage: Eukaryota > Viridiplantae > Streptophyta > Pinopsida > Cupressales > Taxaceae > Torreya > Torreya grandis. The sequence continues at coordinate 206,306 of JARHVA010001669.1, read as the reverse complement.
ATCGGGTCCTTTGCTGGCCTATGTGGCTTTTTTTCATCTTAGCACTCTCTCTGCGGGCACCTTTTGCCTTTGTATTTCCTTAGCACCTTCCCAAAGGGAAAGTGACCCTCTGGTCTTGAAAGTGCCCTTTGTATTTGGGCCAAAAGTCCCCTGCAAGGGAATCTACCCTTCAGGGTCCTTCGGTGGGTCCTTTGCATTTGGGACGGTCTCCCGAGTTCCAGTGGATTTAAAAGTCTGCAGATAATTTCCCTGGGTCTATCTCTACCTTGTGTATTTTTTGTGGGCTTTTGTCCATAGACATTTTCCTGCAGACAAAATGTCTGCAAAGATTCTCCCTAGGTCTATCTTTTCTTTGAGCTACGCCCAAATTCCTTCATAATTTTTGTCTGAAGGAATTCCTTCAGACAAAAAGTTTGAAGGAATTCGGGACTTATACAAATTCAAACTTAGACAAAAATTAAACTTATCCGGTCCTTTTTCCTTTGAAGTGCCTACCCTCCACTAGGGCATTTTAAACTTGGAGACTCCCCTTTAGCTAAGGGCATACCCTTTGAACCAAGCCATTAAACCAAAATGGTTCAACGTTCAATGGTTCAACCATTACGCGCTGATGAACTAGTGAACCAAGTCTGATGAACTTCTCCCTTTAAACCAAGCCCATTGAACCAAAAATGGTTCAAAAATTCAATGGTTCAATGCTTGGTGAATTGAGATGTTGAACTTGAAGATGGAATTTTGAACCAAAGGTCGCTAAACCACTTGAACCAGGCCATTAACCAAACTCATTAAACTTGTGCAACCCGAAAATGACTGTCATTGAATAGCAAGGGAAGAAGGGGACCAAAAATTTTGCCTGTGAGCAAAATTGGTCAACAACAACCTTATAAATATTATTTTCATTTTAAGGCAATCCATATATTTTGGATAAAAAATACATTTTAATGCTAGATTTTTTACTCAAAAGGGTTTTCCTAGGAAAATGCATCTGTGTCTATTTGTATGCTTATAATTTTATATTTATTTTGTTAAGATTTATAACTTATAATATACTCCTACCAAAACTAAGTTTTATGTGTTGTTTATTCTCAAAATTTGGTATTAGATCTTGGTAATAAGTGGAAACACTAAATTTGAATTATATAGCACCTTAGACTTGTTTACTTGGTAAATACCTATCATGGTTGTACTATTAAGCTCTAAGACCTTCCCATTTTTGAAAGATTCACATTCACTATATCTTGTGATTAAACTACTTATCTCTAAGTTTGATCACTATTATCTTGATGAGCAGGCCTTTTATACTATGCAAACTACTATAAACTTGATAATTATCCTTCTCTACCAATTTTGGACTTGTACTTATTTTTTAGCTTATTGGACACTTGAATCTCAACTGGACATCTATGACAACTCTAGTGTCCCTTTTACAACTAAGTGTACATTTCCCAAAAGTCATCTAATTTTTAAACAAAATGTATCCTAAAGGTTGGCCTAAGTGATTTAGTGTGATATATATAAACTTAACCTTCATTGATTCTAAACCTAGAAAAAACATAAAAAATACCAAGAATTCAAAAGGAAACTTAACAAGAACACAAAATCAAGAATTAAAGTGAAAAAATATACCCTATTCATCCCTAATTCAATATTAGGAATATGAGAAAAATATTTATAGTTTAAAAGTACTAAAGGATCATCCCATGACCCATATTTTATAGTTTACAAACTAGGTCATTGTATGTACTTAATTATCACACATTGCATCTTTATGCACACACAAGCCAACACATAGGGGATACATACATGAGTTTGAGACCCTCTTTAGAGTATTGTATATTTAAGTAATTCCCATTAATAGAGGGGTCCTTGGGGTAACTCAATACCATGTGCCCACTAACTCATTTATACCATAATTACTCCAAGGGTGAGGAAGCTAGGGTTTTGATCATTTGACAAAGAGTGAAAACTTGTCAATGTAATCTAAAAACACAAGAATAAAGGTAATAGAAAACCAAAAAGGATTAAAGTAATCACATATAGATCATAGAATGCTAAATTTCATGACTATTCTAAAATCTTGACCTAGTCTAATTCTAGGTTTTTTTCAGCATATAATCCATACACACAATAAACCAAGTAACCTTATTTCCAATTTATTTTAATATAAATATATAATGGTACTCTATATTTTTGGAATATCTAAGTATTATAAATTAAAAATATTGTTTATTAAAGTTTGAAAATTAATTGGCTTCTTATAGATCTGTTTATCACCCTTATGTTTATTCATTTATATATTCTTAACCATACTGCACCCTTGTACCCAAATAATTAAAATTTACGGTTAAACATTTGATGAACCCATATTTTTATGCAAACCCTAGCTATCCCTAAGGTATTCAACCTTTTATGGTTTTTTATTACTATATTTTTTCTATCATTTGTATGCAACCTAGGTGTAATACTAGATTAGTTGGTGTTTCTATCAAGCACATAAAGCTTCCTCATTTTAAACCTAAAATGGATCAAACCAATGAAGTAATTAATATTATACCAAATGAAGATGCTAATAAGGAAATTAAACCACATACTAAATAGTTTATCATATAAAATGATTTAGATTATGAAAATGATGCATCTAATGAACATAATGAACATGAAAAAATAGATCAGGGGCAAGTACAAGCTTTTATTATGTTTTGAGAGTGTATCCATAAAAACCCTAAAAATATTAATGAGATTCTCATAACTATATTGGAAACTAAAAAGCAAAAAGCATAGATGAACAACCAGGTCCATCTATTAATCATGCTTTTAGAGATATGGGCAATCCCCATATACTTATAATCCTCCCATTGAGAACATAATTGATTCATACTTTTAATGGGGGAATTAGTTGTGTTTACACCATTATTCCCCCAAAAAAATCCTACTATTGTTGCATCCTCCATGAGAAACATTAACACTTCAACCTAATTATTGATTTCATTGCCTATATCAACTCAAAAATATGGGTAAACCTCCTTTGATGACTTTTCAAAATTCAAACATTAGTTATAAAAATGTGCAAGATCTTGCCTAAACTATAATTTCTTTTCAAGCTAAAGCTGTAAATATTGGAAAAAATTATATGAAGTCACCTTATGCTATTGATTTACAAGAGGTTTTACATAACCCTCTTGCACCTAAAATATCTTTGCACCCATTTCCAATTGGTATTATTACACCTAAATTCCCATTTTATGATGAAAAGGGTGATCCTAAATAATATCTTCAATATTTTTATGTGGCATGCATTGATTATGCCTCCAATGATAAACTTTTGACTAAACTATTTCCAAGAAACCTCAAAGACTATGCTCTAAGGTGTTTCTATGAGTGTGGCTTGTGATACAGGCCAAACATAATATATTTATGTAGTCATATAAAATATCAAAATTGGTAGCTTGAGTGTGGCTTGTGATACCCAACCTATAAGTCTTTCTTACATGCTCTCATGATGCTTCTAGGCACCTTTTTGCTTATTACCAATCATCCTAAGCTTTTTAAATGATCATTACACCTCAGTCAGACAAAATTTCATATGAAAATCCTACCCCCCTAGGTTCTACACCTATAGGATAGGAGTACCTAACTTGGAACATAGTGCCAAACCCTAGGGTGTCCTATTTTGGTGCTCTTGTCTAATTGTATTTTGAGCTCCAATAGTTATTTCCTTCTAGTTCCTATCCTTCATCTTGTTGGCCTAGCACAAATACATTCAACCCATGACAAATATATATCTATAAAAGTTCAATCAAAGTTAATTTAGAAGGAGGTTGGAAAATATTACAAAGCAAGAAAGATTACAAGCAAAACCATTAAGGCAAATTTCCCTATTCTCTGCATACAACCATCTAATACAACTACAAGCATATCCAAATATTCACACCAATTCCTAACCACATAAATCACAACCAATTTAACATTTTTTCATATGCATTACACTATTTCATAAATCACTTTAAGTGGGAGAACTTCATATGGCTTGATCCCTCTTTAGAGTATTGGTATGTAGGCAGTGTGCCCACACAAGGGGTATGGATATGAGTTTAGTGCATATTACACACACAAAACCCCATTTATTTCTCAATTTTTATCAAATAATAATTAATTTTAGGGTTTTAAGAGTAAATTAGATCTACAAAGAGTTTTATAGACTTTCAGTAGTTAAGATTTCATACGCAGGCTCACATAAGGATAGTGAATAAAATTCAAAAATCTCAGGTCTCTACAAGTAGTTTGGACAATAATGATAGGAGAGGAAAACAATGTTAGAATTTAATGTGTCCTATTTTTATGGTCCTATCCTTTCATAAAATAGAGCTAGATCTTGATTTACAACATTTTCCCAGTCATGCACAACCAATATCAGACCCTGCAATAACTATTTCAATTCATTTTAAGCTGTCTTATTTTATTCATATTTATTATTATTTATATAATGGTTAAGAATAAAAATAAATTATTTGAATTAATGGTTAAATTATTTCAATATTATTTACTGATTTACTCTTCCAGACCCTTAACTAACTTAGGAATAAGACACCAATATTCTCAAAAAAATTAAATCATTTGGTGAACTTAACTTACTTTGTTTGTGCACAAAAACCTTAGGGAGAATTCCTTACTATTTTTTCCATTATTTTTTTTATTTTTTATTGCATATTTAAATCATAAATTTAAATTTAAAATTTACCTTAGTAATTTTAAAAATTATTTCATTCAAACCCTTGTTGCCTATACTAGGTCCTAGTTTTTGCATATTTAAATAAAAATTTTGCATTTATTTTTCTAAAATTTACTATAGTAATTTTGAAAATCATTTTCTTTCAAACCCTAGTTGAATTTACTAGGTCCCTTTGTATTTGAGGTATCACCTTATATATTTTTTTACATAAAAAATTACAAATGGATCTTACTCCTTTCAAATCATTTCTTGCAAATAATAAGGAATTCATACTTGGTCTTATCATGTATATGAATGATGAATTTTAACATATGTTAATGCAAAGCTTCATTATTTCCCTTTCATGCTTACTTTTCATAATATGGGATGATATTATGCAAGTTATTATTAAACATATTAAGATCCCTTTCCTTTAAAGAAATGTTTACTTTTATTTAATATAATCTTTCATTACATACTTTATATCTCTCATATGGAATAATTTCCAACTCTATTTTTATAAACATGTTAGAAATGTTATGTTACAATTTAAAGTTTTTAATGCATTAATTCAAAGTTCCATGCTCTTTATCTCTTGTTTAATATATCTCATATGGAATATTATTTATAATCATATTGTTATACAACTTATAACTCCACTTACATGCTATATCTCTATTATGTGTAATTAAATTAACAATAAAATCCTTACATACTTAGAAGATCCATTACATAAGCTAACATCCACCTGTCAAGTTTCAATGTTATATCTTATGTAGAGGAAATAATTTCCTTCTCCTCCTCTCCTCCAATAGGGTGATAACTACTTTCCCTCTAACCAGGTCTATGCTATCACCTCTCCAAAAGGTGAGGTAGCCTATACTATTATTCCTAATGCATACATTCAACCTATAGCTTCTTCAAACCCTCTTCAATATATGTGCTTACATGTTCAATAAGAAGCAACTAGGGTTTAAATCTATGAGATTTTAAGGGATTGAATCACCAGTATGAGCAAGTTAATTTTAGATTTACAAATGCATAATCAATTATTACATAAAAAAATCACAACATTGGAAAATCAAATTATAAAAAAAAAGCCTCATAGGCACCCTAGTGCTAATCATGTATATGCACATTCACCTAGTCAATTGGTTGCAAGTAATGTTACATATCAAAATAAGAAATCACAACAAAGTAACTTTACAACTAGTGATTCAAAAATCATTTAAAGGTCAAATAAGAGTTCAAGTGAGGTACTAAGGGAAATGATTAAATCTAAGTTGATCAAACTACCTCCTCTACATCCAGTGAGAAGATCCAGATATTATTGTGAATATCATAGAATATATGGGTATCACACAGATTCATGTTTGGCATTGAAAAAACATATACAATAGATAATTTCTAATTAGGACCTTATACAAGGTAAATTATTCAAGCAATCCAAAGTGACATAGGAATACATTCACAAATGGTCAAATTCAAAAATAGTAAAAAGTGGTTACCAAAACATAACTCAGAATAACAAAAGGATCAAAAATAAAAATTAGAATAATAAATAGTATGAAAATCATAGATAAAACATGAAAAATATGTAAATATACCTCTCTAAATAAGGCTAAACTTCCAAATTAGTATGGGTTTAGTCAAAAATATATACAATAGTTTGATTATCAAGGTCAAAGGTTGGGCAAACATGTTCAAGGCATCACGACTCTTATTCTATCAGTTGATAATGTTTGTCACCAAGGTTTTGGATTCATTGAACATCCTAAATCAAAGCATTCATAGACACAATTTATCAAAGGAAAAGATCTAGATACAATAAAAGTCAACACTAGCATTCCATTGGTTCAAGATCAAGATGATAATGATGAGTGGAACAATACAAGTTATTATGATTTCCAAGATACCAAAAATGATTAAAAATATTACAAATTATATTCATAGTCATTCCCTCATGCTTCACAATCACATATGATTCCTTTGATTGATATAGGACACCATGATAGGGAGTCTCTCATGAGACTCATCGGTTAGTGTAAACACTAGAAAATTACACACTTACAATTTTTGATGATTGAATGCCTCAAAACCCCCTAAAGACCCCATAAAACCTTCTTAAACCTTAACAAACCCCTCTTAACCTAACTAAATCACTATTCTCCTTTTCACATATCACTTTTTAGAATTACTATTTGAAAGTACTATTCAAAAGTACTATTCATTATGGGACCCACTTTCACTATTCATGATGACATAGCATGTGACATGGCAAGTGACATAGAAATTGACATGGAAGGTGATATGGTAAGTGACATGGCTTGAAATTGAGGTGGCTTAAGGTGGGACATCATACCCCAGCTAAGACCCACCTCTAAGGTACCTCATGACATCATAAAGCACTAAAGGGCCCCTCCTTTGTAATGTGGTGCATTTTTCCCCATGGGGCCATCATTAAACATGTTTTTTTGTCCTCCTACATGGAGGATGATGCCAAAATGCATGGGACACTTAGCCAAAATATGAAAGTAAGTGGTGGAAGGTATTTTGGACCCATGTGAGCCAATGTGCATGATTCCCTCCCCATTTTGGACTCTTTAGCAAGTTGGGAGACAAACCAACCAAGTTAGAGACCTATTAAATAAGTGGGAATTTCACCCCCTTGTACTTCATAAACAATCATGCACCCACATGGATAATGGTGATGAAATTTATGGGGCACCTAGCCAAAAGACAAATTAGCTTGGTGAAAAGTCCTTTGGCCTCATTTGAGCCCATGTGCATGATTCCCACTCTTAATTAGATTCATGTGCAAGGTGTCAGACAAGACAAGGTGTGAATCCCACCATACTTATCCCCTTTGTAATTTATTATCTCACTTGAAAAATGGTGCCATACTTCTACTATTCCCTCTTTTTACATGTTTCTTGACAACAAATGCTATAAATATGACCCCCCCTTCACCCATGGTTAAGTTAGGTAATATTTGGTAGAAGAATTTATTTTTGTAAATGTTGGAGCATTTTTAAGGACACCATCATATTAGAGGAAAAGATCTCAAGCAATGAAACTCTACCAAAATCTTCAACAAGCCTTCTTCAACAAGACAACTTCATCAAGCCATCTCCAACAAGCATCAATGTATGTTGTTTATTTTATCATTTCAATTATTTAGTTTTCTTGGATTCCACACCCTTCACCTCTCAACCTCTTCCTTTTTATCCCTTTCACCCCATTTTCCTCTGTGTTCCATTTTCCCCTTCTTACCCTTTTTTCCTCTATGCCATCTTTACTCATTTTCCCCCTTTTCCCATCTCTACTCCTTTGCCCCATTTACAAATTGATATATTTATCTATTTGTATCCATATTAATTTCACCAACCCCAATAAAAAATCCTTTTGACCTTTATCATCAAACCAAGAATCACCATTTTGCCTTAACTAATTTTCAGTACTAGTTTATTTAGCTTAGTCATCTTCTAAGCAAAGCATTTAACTTTATTGTGATAAAATTGGTTATTTGATATCATATTATTGTATTTAATCTAATTTTTTTGTTATTTTATGCAAATGATTTATTTTTTATTCACAAACTCAAGTGTTTAAAGTAGGTGGATTGATAGTCTCCTAGGAAGCTTTCGCTTTTAGGATCTAGCTCACGCTAGATAATTCACCCATCTACTTATATAAAAAACAAGTTAGTGATTTATTATTTCAGGTCATCCTCCCAAGCCAAACAGGAGCTCTCAAAAATTCTAGAATTCAATGCACACATATCTCAATAGGTTTTTTACATACCCTCTTAACTATTTTCATTCTTTTTAACACAAGGAAAAAGCAAAAAAAATAGATAAAAACATTTTGGCATGCCCGAGGGGAACCTAGAGTTTTCTTGGGTTCATAGTTGTTTTAGGAAATTTAGTTGCATTAGTGAAGAATCATTTAGTTACATTCTTTTCTAAAAAATTAAATTTCCTTTCTTCTTTTCCAAAACGCAAGTTATAGTCTCTTTTGCTTTTTTAGAAAAAGTAAAATTGTTATTTTCCTTGCATTTTCTCAAAAAATAAAAAAAAAATCATCCTAGGATTAGGACTTGCATTATCATCTTGAACTTACATTGCATTTATTTTTTATTCATTAAAAGAAATTAAAAAATTTCCTTTGGGATTAAAATTAACTTGCATACATAGTTTACTTGCTTGTTTAATTAGCTCATCTAGTTTAATTTAAGCAAAGAAAATTAACTATAGTACACAAATGTTACACACACCAAACCACTTACACTAAAATAAACATCAAACACACTTAAGATAAGGCCTGACTAGGAATTCATCATTTAAGGGATCACCTTACCCTTTCTCAGTTATCATACTTGGATTTAATCATCAAGGGGATAACCAACTCAACTCTCTGATTAAGTATAAACTCTAGATAAATGGTATAAAGGCTAAGCACCCACACTAGCTGTAAGATCATGAAGTGAGGGGAGCAAGCCCTAAGTATCAATCCATATACCTGATCTAATATAAACTTATTTTTGAGCACCTAAATGCAACCTAAAACCAAACATATATTGCTTTTTAGGACCTATTCAAGCCAATTTCCCCTTCACACTTTTATAATGAATAATCAAAAAGAGAGATTAAAAGGGATCCTAGGACTTAACACACTCTTAGTGAATGCATTATTTTCCTTGAATATTCTTTTATTACTCTTTGTTTTAAGGTGTGAGAATGTATTATTATTTTCCTATTTTCTCGTATAGTTCTTACTCACCAAAAATGAAAGGACCTTGAGGAATAAAACTCACCACCAAATCAACCAACCTCTTCCACCTCTGCATCCATGGAACACATTTTTGAACCCATGAAATCCCCTCACTCTCTAGGAAGTCCTATTTAGGTAGTCCTAAGAGATGTGGATTTTAATGCTTTCCTAAATAACAATAATGCAACCTTAAAACATTACATTAGAACTAAATATTACCAAATCCTAGTTTTGACCCCACCTATAGATCCACCTTATGGCATGCCTCTCCACCTCATGGGAAGTACCTCCACTACCACAAGAACTACTCAACCTTTAGTTACCCAAGCCCTATCATTGACCAACAACCCCCTTGAGGCTACCACTCAAAATCAACCAACCCAAACTACCACTACCCTTATACCACTTAAAAATCACTCCATAATATGAGTGCTTACCTATATCACTACCCATCTCCCTCTAGTTACCTCCAAATCATCAAACACTACTCCACTTCAAATCTTTGTGGTGTTCATACCCTCCATGTTACCATAAATTAGCATAAAGGTCACTACTCTTTCATCGACCACTAACCCAAGTACCACTCCTACCTAACAAATGACCTTTAGTTATCTTCATAACCCAAAAGGACATATGCTCACTACCCAACCACTTACCTCTACCTAACCATTGACATCCATATACCAACATATATCTTCTACCCAACCATTGGCATCCACATACCAATAGGTGGTAACCTCTCAACCTTCTACCAACTATCAATATGTTTCTCAACCACCACCACTACAATATGCATTTTACAACCTTTTAGGTGCTCAACCCCAAGAAAAATTCATGAAGATGATCATGGACAAGATGATTACCCTTGATTCATCCATCTCTAGAGCCCATAATCTCTTATCCTATGATCAAATTTGTAATGAGCCTATTCACCCTTCGGTCCCTATCAGACCTTATCTTGCCTAGTGGGAACTTCCAAAATTTACCAAGTTTAACAATAAGAAAGACCCTTAACAACATTTAAGACCATTTGGAATTCATGCTACTTGATTACCCATGATGAGGCTCTTCTCCTCCATACCTTTCCTATGTCATTATCTAGACTAACATTGGATTGGTATAGTGTCATACCTAAACATTCCATCTTCTCCTTCAGCCAACTAGCCCAAAATTTCTTGGATCACTTTTTGATAAATATATCCAAGAAAGTTTCCATTATCAACCTCTACTCCATTAAAAAATTTGAGGATGAGTCCATTTCAATTTTTTTGGCTCATTGAAAGAACTTAATTAGCCAACTTTCATTTTCCTTGCCTCAACTTGAATTTATAGAGCTCTTTGCTCAAGCATGTTCCAAGCATATCTCATCCACATTATGTGTCCAAAGATTTTGGACATTTGATGAAGCTTTTACCATGGCTCTCAAACTAGAGAATAGAGCCATTGATGAAGTAAAGTTAAAGTTAAAAAACAAAAACTAAACTTACAAGCCCAATGAGCCTTCTTCTTCTAAACCAAACCACCAAACCAATCCCAACACCAAAAACAAAACAACCACCAATGATATTGTCCTCAAAGCCTCACCTACACCATATACCAACCAACAAAAATTGAGGAACCAAACCTCTAACTCCTCTAATTTTTCAAACCAAACCTAAGGAATCAATCTTGGAGCAACCAAAAGCAATTAACTCCACTTGGGGAACCCTATGCTTATATTTTGGAAAAGTTATTAAAAGCTAATATCATCCAAATTTCACCAATTAAACCACCCTAATATTTTTATTTTTCCCACCTTGTGCTATGTTGGTATAATGAAAATGACCATTGTGCCTTTCATCGAGTAATAGGATATGATATCAATAGGTGCAATACCTTCAAATACCTTGTCCAGTCCCTCATTGACAAGGGGGAGCTTAAATTAGACAAACCCAATGCAACACCCAACCAAGTCCTTGACATATTTAGGAAACCTTTTAAAAACCATTCTTCCATCAAAAATGAGAGTAACAACATCAAACTATCTCTTGACATCCATACCATTAACATGGTTCTTGACACACTCACTGATAAAGAACCCATTCACCAATCTACCAATAACCCTCTACTTATTGAAATAGTAGAGTTACCTTCTACCCTTTTAGACATCCAAATAGAGGAAGTAACAATATCCACACCTTTGACAGAGGTTACCACACCTATCTCCCATATTATAGAACCATCCACTCCATCTTTGGAAGCTATCTCACAAGAAAAGATAACTTCTCCAACCAAACCTCTAATTTTGAAACCTTCCATAAAAAACCAAGAAAAAATTAAGGGAACTAAACAAGAACCTCTAACCTCTTCTTTGGTGGACCAACCTACCCTTCTAAACTAGCCAAAACCTCCACCTAAACAACCAAAACCTCCTCCAAATTAATTGACCCTCAAACACTTAAACCCACCAAGATAACTAAAGTAACCAAACCCCCTCTAAGACCAAAAACTAAAGCAACCAAAGAGGTAAAACCACCCAAAGGCCTAAAGCCTCAAATTTTACCTCCCTCAACCTTTCCCTCCATTTTGGGTCCTCATCCCTCTACCTTGAGCATGAAGACCATTAATTTTACTAAAACCCCACCACCTCTATTGGTTACACCTTCACACTTGATTCCTAATAGACCTCTTTTAATATAATAGTAATACCTAAGTTACCTACCTTGACATCCTATACCTCTATATCATCAACCATTTTGCGTAAATGAAAACCAATAACCAAGTGTACCACCTTACCTAAGGCACCTATCACTAAACCTACTTCCAAACAACCTTCTACCTCAACACCCAAAATAAAAATTGGTAAACCTTTACCACTTCTAACTAAGTTTTACTTAACCATTATCCAATGGTTATTGGAAACCTATTCCTTGAGCTTACCACCCATCAAACCATTTGACCCTTCATGACCCAAACCATCATGGTTCAATAATAATTTGATTTGTTTATACCACATGACACCTGGCCATGATATGGAGAATTGTAAAGCTCTCCAAACTCCCATCCAACACCTTTACAATGAGGAAAATATATTAACAAATGAACCTCCTATGTCACCCATACCAACCCAAAAAAAAACTATACCTACCCAAAAATTACCCACTCCCTCATTATCACCTAAGAATGAAGATGACTCTAACCACTCTACTACCTCAGCTTCTCCTTCTATCCATACTATTAATGTGGTCATTAGATCATAATAGAAAGGTAAAAGGAAGGATAAGGTGTCCATTCTTTGGACTTAACCCTCTTCAAACTCCTTATCAAAACACACCCAACCATATCCATCTTCAAGAAAACCTAAAGTCTTTATCTTAGGTACCCCCCAATCTAACCCTCCATAATTTAACCCATATGAAATATCTATCTAAAAAGTTATGCTAAAGAAAATTCATCAGACCCTAAAAAATGAGCTTATATGAGTTTATTTGTACTTCCCCCATCATTTTTTATCACTCATAGAGGCCTTGCAATCCATCGAGGTCCAACCCAATGACCCTCAACCTATAGCTACATTTGTTGGTGCCCTCTAAACTTATAACCTTGTCACCTTTAAGAATTTAGAAACACCTTCCATCCACCCTAAGGACCCAAATCCCCAACTCTTTATTATCACTTAAATCAACCAAACCCATGTCAAAAGGGTAATGATTGATGGGGTAACTAGCATTAAAATCATATTGTCCTATGCTTATGACCAACTCAACTTATCAAATTATATCATGTTGAAATCCAAAATGGTCCTTTGATCCTTTAATGACACTATGACCACTCCCTTGGGAAATGTCATCCTTCATATCCATGTAGGACCCTACACACTCCCTAAACTCTTCTATGTGGTGGAAGGAGAATCCCAATATAACATCTTATTTGGATGACCTTAGATTTAATCCATGGAATGCGTTCCCTCTATCCTCCATTATTGCATTAAGTTTGATCAAGAGGGTAGGTCATTAATATCCAAGTAGACCCAAATCCTTTCTTAACATGAAACATGACCTATTACCCCAATGATGTCCTCATATACCCATCCAATGCACCTTCAATAGTTACACCACAACTACCAACCATTAAGGAAACATCGACTAGCTCATCCATACCTTCTTTAGAGATCCCCATAGAGGAGCCCTTGGGATCTATATTCCAATGATTCTCATTAGGGGAGTATCATCTTATAGCATTGGATTCTTTCCCTACTCTTCAATAATATGGGAACCTCAAACATGACTCTTCTTATGACCCTAACATTAGTACCATTATCCCTTTCAATCCCCTTGACCATCAAATAAACTTCATTTATGGGGGACTTGATTGGCCACTTTTTTCTCCCACTACTACGTCTTCCATTTGGCCATTCACCTCTAACTTTTCCAACATGAAGGTATAAATTATACCTTCATAGGTGTGCCTAGAATGGATTTAGTCTGGGTCAATATGAATAATGACCTCATGAGTTACCTTCGATCAAAACCCAAAAACCTCATGGGTTATTTGGCCTTGGGTTTGTACCACCTAAAGAACTCACCAATTCACCCAAGCCAATTGACACCATTAAAGAAGACATCCCTTCCTCAACAATCCAACCTCCTTTAAAGTTTAAGGGTTTTGATATTTTTCCTCCTAAATTTTTTTTATCAACACCATTAATTTAGGCCCCTAACCTATCAAAAGGGTGGCCAAATTCGAACCTTTCCTCTCATCCATCCTGAGTGATAGAGAAATATTATCCTACTATCAATACCATCCACCATCAAGATGATGATTCTATTCTCACCTACCTTGGTGTCCTAGATTCTTCAATCCATAAATCCCTTCCTCCTAAATCATTGATCATTTTAAATGAGTCCACTATAAATATCAACTTGGGCACTAAAAATAAACCCCATGTTGTCAAATTAGGACAATAACTAAATGCTAAAGAAATTCAAGACTTACCCTCTTTCCTCTAAGAATTTAACATAGCATTCACTTGGTCTTATAATGATATTCCTAAGATTGACCCCAACATTGCTACCCATAACATAGGCACTCATCATGATGCTAAGCTTGTTAAATAGAAACATTGATGCATGCATCCCTGCATAGCCCTTCTCATTAAAGAAGATATTCAACATCTCCTATCTATAAACTTCATTCAACCCATTAAATACCCTCAATTGGTCTCAAATATCATACCTATCAATAAAGCCACTGGGGGTCTATGCATTTGTGTGGAATTTCATGACCTTAACCTCACCTGAGCCAACGGTGACCTTCCTCTACCTAGTATTGACCAAATTTTTGATCTTACAGTTCTCCATGAGATGTTATCTCTCATAGATGGTTTTTTGGGTTACAATCATATCTTGATTTCTCCTAAAGATTAACATAAAACTACCTTTACCACTCCTTGGGAACTTTTTGCTATAGAGTCATGCTTTTTAGGTTAAATAACATTGGTGAAACTTACCAATGAGCCATAACCTACATCTTCTATGACCTCATCCACACCATCATAAAGAATTATGCTGATGATCTCTTGAGAAAATCCAAATCTTGCCAAGATCATCTAAAAGTTCTCAGCATTATCTTCGAATGCCTAATCCATTTCCACATTAGACTTAACCCCAATAAATGTGTTTTTGGGGTCCTTTCAGGGAAGTTTTTTGGCTTTATCATCTCCTTTTAAGGAATCAAATTAGACCCAACCAAGGTCAAGGCAATCTTGGAGATGCCTCCTCCTACCAATCTTAAGCAAATTTATAGCTTCCAGGGAAATCTTTAATCCATTCTTCATTTCATTTCTTAGTTTTCAAACTGGTACCAACCTTTCCATCACCTTCTAAAGAAGGATATCTCTTTCAAATGGAATAGTGATTATTAAAAAGACTTTGAATCACTTAAATAATACCTTTTGTCACCACCTATCCTCATCCCTCCTAATGATGACCACCCCTTTCACCTATATATCTCTACCATTGACCATTCCTTAGGGGCAATGTTGGCTCATTGAGATGAAAAACATAAAGAGTAAGTCGTATACTACATCAGTTGCATGCTTTTAAAATATGATACTTGGTATACCCATACTTAGAAATTCCACTCAGCCTTGACTTTTATGGCCACCAAACTTCACCACTAATTTCTTAACCATAAAATATATGTCATAACCAACACTGATTTACTAAAGTACATGCATTCCAAGACATACCGAAACCAACGTATGGCCAAGTGGCTTATGCTCTTAGTAAAATTTGATCTTGATTTCCTTAAAAAAAAAGTTGATTAAAGGGTAAGTCATTGCTGACCAATTGGCTAAAAAACCTTTGGCAGATCACCAACCACTTCCTCTTGAGTTCTCAGATGAATCCATCACTACTCTTTCCCAAGAAGACATAACCTACCAAATGACTATGTTCTTTGATGGTTCAAAGTGACAATAAGGTGGGGGTGTTGGAGTTATTCTCATTCCTCTCAATGTTGAACCCCTTCTTATTTCGTACAAACTTTATTTTGAATGCACCAATAATATGGATGAGTATGAAGCCCTAGTCATAGGTCTATGAACCACTCTAGCCTTGGGAATTAAGACCATCAATGTCTTTGATGATTCCCAATTCATGGTCAACCAAGTAAATGGATCTTATCAATGTAAGAATGATGTCTTACATAAATACAAAATTTTAGTTGACAAACTCTTAATATCATTTGAATGTTTCCTGGTCTAATATATTCCCCAATCTACTAATAAATTCATAGATATAATGACTTGCATTGCTTCCCAGATCCCTTCTCAACCTTCCAATTTTAAAATCTTTATCACCATTTATCATTTTATTGCACCCTCTTATAACCAATCTAACCTCCTCACCATTTTTAATGTGGAGGAATCCCCATCCAACATTTGGTATGACCAAACTTTTAACTACCTCAACCTAGGCATCATTCCTCCCAACCTCTCTAGGAATGCTCAAAGAAAATTTATTTAGAGTACCTCTCATTACACCATACTAGGGGGAATCCTTTACAAATGTGGTTTTGATGGCCTCCTTTTTCATTATTTATGTATCCATGAGGCTTCCCATGCCATTAGGGAAACACATGATGGGATATGTGGGGGACACTTTAGCAGTCACTAAACGTATCCTTCACCTTGAATACTATTGGCACACCCTCAACTATGACTATTATGATTATGTAAAAAAGTGTGTTAAATGCCAAAAATACACAAATTTACATCATGCACTAGCTAATGGCCTCCAATTATCTAAGGACTTTTGGCCTTTCTCATAATGGGGAATTGATCTCATTAGGAAAATCAACCCTCATTCTTCACAATAACATAGCTCTATCATCATAGCCATTGAATATTTCACCAAGTGGGTGGAGAATATCCTTCTCATCTCAACCAAAGTGGAGAAGATCATCAACTTTATCAACCATCATATCATCTGTCACTTTGGTGTTCCTCATAAGATCATCACCAATAATGGAAAATATTTCCAAAAAAATAAAGTTTATGGTCTATGTGATGCATTCAACATTGACCTAAGTTTTTCCTCACCTTATCATCTGAAAACAAATAGACAGACAAAAGCCTCTAATAAAATCCTCAATAAAATGCTAACCAAAGTAGTTAGTGTTTTAGGTCAGGATTTAAATTTGCACATCCCCTTCGCTTTATGGGCCTATCGCACTAGCATTCAAACCTCTACGAGTGCTACCCCTTTGTCCCTAGTCTTTGGAGTAGAGGAAATCTTACCTCTCAATGTCTAAATCCCATCCCTCTACATATATTTGCAAGAGATCATCTCTGAGGATGATTATTGTCAGCACCATTTAGCTCATCTTGAGTTACTCAATGAGCATCATCTAGCTACCCTTAACCATCTTCATTCTATCAAGAACGCATCAATCGTGATTATGAAAAACACCTCAAAGCATGAGACTTCAATATCAAAAACCTTGTCCTAAAGGAAAACCAACATGTGACCAATATGGAGAAAAGTAAATGAGGCAAGTTTGTTTTCAATTCACTTAGACCCTACATCATAACCCATAAGTATGTATCATGAGCTTATCTTTTGTCCTCCCTTGAATTCAAACCAAAACCTAAGCCTCTCAATGCTTCACATTTACATCCATTATTCTATTAAAGAAGGATCAAGCTCACTATTTTTTTCTAACTTAAGTTCATCACTTGATTATGAGATTTTAATCTTCACCCATCTTCCTCCTCTCCTTTTGAGCACAAATAATGACAACATAGAACCATGTGATTAACTATCACAATCATAAATTAATCCTAAATATGGGTACCATGGCTTTACCCATGGCATGGTTCTGATGGATAATTCTTGTCTCTAATAAAATGGAATCCCATGGTCATTGTCTCTAAAAAACACACCTCTTCACATATCATTAACCTTATTGTGTCAAAGTTTTGCCTTTATAGAAGAAAACCTCTGAACCTAATTAGACTTGTCCATGTCTAAAATACATCACATCCAATTTGAATACCAAAATATTACTTGGGTCAATATCTTAAGCATTGCAGACTTCTCCCTTGAAGGATAGCTACCCAAAAACAATATAAAAATTGCCAAATCTAAGGTAGAATTCTCCCTTGAAAGATAACTATGAAGAGTTTAGACAAAGTCACTAAACTTAGACCACTCCCTTGAAGGATGGCTAAGTTAAATTTATCAACAATTACTTGGAAGCTTCCCACATGGATCAACTTCCCATATACAACAATAATGCAAAATACCCACTACCAAAACAAAAGATAAAGCCACAATCAGCTCTCAAGTAGCATAATAAAATGGAATCCATAATCAGCTTTCACATGTAGACTTCTCGCATTGATCAGTCTACATCTAGCATATGACATGGACTTGTCTATTGTCAATCTTAGGTCACCTATAGAAGGGGAAAACTTACCAACATAAGGTTACCATTCATATTACCCCTTATCCTTCACACCACCTATCACCCATCTTCCCTTTATAATATTTGTAAATCAAGGGATTTTGAGCTTACTTGGCACATTGTGATCAATAAACTTGTTTCACCAACCAATGCATGCTAACACAAAGCATTCAAAAGGCTTATGTTCCTTAAGTCAATCCAACCTTGGGTTTTGTTTTACTTTATCCTTGTCAAAAAATAGGCATTACATCTCATTTATTATTCTCTCCTCATTGAGTCATGTTTTTTTCATATTTTTTTCCATGTCTAGTATATTCATCTAACCTACTTATGTACCACTACTATCATCTATCCAAACCATAAACACAATCAGAATGGCATTAGTGTCAATCAACCCACCTTATGGGGATAACTTTTTTTGCAACCCCAAATTGCCTTTAATGCACATGCTTTCTTTGTAAACCTTCAACAAAACTAGACCATGTGGTCTAACAAATTGGTGTAACCCATTTAAGCACCATTCTCTAACCCTACTTGAATTACATTGGCTGATGTCTAGGACTATGTAGGCACTGCTTGACTTCTAAAGGTAGTTCAACCACTAACAACTAATTACCCTCCCCATTTAATTCTCATTAATTTCTATTGATAATATCTCCTTCATGCTTAGGGCATCTTATATAGGGAAGCTTTGGATTTTTACTAGCATCCTTGTATTTTAACATCACCTAATACTTCCTCTTTGTTTTTCCCCAATTGCTGGGAGAACTACATTGGCCTAAGGTCTTTTTGAACTATATAGGTAGCACTCAATTATTGAGTTTATCTTAGTCACATCCTTTATTTTGTTTTCCCTCCTAAAATCTCTTCCTCCACTTCTCTACCTATCTCCTCACCATCTCCCTCCCTTCATCTTGTCAATCTCTTTTAACCACTTTTCCAACTAGTCAATATCTTTCAACAAAAGGATTGATAAATTTCCTCATTGGCCTCTCTTATCTCCCATAAAACCAACACCTACTCTGATTCATTAGCCTCCCCATCACCTTTCCTTGCGCATGCTTCATAGATCACTCTCTCACCCACTTTTCATGTTTTTTGTCCCTCTCTCCACTTATTACCAACCTTTCCCTTTATCCCCTTTGTCTTCTTTCACCATCCTCATCATCTCCCCTCACCCTTGGCTATTTTTTTACCCTCTTTATCACTCTCTTTTCCTTACCAATTCTACATCATCTTATTCCCCTGCACACTGAGGGATACTTTTACCTCTATTTCTTCTTTAATACCACCTTCTTATTGCTCTTCCACTACTTCTAAACCACCTTAATTATAAATTTTAGTTCTTTTTTTCTTCTTTCCCATCTTTTCAATTTGACATATTTCTATTTCTTCTATTTCTTCTAGCATCCCATTTTTTCTTACGTGTGCCACCACTCTCTATCAATTTTCCACTCTTCCCACCTTTTCCATTTTTTTCCTCCACAATTAGATTTTAACTAGGTCTTTATCCTTTGATAATCCTTCCATAATTTCCCTTTTCTTCTTATCATTTCTAGCCTTTTACACTTTGCATTACCCTTTTCCTCTTTTAATCTCAGTGCTCACTTATCTTTTGCATATGTGTGAGTGTTTGTGCTTTATATACCTAATTCAATTCTTCCTTTTCCTTCTTATCATCCTTGATCTTCATCACTTATTTTCATCTCATGCCCTTTCATTGTGTTCCCCTATTTCTTCACCACCTCACCAATTTTTATCTTGTCAATCTCTTCTAATCACCCATTCAACTTGTCAATCTCTTTTAACAAGATGATTAACATGTACCTTATATCTTTATCGTCTTATCCACCCATCCTTCACTTCCCCTCATTTTTCTTAACCACTTTCCCATTTTCCATCCCATTCTCATCTCCAACACCACCCTCTGATTTGTTTTGTTTTTTCTCTCTTTTCCTATCATCATCCATGATTACTTGGTCATGTCTTCACTTTCTTCTTCACTCTCCTGTCATCCTTTTTGTGTTCTCATTTCACTCCTTTTACCTCCTATTTACTTTTATTCTATGTATTTCCTTATTTCTCATTCTCATCACCAAACTATTTTCTCCTTGGATTTTTTTAGACTTATTTTCAAACCTGTTGTGGCCTCTCATATTTATCATCCCCCCTTGCCCTTCATGATTATTACGCTTCTTATCCCATCCTCTTCAATTCTCCAATTTGTCATTATCTAGTGCATTCCTCAAACCCACATCTTCCACCTTTTATTTTTATTCCCTTTTCTTCATTTCATTTCATCTTTTTCATCTCCCTTGATGACATTCCTTTTTCTTCCTCACCTTCTTTCTTTTTTATCCTCCATATCCATGCTTCTCTCCTTCCATCCTTCTCCACCTTAATCTTTATCTATGACCTCATTATTTTATTTGCCTATCTCTTCATGCATCTCCTGGTCCACCTTCACCTCATCCCTTATTGGATCTCCTTTATTTTCTCCCATTGGCACTCTAACTTCTCACTCATTAGAGTGAGGTCACTAGTTGTATTGTTTATACATGTGTATACATGTTTGTTTCTTCATATCCTTAGTGTTTTTTATTTAATGCATGAAATCTTGTCAGGGTCCCTGCTTCAATACATCCATTTCTTCCTTTAGTGTCTTTATCAGTTAAGCATGGGTCCTCCTTTTGTCCCTCTCCAACTATTCCCTTAACCTTATCTATCACCTCTTCAATATTTAAACCCTCTACACGTTTTGCATGTACCTGATAGAGTGTTATCAACACACCTTTTTTTAGCCTTCAAAACATGCTCATGTGATGCATTCACAAGGTTTATGTTCATTAAGACAAGCCCACTTTAGGTCTATTTTTATTCCTTGTCATATAAGGAACATCATGCCCTGTTCTCATCCTAATGTGCTTAGTTGATATTTTCATGATGACATTTATCTCTTGATTATATTCTTCACTTTACCATTAGTGTTATTTATTGCCTTAGCCCATCTACTTGACCTTAAGTGAGATTACAACAACCATAACCATAATAATCATAACCATAACCATAACATTAATGAGTATCCATATAACCTTAAGCATGATAACAATAAAATAATGACATCCAACACATTTTGTACATATTTATAGCAAACCATGTAATATTTTATTTAGGGTGTGAAGAGTCACATGACACATATAAAGTTAGTAGACTATCCACATCTCACATAAGGCATCTACATACATTATTTTACTACTTAAGCATTAGGCTAATTATTTGGTGACTTTGGATTTGTGTTCCACCATCCTTCTACTTGATTTATCATTGAACTAACATCTAACATCTATAACACTCCCTATCTTAGTAGCCACTAAAGGGTGTAATCTATTCTCCTCTTTTGCATTCATTCCCATAAGGTGTGAATCATATTTTTCTCTAGGTTTTTCATGTTGCTCACCCATCATAAACCTTACATCCCTCTATTCAGTGGTTCTACATGCATATGTACCACTATTTGTTGTCTCAACACACATCCCCTTAAATAGTGAGGTTTTCCTCCATGGACAAGCTGAAGGTCATGTTCTCCAGCACTAGACCTTACACAATGAAAGTCTCACCTTATTCATTAATAAGGAGGTAAGATTTTAGGCTCAATCTTAGGCTGTGGGTTCCTTTCCTCTTTCTGTTGATTTAATAGCATTTCCATTATTGCCATTATATGTTACAATATTCAATAGATATGCACATTCACCATGTAGATTATTTTAGGTCATGGGGGTTACTGATTATCTCCACCATTACTCTCATTTTTTGCCATTTTCAACCTCTAGTTGTTCTCTATACCCTGAACAACCTAAAAAATCAAATGACTTTATGATAGGTATTCATTCTTACCATGATTCTTTAAATAGACTACCTAACCATTCTTCCTTTTCGATATGATTATCCATTCCACCAATAGGGAAGGTCATATGATGTCATTGATTCCCTTGATTAGTATTCCCACTTGAAATAGTCATGTCTACTTACCTTTTCATGTGGATGCATAACCTTTGATCCAATTGGTTATCTCTATATAGTTATTATATGTTGTCATGATGTCTTTTTATTTCTTGTATCATCCAACCTATATTTGATGTCATTACTTGCTTTGTCATCTTGTGGTCCTTGTGGTATTGGTGGTCATTTGCATCAATGTCACCTTAACTTGGTCGACATCAATTGACTTTCAACCTTAGGCTACTGCAATGGTCACACCTTTAAAACTACCATTATTGCTAGTGGTGATAGTTCCCAAATACTTGCCATTATAGAAGGTCCCCCATCTTATCCAACTATTTAACCAATGTCTTAGACCACATAACTCCCTACTAGTAGGGCCTCTTCTAAGTGGAACCCAAAGTCCTTGGTTCTAAGGAACTAGGATAGAGGATGCAAACATAGCCACCATTTATCTAGCCTACCCATGCAACTCTTAGGTCAGGAAGGTCCCTCCTCTATCACTCACCATACTACTAGCTTTTTAAATCATATAATATACTTATCCATTAGAGAAATTATTTACATGTTATCACTTTAATACTACCCTTAAAACTTAGCTCGTAACAGTGATGAACCTTTGTCAAAGAGGCTATGTAGATCCTAATAGACACCCACTTCCTAAAATCAACTCGTAATGATAGACACCAGTACTGTGATTATACCCTTGTGCAATTTTAGAAGGTGTAACCTCCTCATGAAGGCACCTTTTCTTTAGCTTAACTCCATCACAGGACATTTGTGATGCTTAGCCTTTTGTTACCCACTTATTTATCCTACCTTATCCATCTATGTATTCTCTTCCTAATGCATGTGGGATTATTATGATGATTATTCACCAATATGTACCATGACACCTCATTTTTACCAAACTATCAACCCAAACCTAGCTATGTGGTATATCACATTAGGGTAACCCATCTGAACTCCACTAAGAACTACATTTGGCTTGAAGTTTTGTTGGATGTCACATCCAAAAAAATATGAAAGAAATGTCCACTTGCTTAGTGCATATGGAGTTAGCTCAACCACCCCATACTTAAACCGTTATCAACCACTCTCTCTAACTAACTGACCATTTGACCATGTCTACCTTGATATTGGATGTTTGGACCTAAATTACTACATATCTTTGTGATGACCTCACCTAGGCCATTTTAACCACACCAACTAGCCTTACCACATTGTATTTTTGTGTGACCTAACCATTTGGGTTGTTTTATAGGACCACTTTCTACCTTAGATACCTACAACCAACCTTGACCCTATTTAGATCACTTGATAGACATGACTCGATCAATTATGACTAATGTTATGGACCAGTTACCATTTACATATGTCCCTCTAGAACCAAACTTAAATTAACCAGCATTGGTAACTTTAGTTCATTTGTGCTCTTGGCTATCACACTTAGTCATAGTTTGTGTACATGTTTGCATCTTGAATACCCAAATACCTTGTGGCACCACCGAGTGCCTCCCCACCAACTACTTATCAAACCTATACCTGATTTTTCTTTACTTCATCGACTCTTAGTTTGAGGGGGAACACCTCCTCCCATACTTAGGGCATCTTGACCTTCAACAAAGTGATCCATTCTTGTTTTATATCTTGTTAATTCAAATCCACATAATAAAAAAGAGGCAAAATGCAGACATTAAAAAATTGCACACTTATAGTTTTTGATGACCGAATGCCTCAAAACTCCCTAAACCTTATTAACCCTTAACCAACCCCTCTTAATCTAACTAAATAAATATTATCCTATTCACATAACACTATTCAAAAGTACTATTTGAAAGCACTATTCAAAATTACAATTCACTGTCACTATTCACTATGGGGCCCAATTTCACTATTCATGATGACATGATAAGTGACATGGAAACTAACATGGAAGGTGATATGGCAAGTGACATGCCTTGAAAGTGAGGTGGCTTAAGGTGAGACATCATACCCCACTTAGGACCCACATCTAAGGTACTTCATGACATCATAAATCACCAAAGGGCCCTTCCTTTAGAATGTGGTGCATTTTTCCCCATGGGGCCATCATTCAACGTGTGTTTTTGTCCTCATACATGGAGGATGATGTAAAAATGCATGGGGCACTTATCCAAAAGATGAAAGTAAGTGGTGGAAGGTATTTTGGACCCATGTGAGCCCATGTGCATGATTCCCTCTCTATTCTAGACTCTTTAGTAAGTTGAGAGACAAACCAACCAAGTGGGAAACCTATTGGATAAGTGGGAATCTCACCCCTTATCTTTCATAACCACTCATTCACCCACATGCAAAATGGTGATAAAATTCATGGGGCACTTAGCCAAAAGATAAATTAGCTTAGTGAAAAGTCCTTTTGCCTCATTTGAGCCCATGTGCATAAATCCCACTCCAAATTAGACTCATGTGTACGGTGGGAGACAAGAAAAAAAGGTGTGAATCATACCATCCTTATCCCCTTTATCATTTATGAGCCCACTTAAAAAATGACATCATATTTTTACTATTCCCTCTTTTGGCATGTTTCTTGACAATAAATGCTATAAATATAACCCTCCCCCTTCACCCATGGTTAAGTTAGGTAATATTTGGTAGAAGCATTTATTTTTGTAGGTTTTGGATCATTTTGAAGGAGGTCATCATCTTAGAGTAAAAGATATCAAGCAATGAAACTCTACCAAAATCTTCAACAAGCCTTCTTTAATAAGACATCTTCAACAAGCCATCATCAAGCCATCTCCAACAAGCATCAAGGTATATTATTTATTTAGTCATTTCAATTATTTAATTTTATTGGCCTTCATACCCTTCACCTCTCATCCTCTTCCTTGTTATCCCTTTTACCCATTTATCATCCTTACCTCTTTGCCCCCTTTTACCCTATTTTCCTCTATGTTCTATTTACCCCTTTTTCCTCTTTGACATCTTTACCCATTTTCCCCATTTTTCCATATCTAATCCTTTGCCCCATTTACCCATTTATCTCTTTGTATATTTTTATCCTTAATAATTCTCCCAACCTAATTAAACAATCTTTCTGACCTTTATCATTAAACCAAGAACCACCATTTTGACTTAACTAATTTTCAACACTAGTTGATTTAGCTTAGTCATCTTCTAAGCAAAGTATTTAACTTTATTGTGATAAAATTGGTTTTTTTATATCATATTCTCATATTTATATTTATTTTTCTATTAATTTATGCAAATAATTTATTTTTTATTCACAAACTCAAGTGTTTAAAGTAGGTGGATTGACAGTCTCTTAGGAAGCTTTCAATTCTAGGATCTAGCTCATGCTAGGCAATCCACCCATCTACTTGTCTAACAAACAAGTGTGTGGTAGTGATTTCTTATTTCAGGTCATCCTCTCCCAAACCAAATAGGATCTCTCACAAAGTCTAAAATTTAATGTACGCATCTCTTAATAGGTTTTTATACACACCCTCTTAACTAGTTTCTTTCTTTTCAACACTAGGAAAAAGCAAAAAAACTAGATAGAAATAGTTAGTATCATTTCCTCTTAGTCTTTCTTGTACATAATCTTTCAAAATTAATTATATATAACTTATTTTCAATTAATTTTACATAGTCTCCTTATGATTAATTGTACATAGCTTATTTCAAAAATACCAAAAACATTCAAATATTTCAAAATACCAAAAAAAATATAACATTTCAAAATACAAAAATATTCAAATAATTCAAAAACACAAAAACATTTCAATTGTATGCATGATTCATGCTTTGCATTTCTACTACCATGCTAGACTTACATTTGCTATTCTATGCTATTTTTTTTTCAATTTATCTACATTACCATGCTTCACTTGATCTTTTTTGAGTGTGTACAATGACATCTAGATCCTTGATTACTTCACTCTACCTATTAAGGGGGTATCCTACTTCTACATTCAAGACATGTATTGATATATCTACATACTGGGGGTATCTTCTACATGACTACACCATCTAGGTTATGTCATTCATACACCACACACTTTAGTTATCATGTTGATGTACATTACTTACTGGCTTACACCATGTATATAACACTTATGTATTTCTTAGCATATACCTAGTCTTGTACTACATGTATTGCATACTTTCACTTTTGGCTTTGATTAGTTAGATGTGATTGTATTTCTAGTATTTACATGATTTCCTTTCTTACTATGCATAGCTAGATGTGATTGCATTTCTTAGTTCTTATTTGGTCTATTACATGTACCTTAGGACATTTTCAAATCTCCTTTTCTTGTACTCTTCTATGTGCTTGTGGCGCTCATGCCAACCTTGCTTATTTTCAATTATATGTGTATGTGGTATTTAAACATGCCTTATATGCTTTCTTTCCTTGTTTGAGTGACATGCACCCATATACCTTGTTCACTTAGTGATGAGCTCAAAATATGACTAATTATTTACTTAGTATTTCCTTTATTTCATCTCTCCAAAGATATAATCTTATGTAAATAGTAAAATTTTAGTTGACTGTAGCATGAAAAATAGATATTTTATCTCATTTATGTCAAACTAAATATTAAGTTACTACCTTGTCATTTATGCCTAACAAATAGCATGTTTTAGTGTTTATATTTTGAAAAATGTAAAGAAAATATGGAAAATGTAGCATTATAAAGAAGCTCCAGTTTTGATTCCAATTTTCCTAAGCTATAGACCTACATGCTAATATCTACGGACTCAACCAGTCTTTATCTACAGACCCTGTAGACTTCTAACCTTGGGTAATACTAAATAAGTAATATCTATGGACTCTACAAGTCCATTCCTATAGACTATATAGATCCATTCCTATGGACTCTATAGAGCCATTCCTATGAACTCTATAGGTCCAAAGCCTAAGATGCTAGAGATTTTGTAGGCAGATCAGTAGTAAAGGATAATCATTCCAACTAGAATCAAATCAAAAAAATATTTGCTCCTATTTTGAAGGATTTAATCTTGATATATTTTGACCTTAAAACTATTAAAGGGATAATATAACTATTTTTTTATAATAGTTGGATTCTCTAGGATTATAATCAATCTAAATCTCCTATCTTTGGGGAGCAACAAATTGATTAGTAATTCTATTTTTTAGTATACTATCTTTAGTCCAAGGAACGAGTATAAATATGTATATTTTTATCTAGAGTAAATAATAATGAAGATAGATATATTTTGAACTCCAAGAATATTGTAAATTTTCTAGCTTTCATGAATTAATGTAGAATCATTCTAGTTTTTAGTACTGAGTAAACTTCATTCCTGACTCTAAGAAGAGCAAGGGCCCACTTTCCTTGGAACCAATAATTTTTGTATGGTATTTATATTTATTTTAAATAAATTTTCCATTATTAGATAATCATAGTATCTTAAATCATTGTATATATTAAGTCATTCATAAAACAATAAATTCTAGGTTTACATTGCAATAGTATTTTATTTTTCTAGCAAGTGTGAATGAAGAGTTAAATCTACATTTGTAAGCAAAGTGTGAACTAAATTTAGAATTTACAATCTCAAGCAAGTGTGAAAGTGTGCTTTAATTTCAGGTAAAGGATTGAATTGGTTAGTAGTCTCTTATTTTAGTAAGTGTGTGAAGTAATTAGTTTAGAAGAATTCTTTCATTGGTAAAAGTTATATTAGAATCATCAAAATCCCCCCAAAACCAACTTATAGATATACCATTATAAACCTTACTGTAGATAGCTTTAGACACTAGCCCTAATTTGATAGACATCAATTTGAAATATTGATTCATTGCAGAGTTAAATGACACTCATCATTTTTGGCATCATTGCCAGGGAATTTAAGGTGTTAGTAAGGTAAAACTTATTGATCTATATATAAAAAAACATTAAAATCATAAAAGAGCAATCAATTTATGTTTCGACCAAGATACTCAAAAAGATGATTTGTTTCAAATTTTTTTCCAAAACCAACATTAGAAAGTCCTTCAACATCTCTAGTTGAAAGTCCTACCCCAAAATTCAGAGAAGAAAGTCCATCACTATCTTTAGCTAAGAGTTTAGAACAAGTTATTGAATCACATCTTTAGGAGTTTCTTGAAATCCTATTTAGGACTAGAACCTTGCCACAAGTAAGTCCTATAGGAAGAGTACATCCTGATCATCCACTCATAGGGAGAGAATATCTTGAGGCTACAAAAGATTTAGAAGTATTTAAATGGGCCATAATTGAAAAGAGTTTTGAAGAATTCAAACAAATATCAAGAAACCATACCAACATTCACTAGATAACTAATACTAGTGTTGAAGACACATCAGAAGAAGAAGATATGGGTGACCAACAATAATGATGGGTTGCAAAACTAGGAAGGAATTTTTCCTTTCCAATTGTTACAGATCCTAATGATCAAACCACCATGAAAAATATTTCTCCTATAAATTTTCCCAACTTTTGGGGAAGATCCACTGAAGATCTTGATCAATTTTTGTTTGAATTAAAATTTCTCTATCAAACTTATGACTACACATTAGATAATCAAAAATTGAAATTATTTACATCAACACTCAAGGATGCAACCATTATATTGTTCATGGGTCTACCAGGAAACTCCATCCATACATGGGTAGATATGGGAACTAAATTTTTCAACAAACATTAGGATTATTGTAAGGTGAGAGAAAGAAAGGAAGAATTATTTAAAATTAAACAAAATGAAGATGAATCCTTAGAGGATTATTTGGATATATTTTCATTCACACACAAATGAAGTAGTTATGCACTTACTGAGGAAGTCCTAAAACTTGTTTTCCTTAAAGGATTAGATGAAGACATTAGAGATGCATTAAACTTAATGAGTGGGGGAGATATAAACAAACTCGCCTTTCATCAGATTTTAGAACTCTGTACTAATTATTCCTAGACAAAACTATGAATGAGAAAGGGAAGGTTGGGAAAATC
The DNA here is from genome assembly GCA_037957365.1 of Torreya grandis. Classification (NCBI taxonomy): domain Eukaryota; kingdom Viridiplantae; phylum Streptophyta; class Pinopsida; order Cupressales; family Taxaceae; genus Torreya; species Torreya grandis. The sequence goes on along the minus strand of JARHVA010001669.1, from coordinate 176,902 downwards.
TAATGACTTAGGCAAGTTAATGGAAGAATTTTCTAATCTAAAAATTAATATTTTGGTCACACTAAATAGTACATTAGATGGTCTTCAAGCTAAAGCTAATGTAACAAAACCATTAGCCATTTAATGTCCTAAGTGTAGATTGAAACTAGACAAAACAAACATTTTTTCTTGTGGAATTTGTGAGGTAATAGACCATGACATAAGCCATTGTACTCTTTTGCCTACTCTAAAAAATTAGATAAAAGCAAATGCTCAATCTATTAAAGAAGTAAATTATGTTCAAGGACAAAATTTTCTTCTAAAAAATTAGAATCAAGGATAGTTTGGTGCAAGAAATTTATCTAATCCATGGATATCCCCATGGAATGTTCCAACACCTCCACCAATTTGGGGTCAAAACCAAATGCCACCAGCCCAAAATTTATGGCCTAGACAAGATTGGGTATCCCCTCAACCATGGATATTACCACAATAGCCATGGGTACCTCAACAACAACCATGGGTACCACAATAACAACCTCATCCATAATGGAATCCAAAATGTACCCCTCATCAATAATATAATCAACCAAGAAGGCAACCCCAACAAAAAATCATAATACCACCCCCTATCATACAATAACTAGAATAGTTTAATCAACCCCCAATGCCTATTCAACCAATAAAAAATATAAAGAATAAACCACAAGCACCTATATATGTCAATGACCAAGGAGAAACAATAAACATATGGGACATTGACTATTTTGATATACAATTAAGATTAGGGAAAACTGTAAGAGAGCCTTTAATTCTCATTTTAGAGATACCTGATGAAAAAGATAAAACGTAATTACTTGAACCAAATAATAAGGAAGCCAAAACTAATGAAGGTATTGAAAAATCCAAGGAAAATATCAACACACCAATAGTCCCTTTTCCTAAAAGATTGAAAGAAATTGAAATCAAACATGAATCAGATTTGATCCATGAATTATAAAAAATTAACATTGAGGTACCACTATTACAAGCTATTAGGAACATTCCTAAACTAAACAAAATTATCAATACTTTATGTGTCAAAACACTTGGAAGGAAAAAATAGTACCCAAGAACCATACATGTTGATGGTAAAGTTGCTGATTTGTTAGTAGGAAAATTGTTAATACCTAAATATGTAGACCCAAGCAATCCAATCATCATAGTTACAATAGGAGGAAAGGAAATTCCTAACATTCTAGTAGACTTAGGGGTATTAATTAATGCCATGAATAATGACACTATTCAAACATTATCCCTCACATAAATGTTGCCTACATCTACTATTCTCCAAATGGTAGACCATTTTGTAACCAAACCAGAAGGAACTATAGAAAATATTGTAGTACTTATTAAGTCTTGAGAATATCTAGTTGATTTTATGGTTCTAAAACCTAAAAAAAATAATTTATGATATCCTTTAATCCTAGGAAGATAATGGTTAACTACTAGTGTAGTACTGATTGATTACAAGTCAGGAGATATGACCATTTCCAATGGTTTAAAATCCAAATGTATTTCTTTGTATCCTCCTACAAAACCATCAGTGAATAACATAGAAAATATTTTGGTAGACAAATTAGACAACAAAAAAAATGATCTTTTATCATTAGCCATGATCATAGTTAAAAAACATTTAGAAGAATTGAGTGAAGATATTATTCCAGAGTTTAATGAATATGAGCATTTAGTAGAATCTACAGACTCTATAGAAACTATGGATTCTACCAGAATAAAATCTATGGCCTTTAAAAAAACTATAGACTTTTCTACAATAGAATCTATAGTCTCCTCTAAGATATATTTCCTCAATAATTCTATTACCTCTTCATCATATGATCATAGGCTAATTCAATCAAGCATATGGAACTGGACAAAAGAACAACAAAAACAATCTCTGAATGTATTTCATTGCCCATTAGTAAGAGCTATTCCTCTTGAAGAAGGATTTGTCAAAAATGTAGAAACATTACATATGATACTCCCTCATCTATGTCCTCTGAATTCACTAATAAGTGAATTCAAACAGGTAGAATCCAATCACCTAGACATGAAACCTCTTATGATGCTACCTAGAAATACTTTGAATATCAACAACTAGTTAACCAATGATGAGGAAGTACAAATTTTTGAAGTCTTAAAATTAAATACTAAGGATTTTTCTTGGGATTATATTGACATGAAATAAATTCACCCTAGTGTATGTAAACATTACATTTACATAGAATCTGTCAAACCAGTGAGACAACCACAAAGGAGAATAAACCCAATATTGAAAGATATAGTGAAAACATAAATTCAAAAATTATTAGATGTGGGATTAATTTACCCCATCTTAGATAGCCAATGGGTTTCACCATTGGTGATTGTTCCAAAAAAGAATGGGAAGTGGAGAGTATGTGTGGATTATAGAGAACTAAACAAGGAAACCTTGAGATACTATTTTCCCTTGCCTTTCATTGATCAAGTTATTGATAACTTAGCAGGAAAGAAATATTTCTCTTTTCTAGATGGATTTAGTGGATATAACCAAATCATAGTTATAGCTGAGGATCAAGACAAAACCAAATTCACCTACCCTTGGGGAACCTTTGCCTACTGAGTGCTTCTATTTGGCCTTTGTAATTTTCCAACAACCTTTTAAAGAGAAGTCTTGGTAATATTCTCTGACCTCACAAATGATTATGTAGAATTCTGCATGGATGATTTCACTATCCATGGAAAAACCTATCAAGAAGCCCTTATCAATTTGGAAAGAGTTTTGACAAGATGTAAGGAACATCATTTATCACTAAGCCATGAAAAATGCTTGTTAATGATGGATCAGGAAATAGTGATAGGACATCACATTTTAGCAAAAGGTATTCAGGTAGACCCAAAAAAAATTGAGATTATTTCCAACTTGCCTATTCCACATACATAAACAAAAGTAAAGAGTTTCTTGGGTCATGCTAGTTATTATAGATGCTTCATAAATAACTTTAGTAAAATAACTACTCTAATGTTTGCACTTATTATAAAGGACAAAGAGTTTATATGGAATAATGATTATCAATAAGCCTTTAAAACCAACAAGGTTAAACTTAATACTAATCCAATATTGAGAGGTCCATATTGGACACAACCCTTTCACATATACATAGATGCTTCCAACATAGCAATGGGTGCAGTCCTAGGATAGAAAGATGAAAATGATCATATGTAATCCACTTATTACATCATCAAAAACATGACTCCTACTGAAAGAAATTACACTATAATTGAAAAATAATTCCTTGCTATAGTCTATGCAATAAATAAATTCAAACATTACATAATAGGCTATAAAGTGTTTATCTACATAGATCATTCAACCATTAGGTATCTTACCAACAAACCAATAGTGGGAGGTAGGATTATCAGATGGTTGTTACTCCTACAGGAATTTGATATTACTATTATAAATAAACTAGGAAAGTTTAACGTGGTTGCTGATTTCTTGTCTAGAGTCAATATTTTAGCTGAAGAAGAACTAGTGGAGGATGATTTTCTAGATGAACAATTGTTTGCCATTTTAGCATATTCTCCATGGTTTGCTGATATTGCCAATTATCTTGTTACTAGGAAGTTTCCTCCACATTTTTCACACAAATAAAGAAAATAGTTAATTAGATAAAGTTATTATTTTAAATGGATTAATGGAATATTATTTATTCTTGGACCTGATCATGTGTTTCATAAGTGTGTGACAAATAATGAAGCATATGATATCATGAGAGCTTATCATGATGAAACAAGAGGAGGACATTAGTCAACTCATAGAACAATACATAAAATCCTTAGAGCATGTTATTATTGGCCTCATCTTCATGGACAAGTGAAGAAGTACATCAGACATTATGATGCATGTTAGAGAACTAGGCAACCCACTCTTTCAAATGAAATGCCCCTCCATTCTCAACTAGTTCTAGAACCATTTGAGAAATGGGGAATTGATTTTGTTGGAACTATAGATACTCCTTCTAGAGGAAAATAATATATGTTAGTCTACATAGACTATGTCACAAAATGGGCAAAATTAGAAGTTCTAACTCATGCTTGAGAAGAAGCTATGACAAATTTTTTATACTTTAAGATTATGTAAAGATTTGGTGCTTCAAAAGAAATAGTTTTAGATGAAGGACCTTAGTTTATGTCAAAAATGATATAATAATTTATGAAAATATATCAAACTCAACATATAAAGTCTTCTCCATACCATCCACAAACTAATAGACAGGTTGAAGTTATAAATAGAGAATTGGAGATTATTTTAACAAAGACTGTTAGTACCAGCTAGAAGGATTGGGTAGACAAAGTACCAAAAGTAGTTTGGGTTTATAATATTACTTGGAAAACAACTACTAGCTTCTCACCATATGAGCTAGTTTATGGTAAAAAGCCTATATTTTCTGTTGAATTTGAATTACAAACATTGAAGACAACATTGAAATTAGGAATTGAATTAGACACAACATAAGAGGAGAGATTCATGCAACTTAATCAACTCAATAAACTCGATGAAATGAGAATGGAAGCATTATAGACAACTGAATTAGTGCAAAATCAGATGAAAATTTGGCATGATTTACATATCAAACAATAAAATTTTCAAAAAGGAGATTGGGCACTATTGTTTGACTCTAAATTTCAATAGTTCAAAGGAAAACTACAGACAAGGTGGCTTAGACCTTATCAAATAGAATTCGTTTTTTAAAATGGTTTAGTAAAATTAATGCTCATTGATGATAGTAGAAGGACTCTTCTGATCAATGGTCATCAATTGAAACTTTATCAGAAACCTCTGAATAAAGAGGACTTTGTATAGAATATGAGACACTAGGTAGCTTTCCTGGAGGAACTTGTTTCTTCCAAGGAATTGTTACCATAATGATAAGAAAAACAAAAAAAAAATAGTGAAAATCCTATGTAAGGATGCTATTAACAATGTATGGTTAGAAAACTAGATTAGTGGCTGGCCATGTACTGAATAAAGGGCCTTGGTCATAAAACCAACAATGACTGACCAAAGGGGAAAAAAATAAATAAGGAATCTGATTAGTTAATCTTGATTGGTTTCCACAAGCAAAAACTTCAAATATTGATTCCTTTGAAATATACTAACTAATTCATGCTACTCTACTTGTGCAAGACAAACGGTAGAGAAAGAACTCAATCTAAGGTATGAATGCGTGAGTGATAAGTTTTATTTATTCATGTTAGTAAATTAAAAGTTTTTTTATTTAAATAATATTGATCCTACAGACATAGAAGATATGATTAGATAATGTGGAATCCTTAAATAGAGGAATACAAATAGTGGACAAATAGAAAAAGGGATCAATGAGATATGCATCAAAGTGAAAAATTACATGTAATTAATTCCATCATTGTCATTATGATGGAACATCATGAAAACATATATGGAATGCTTCAAAATAAAAGGTGATTTAATCATTAATTGATTAAATTAAGAAATTCTTTGCTGGTGGTATATAAATGTCATCATGTAAAGCCATCATTCAAATAACCATGTTTAGGATTATGTCACCTCAACAATCAAAATTTCCACTCTGTAGACATCAAGTGAAGCCAAAATTTATGAATATATTTCCATCAACATGTGGGAAGTTAACTCCATATGTGCCTGCTGAAATTACCAATCCCTATGAAGTACATCAAAAACCCTCTTTTATGAATTTCCAAGAAAAATCAATGTAAACCTTGGTTTTAATTTGTTAAAGTTATATGACCATTCATATTAATTTGATCAGTATTCATCCAAGGTAAAATGGGGTAGAAGATATGATCAAAGCCAAAGACACCCACCAAATTTCTCAGTGATAGGGCTTTTGTAGTGGCATTCAAGGCAAATGGTTGGCTTCCATCTATTCAAAAATTCTAGGGATTTCATGAAACACTAGTAAGATAATTTGTAAAAAAACTTTACCCTTGATTTTTCCATTGTTGAAGGCATAGTCATTCCAATTTCTAGTCAAGTTATTAGTGAAATCATAAAAATTTCAGACATAGGAATGAAAGTAACAAGGAGAGTTCCATTCAATGATCTTATTGCTTAATTAAATGGCAATAAAATAATTGGAATTGCATGTTTGTTTCATTCAAAAGGAAAGGCTAAAGGTATATGTAGAGATTCATATAGAGTTGTGCCAGTCTATAGCATTTTAGGTCATCAAATACATAACATGTGAGGGGCAATGTAGCCTTTTGGGTGGAGAACCTATGAAAATCTTAATACATATGAAATATGGGAGACAAAATCCCCAGTGTAGAATTAACCTCCCATATTACCTATATGGTGGCCTTTAAGTTATGACAACCACTCCTAATGCTACTCTCAGGCATCATGGTCTTATTCAACTTATTATTCAACATCATTTCTTGCAGCAAGGGAAAGAAGTTTGGGAAGCCTAGGAAAATAGAGTTATTTGACAAATTATGACCCTACTTATATAATAAAAAGCTAGGAATTTAGGTTCAACTCATTCACAAAGACCATCAAAGACAACTACTCCATCCACTAAGAAAATAAAGCACAAACACAAGCAAAAATAGCCTGTGGCTTCAAAAGAAACTCCTCCTTCTTCAAGAAGGATTACTAGATTTCAAGATGATCAAACCTCCATTATTTCAGAGGCTCCACAAGAACCTTATGCACATATTGAACAATTATTCCCTTTGTCAAAAATAAATAAATTAAAAAAAGGGCCTCTACTCTAATAGGGCATGAGAAGACTAGATATTTCACTGTTGTAACAAATAAACCATCAAGTGTAGCTCCAAGAATCAAAAGAAGAAGACAATTGATCTTAGATAAAGATGAACAGGAGGTAGTAGATACTTTGGATAGTCTTAGACATATATCCCAACCTTTAGATAAAAAGACATTAAATAATAAGGAACTTTTGAAATAATGTTTATGGAAAAACATGTTGTCAGTCCTATTATTCAACCACTTCATGACTTAGGAAGTCCTCTAGTCAACATAATAGAAACCAAATCTAAAAAGGATAATATTATAGAGGAACAAAATGTTCAAATTAAAGTTCTAATAGATAAAGGAAAAGCTCCATGCACATTTGAAGAAAGAGAACCATCCAATCCAAATGACCCTATGATGCAACTGACATTAGAACTTTCCAAGGCTCAAGCATTGATCTAACAATAGGTAGTAGACATTGATGATATAGTCAAAAAACTTCATAGTAAAGATCAACTTAATTCTATGTTAGTGCAAAAATTAGAAGTAATATATTTAGATCATGATTCAGAAGTTAATAAATTGAAAAAAATCATGGAACAAAAAGAAGAAGAAGAGATTAAATAATGAATATCTGTAGAGAGTCTTAAGAAAGAGAACACAATATTTTAGTAGTAATTAAAATTTATTAATACCTTTCCTACTGTTTCTCCTCAAAAGCTCAGTCAATCCACTTCCACCTATAAAAAATTTGTGAATCAAGGGAGTCAAACAAGCCATCCATTTGTTCCTCCCTTAGATAAGTTGTATCAAACACAAAAATAATATCTGATAATCAAACAAAATAATAAGGATTTAGTTGTTGTGAATGAGAAATTTCAAAATGAGAAATAAATATTAGAGTATAGAACCCAAACTCTAGAATAATATTTGTAGAATGTTTTTAAATTAGCTAAAGCTCTTTTAGCTTTCAAAATTCCTTCTCCTACATATAGCTTGTTTCTCTTTGAGCATTTATATAGTTGGTAGCTCTTTTGAATCTCTTGTCAGCTTCCATACAAAATTATGGATCCTTCTACATTTTTGGAAATCCTTTATAGTGCTAGCCTTGAAAATCAAGATCCCTTTTGTGAATTCTATTTACATGACTTAATAATAGGAGACCATGATCAAAACAAATTTTTAATTAATATTCATGTGGGAAAAGTTCAATTATAAGTACTCCATTCTAATTTTAAAAATTAGTTAGCATGGAAAAAGAAATTTGAAGATTATTCAATACATGCTAAGATAATAGGGTTATTCATAAGACTAAGCTTTTCCATTCCCAGTCTAATAAAACAAAAATTCAAGGATGTTTACCAGAATGTTGATGTCAAAAATCATTATTTAGAAGCCTTATATAATTACACCATCTCATTTAATATTTTCATGAGGTAGAATTTTGATTCAATTATTGTAACAAGTGTTAAGAGATGAGATTTATTACTAGTCCCTCTCAAGAGACATGGAGTTATATCTCCTAACAATGTAAGATGGAGCAGAAGAAGAGCTAAAGTAGTTCTTGAGGAAATTATGGAAGTACTAAATTCCAATGGAGATAAGATATGGATTGGAATGAGATAAAGACCCCCTTTGTTAGTTATACCAATTCTAGGATGGAAAAATTGGGCACCATAATCTAATGAACAATTTGATGTCTAGAAAGATCTAACTTTGACCCAAAGAGGATTCACTAGAAATGTAGATTATCATATAAAAGATGAATTTGATGATTAAGATCTCAGCCAAAGTCTAGAAGATAGAAATAGAGCTTATGGAGGTAGATGAAATTTTTCAAAAGGGACTTGCAAAAGGTAAAGCATGGGGGAGATGATGAGCTCAAAATATGGCTCATTATTTACATAGTATTTTATTTATTTCATCTCTCCAAGGATATAATATTATATAAATCATAAAATTTTAGTTGACTATAACATGGAAAATAGATATGTTATCTCATTTATGTCAAACTAAAGATTAAGTTACTACCTTGTCATTTATGCCTAACAAATAACATGTTTTAGTGTTTTGGTTTTGAAGAATGTACAAAAAAGATGACAAATGTAGAATGATAAAGAAGCTCCATTTTTATTCCATTTTTTCTAGCTACAAACCTACTCAACTGATATCTATGGACTAAACCAGTCTTTATCTATGGACCCTATAGACTTTCAGCCTTGGGTAATACTAAATAAATCATATACGGACTCTATAGGTCCATTCCTATGGACTTTGTAGATCTATTCCTATGGACTCTATAGACCCATTCTTATGAACTCTATAGCTCTAAAGCCTAAGATGCTAGAGATTTTGTAGGCAGATCAATATTAAAGGATAATCATTCTAGTTGGAATCAAATCAACAAATTATTTGCTCTTATTTTGAAGGATTCAATCTTAATATATTTTTACCTTAAAACTATTATAGGGATAATATAACTATTTTATGATAATAGTTGGATTCTTTAGGATTATAATCAATTTGAATCTCCTATCTTTGGGGAGCAACAAATTGATTAGTAATTCTATTTTTCAGCATATTGTCTTTAGTCTAGGGAATGAGTATAAATATGTACATTTTCATCTGGAGTAAATAATAATGAAGATAGATATATTTTGAACTTTAAGAATATTGTAAATTTTATAGCTTTCATGAATCAATGTAGAATCATTCCAATTTTCAGTACTGAGTAAACTTCATTCTTATCTCTAAGAAGAGCAAGGGCCCACTCTCCTTAGAACTAAATTTTTTTGTACGGTATTTATATTTATGTTAAATAAATTTTCTATTATTAAATAATCATAATATATTCAATCATTGCATATCTTAAGTCATTCATAAAATAGTAAATTCTAGGTTTACATTTCAATAGTATTTTATTTTTCTAGAAAGTGTGAAAGAAGAGTTAAATCTACATTAGTAAGAAAAGTGTGAATTAGATTTATAATTTACAATTTCAAACAAGTGTGAAAGTGTGCTTAATTTTAATAAAAGGATTTAATTAGTTAGTAGTCCCTTCTTTCAGTAAGTGTGTGAAGTAATTAGTTTAGAAGAATTCTTTCATTGGTAAAAGTTAGATTAGAATCATCAAAATCCCCTCAAGACCAACTTATAGATCTACCATCATAAACCTTACTATAGATAGATTTAGACACCAGCCCTAGTTTGATAGACATCAATCTAAAAGATTGATTAAATGAAGAGTTAAATGATACTCATCACTTATCCCCTTGGCCACTCTTGTATGCTTCTTGCTTCTTAATTTATGTGATTGTTGATTATTTGCTTCTCACTATAAGAAATGCCATGATCCACATCATGCATTATCTTACTATTTTGGATGCCATGATGGACATCAAGATCCATCCCTCTTTTACAAATAAAAACTAATATTTCTAGTTTCAATTCAATATACTACACATGCTATTACATTGTTACATCTATCTAGGCATTCCCTTGTTGATCTAATAATCTCCAATACAAACTAAGCTATATCTTGAGACATCTTTTTGACATCATTGCTATATCATATATTTTTACAACATAACACACTTACAGGGCACTTTATTTTGAGGATAGTCATTATAGGGTCTTCATTCCTACCCTCAGAAGAGGGGGTAAAAAACAAAGGTTTTTGTCATAGAGATCATAGCCTCTAACTAGTCAAAAATTAGTTTTTAGAACACCCAAAATAGTATTCAAACTTCAAACTAGGCATAACAGACTAGACAAATAGTGAAAATTATATAACAGTCTTTAGAATTAGCACATGACAAGAGAACCAAGTTTTTACTATAACACCAAATAATAGAGTGTCCTATTTTGGTGCTCCTATCTAAATAGCAAAAAACCAAATTTTACAAAAATAGATAGAAAGGTAAGATCAATCACAATTTTTTTAGTAATAGTTCAGTTTATAATCAGTAGTTTTAGTATAATTTTTCTTAGAGAATCAAGATATAAGAGACATCATTTACGACATGATGGATCTTGCTTCTAATTTTAGATTAGGCAGTTGATATAATTTCCATATCAAAATCCATGTTAAAAAACACCAGTGATTGGGGGCAAAGTGTGCAACACATTTACTTTCTCTTCTTTACAATTTATGGCATTACCTAGGCATTCTCAATATGTGCATGCCTTATTCCATCTACATGTGGTTGGCATCAATATAAAATGGCTTCCACATAATCCTATTAACCAGTTTTGGATTGGATTTCATACAAGCCTAATCTCCACCTTTTCCAAGTGGCCAAGAGTGGCCTAGTTATCAGCACACATCAGCTATCCACATCACATTGTTAGATTATAAAACATTCATGGGATTTAGGATCTATCTCATATGACACACATTCACACTAGTATAAATTCATATATTCACTTTATGGGGAAATGATGGAGCCAAAGGACTTGATAGTTTTTGTATTCTTGAGCCACCTACTCAAAGGGATTGGACACATAGTCTAAACATCGATTAACACATGCATGATCACATAGCTTCACTTAGTGGGTGATAATGGAGCTAAAGGGCCAACTTTTACATTATTGAACCACTCTTGAGGAATTAAACACTTAGATCCATTCATGATATTACTTTTGGTAAAATATAGTTAAACACATACCTAACATCACTCAACATCACAATAAGATTTGTATTGGTTCACGTACTCAATTAGGTGTATTCATTCCTTTCTCTTCTTTTTTTAACCCAAATGTTTGTATGTTTTTACTTTAGACATAACATGTATAGTAAGAAATGATCTATTCATTTTTTTTGCATATTTATACTTCACAACATGCTCTCTCTATGCACACCCATCATCACATAGCTTCATGAGCTTCACCCTTGTAGGTAAGTTCAAGTATGATTTCTACTTTCATTTTATCCTTTTATTTCACTTTGATGCATCACTAGAATAAAGGGGGGGGAATGTAATCATATAAAATGTCAAAATTGGTATCTTGAGTGTGGCTTGTGATACCCAACCTATAAGTATTTCTTACATGCTCTCATGATGCTTCTAAACACCTTTTTGCTTATTCCCAGTCATCCTAGCTTTCCAAATGATCATTCCACCTTATCCAGACAACATTTCATAGGCCAAACCTATCCCCCTAGGTCTTACACCTATAGGATAGGAGTGCCCAACTTAGAATATAGTGCTAAACCCTTGGGTGTCCTATTTTGGTGCTCTTGTCTAATTTCATTTTGAGCTCCAACAATTATTTCCTTCTGGTTCCTATCCTTCATCTTGTCCTAGCATGAATACATTACACCCAAGATAAATAGATCTCTATAAAAGTCCATTCAAAGTTCATTTAGAAGGATGTTGGAAAATATTACAAATTAAGCAAGAATTCAAGTAAAACCACTAAGGTAAATTTCCCTATTCTTTACATACAAACATCTAATACTAGTACAAGCATATCCAAATCCTCACACCAGTCCCTAGCCACCTCATGCACACCTAATTTAGAATTTTTACATCTTCAGTACACTATTACACAAATAAAATTAAGTGTGAGAACTACATATGGCTTGATCCCTCTTTAGAGTATTGGTATGTAGGTAGCATGCCCACATAAGGGGTGTGGATACACATTTAGTGCATCTTACACACACTAACCCTCCCATTTTTTTTCAATTTTATCAAAGCACAATTAAGTCTAGAGTTTTAATATTAAATTAGATCTATAAGGAGTTTCATATACTTTCAGTAGTCAATATTTCATAGGGAGTCTCACACAGGGATAATGAACAAAATCCATAAAACTCAAGTCTTTGTGAGTAGTTTAGACAACAATGATAGAAGAGGAAAACAACACTAGACTCTAGGGTGTCCTATTTTAGTGGTCCTATATTTTCAAAAAATTAAATCTATATCCTAATTTATGACACTATCCCATTCATGCACAACCAATATTAGACCCTGTAATAACTATTTAAATTCATTTTAAGCTAAGTTTTATTTTCTCAATACTTATTGCTATTTATAGAAAGTTCAAAAATACAAATAAATTATATAAATCATTTGTTAAATAATTATATTATTATTTACTAATTCATTATTCTAGACCCTTAAATAAATTAGGAATAAGACACCAATATTCCTAAAAAAATTAAATCAATTTACCTATCCAATCAATAAAATCATTGAAACATATTGTAGATCAGTTTTTGGCACATTTTTCTATCAAAATTTTAGAAAAGGTTTCATATGCCCAAATTGAAAAAATCAAACAAGGAACCAATGAACCTTAAATGAATATGTCTTAAGGTACAAAATAATGTTGGTTAAAATTACCAATACAATGGAAAATAAAGAATTTCAAGACATCTTCAACCAAAGTTTTATTGCTCATGGAGCATAATAATAGTAAAAACATGGAGCATAATAATATTGACTATGATCTAAAATATCACATTTGACATTATATACTTATAATTTAGGCAAAATGAAACCAATAGGAAAAGGTTAGATAAGGAATTCATGAGCCAATGAGTTATATTATTTATTATGAGAAGTAACTGTATGACTATGTCTTTGAGATCCTTGAGAGAATTATTGAAATTTTAATTACATATCTTGAATAACTTGTTAAATCAATACATCTTGAGATGTAACAACATATGTAAGAGACCAATTGTAATTATCATGTGTAAGGATAGATACTCTAGTGTTTTAAGCAAGACTATAACTAAAATATGTAACTTGTCTAGAAACAATAGGTGACACAAAAGAATCATTATGATAAGAAGGAATAGTCATAGTAACCTAAGTATAAGTAGTAGATGAAGGAAAAAAATTATAAACAATAGCAACACTAGCCTCACAATCTTATGTAGATCGATATACTTTACTAGGTGAACTAGAAACATTCAAATATTCTTTTATGACATGATTTTTCTCAAATGTAGATTCCTTAGCTAAAAAAATTTGTACTCATTTTCCAACAATAAATATATATTATAACTAATTAAGATATTACATAATCAATTGTCTAATGTGAGAATCTATTTTAACCATTTGTTGGACTACTTAATCATTCTTATCTAATGAGATCAATTAGAATTGTTATCATTCATAGTTTTGTCATGCATAACATTGGAATCACATTCATTTTCAACATAAATGTTCATAATTCACATTTTTACCATTTAAACTATCATTTGTATCAATAAAAAGATCTTGAATTTCATAATAGATTCTATTTTTGTTTTCAAACAAACACAAGTACCAAGAAAATAAATCTAAACCAAATCAACGTATAGATAATGAAATAAGATAGGGAAAATGATATTTCAATAATAAATTAAGACCATGGAAAAATTAGATCTAAAAAAACCACAATAAAAAACATAGAGGGAAAGAGACCATGAAACCTTAAATTTTGAGTGTTAAAAAAATGAGGGATTCACCAAAATGTAAGCATAAAATGGTGTATGAGTGTTAAAAACACTACACCAATTAATGAAATGGCATGAAAAAAATGTAACTAAATATAATAAATCATTATTTCCTAATGCTAACATAAATATAAAGAACTAAATGATTTGTAAATTGAAAGGAAATAAAATTAATAGAGATGTGTACCTAAATATGAATTACATAGGTTTTGAGAGTCACTAAAAGTATATGAATCATGTTTTGGAATAGTGATGAATAGATCCAAAAAACATGGCAGTGATTTATGATGATGACCAATTTTAAAATTATTTTAAGGTGACATTAACCAAATATAGAATCTAAAATAACATGCTTTGTCAAAAGTGTTCAACCAGATCTGAATATTGATGTCTATATTTTTAGGGGTTAAAAATTAATATAACCCTTCACCATAAGAAAAAATCCAAAATTATCTATCCAATAATCATAAATTTTCATTATAATGTCAAATATATTTTCTTATTAATGTAACCTCTATCTAGCCTCAACACCTAGCAACACTTCTGTTATCACTCAGAAGTGCACCCTTGTAAGAACGTGTGCCTATTCTCACTTCTGTTAATACAATGAAAAATATACAAGGTTTTGGACCTCATAATAGAGATAATATATATATTAATGGATGTTTATATTTGTTACACTCACCTATTTGTCTCTAAAATCTCTAATTCTATGCTTTCTTGACTACGAAAAGGGTATAAAGAGTAATACTAAAGCTGAAAATAGAAATAAAAACTAGAATTGGGGTGATGAAACAATGTTAAGGTTAATTATGACTTTAATTGACACAATTTTTACTGTAAATAACCTACACACATTAAATTCATCTTCATATAATGATTCTTGCATTAGTATTTCATACAGAGGTATAGATAAACACTCACACTAGCTTGGAAGGAATGAACAATGGTTGAATTCACTTCTAAATTAGGCAAAAATCAGAATTATACACTTTATATGAACTTAAAGAGTTCTTATTTTATGCATAAAGGTGAGATATTTAGATATAAACATAGGAAAATTAGTCATTTACTAAGTTACAATAATGAACATTAAGAACACACTTCATGAACAACTTGAAAATAGAGGAAAAATCAGCTCTTTATTGCTTCAAAGGTGAGGTAGTACAAATTTTGGTAGAGTTTAAATAATAAAAAATCATAATCCCTTCATATTCTCTAAAAATATAACATACGTATATAAAAAGAAGAAAGGAGATAAAGTAGTCCTCAACTAAGAGATGAGTCCTTTGTCTAGTTATCCTTCACTTCTACTTCAACTCAACTAATTGAAATCCATATCAAGATTAAATTCCACAAAAATAAAACATATAATTTCAGTTTAAAAATTATTTCTTGGCATGGCATAGTATGAGAGAGAGAGGTTGTTCTTGCATGTTTGAATATTGTTGAAAAGTCAAAGGTCTCATGCATGCTTGAATGGTCTTCAACTTAAAGAGATCTTGATCTTCACTTGAGTTAACTCATTTTGATATTGAACTTAAATATTTTTTATCTTAAATGAATATTTAAGTTTTAATTGACTTATCTTGACTTTTAACTTGGAGTTTGATTTGAGATTCTTAACTTGCATCTTGCATGCATGTTTCTTCTTTTTGTTTGTTTGACTTTTTCTAAATTTAACCAAAAGAGGGGAATAGTAGGTGAGATATTTCATGTTACTTCTTGAAGGATTATATTTCATGAAAATATGGCCTAAAATATTAACAAATACTTAAAATCAACTTATCCACTCTTTCATGTTTCAAACTCGACCTTTATAGGGCTGATTGAAGGCCTCTTGATGTTTGACTTGACCTTGTCTAAAATTATCTCAAATGTGGTGTAGAATGAGAGAGAGAGAATCATGTTTATTTTTTTAAAATCTAAATGAAATATCCATATTAATAGTGAATTTTATTATTTTTAATAACAAATCTCCATATGGTTTCTTCTTGGATATGCCTATCTTCTACAATTTGACAAGCTTCTTGAATGCACTGTGAGAACCTAAAACTTAATGAGTTTGAATTATTTGATTATTTAAGGAGTTTAAATATTATTTTAAAATAATAAAAGTGATGGAATATACATATAAATAAATTTTTATCTCCAAACTCTATGTACAACTTCAAAAAATGCTTTTTTATGTTTATTAGGCCTAAAAAAACCCTGGTTTGGATTTGGGGGTCTAAAATGAGTTATATGACTAACCAAAAACTAATAATATACAAAATTTATAGGTATAAATTTTTAATACCTGTAAAATATTTAAAATATGCATAATTCTTCACCAAACTCTCAAACAAAAATTCATAAAAAGTGCCTGCTTGTTATCTACAGAGTGACCTGGAGATGTTTTTCATTGGTACAAGCCTATTTTTAATTGGTTTTAATTTAAATATAATATATTCAGACATTTTAATTTATTAAAAAAACTATAAAATTATTTTTTCCATTGGAAGGATCTGAAAAACTCATTTCCAACTCGATTTATGAGCAAAATTGTCAAAAACCTTGATTTCCTTCATGATTAGACATGTGTTTTGCCATTTTATATATCCTAAAGTATATTTTGAAGATTAATTTTTTTCAAACATATAATTAAATAAAAATATACTTCCATGTAAATTTTCAATATATTTCATTTAATAAAACTCAAAATATGCACTTTTTGGTGTTTCCTAGCTTGCATAATTTTATTTATGAATGCCTGTAGGTCTACATATTGCCATTTTATTAAGTTTTATGAGGAATAAGTAACTAATTATTTTTTAATTATGACCTTAAATAACCCATATAATTATTAAAACCATTGGATACGCTCAAACATTCTCTTAAATCTCTCAAAAAATGTCTTTTCTGACTATCTCTCTTGCTTGCTTAAAACCCTACACCTTTTACCTTTGCCTTTATCCATTATTTTCCTTGAAATTTTGATTGAATAAGGTATAGGAGGGTAATTTATACAAAATAATATCTTAAATAACTTTTTATTTGAAACAAATAACTCAAAAATACAAATATACTTCCTAAAATTGAGCCATTGGGGTTTAGGAAGGGTTTTAAAGCACCTTTCCTTCTTAATGATTGTTCATAAAGTTAAGAACCTATAATATAAATAAATAAATGTAATATTAAGGGAAAAGGGGAACATAAATCCAATACCATTTTAACCAAATATTATTCTCCTTCATGTACCGAGCATTTAAAAATTGGGTTTACTAACTTGCAACTAACTAGTTAGAGGAATAGAAGAAAACCTCTATCAAAATTTGGAATTATGACCTATTACTGAGCATTGTTTTAGATTTATGAATGCTATAGTATGTTTTATATACATTTTTGAATCTTCACTCCATGAATTTAGTCTTCTTGAAATCATGCACATAAACAACCTTGACCAATGGTGGTAAAATTTGTCAACAACTTCCAAAGTAAAGTGAAATGTGTAAATTAAATTAGTCCAATCCCCTTTGAGGGTTACACATCATATTAGTGATGATATTTATATATTATTTTAGTTATAATTCATATGAGTTACCCAACCAAGTTAGATAAAACTCTATAATCTCTCCCTAAGATAATTAATAATGTCATATACTCCTTAATACAATATTATTTGGTATAAATATGTAATCACAAGAATTTAAAAGAGGACAAGCGGAAAAATGAGAGAGTGTAATATCCTTGATGATATAGTGATACATAAAAATTTATTGACCTGATGAAATAAATTGTATTACATGTGTATATATAAAATTATTTAAATTTAAATTGGTATGCATTTGCACATAGGCAAAGAAGTCAAAAATTAAGGCATGATAAACCAGAGCATGGTGGGACAATGGAATCATAGTAAACTTTACCACTTTGAGAATAACTATTAAATATGTCACACTACTTTTGGAATCATTTTGAAAATGGTTAAGGTAGAAAAAACCATGAAACATAAATCAAAGTGAACTATAGAGGTATTGGGTAGTGTCCTAGGTAGAAATGTCAGATCTGAAGGCATTCATAAGAAAGTTTACATGATGATAAACTATGAATGGTACAATGTGAATGGAAAGTGTTTAAAAATGACCCAAAAGTAAAAAATTAACCAAATTTCATAAGGCATGGCACTTTTCATAATTACATTATTTATAACAAAATTAGGTATCAACACTATGATGGAATTCTTTAATACTTTATAGTTAGCATATTTTGAGATGTATCCCAATTGGTTTGAAGAAAAGTTTACATCTAGAGATGATGGTTTATTTCAACAATATTTTTTTCCACATCCATAATTCTAGAAATAAAATATTAACCCCCAATGTATTGAAATAATTTTCATGTTTTGATGTGGCTATCTCCATATTTTCCAATTTACTACCAACCGAAGTTTTATGTTGATTCATCTTGTTTATTTTTTCAGGTCTCACTACCTTTTTTTTCATTCATCTTATCTTTGAGATATATATTTTTTCTTATCCATGCTAATGGTATTTTTGTTAAAATAATGTGTGGTGAATATAGTAGTATTATATCTCTCAAGATTTTCTATCTCCTTTTAATTGTCCTTTATATACACTTTAAAACTCAAGGAATACTAAAATAAAGTTGTGACATCTATTAATTCCTAGTGGAGTTTTTTAATTTATTCATTCAAATTCTCTATTCTTTGTATACTTATTAATAATGGTAACAATATCAATTACTTAGTTTTATATAAAGGATTTTACTTTGACAAACCTCTTATTATCCTCATTTATATCTACATGATCTAAAATATTCCACATTATATCCTCCAGTTGTTTCTCAGTGGGTAGCATAGAGTCTAGTTTGTACTAAGGACACATGGTGATGTATTTAATAGTATTCATAATTACCTCCTCCATATAGACACATAAATTGATTAAGTTGGTAGATGTGATCCAATTTAAACATCTCTTTATTTATATTTATAAATTGGCATCAAATTTTTGAGGTCCACAACCTACTCTTGATGAGTTTGATATAAGATCCCTTGGGTGATGATTATATTGGTAACTTACTAGTGTTGATTTGGTAGGAAATCCTTTAGCCTAGATAATGGGTCCAATGTGGTGAACACTATCATATCCCTATAATTTTGCTCAGGAAAAAGTCCTTATTTTTATCCATGT